>JASVEL010012386.1:0-104289 GCA_032618575.1 Nicotiana noctiflora | reverse complement strand
TCCGGATTTCTGGTTCGCCGACCATTAAATAGAGTCAAACCTTTCCTCATTTCGGGTTTCAAACCGGTGACTTGGGACACCATAAATCTCCCAAATGGCGACTCCGAATCTCTCAATAAATGAATCCCTTTTTGGTTGTCCTTTGATTGGAAAAACTCTCTTTTATATCTTGCGCCCACGCGGGTAAGCGTAAAAAAGAGGTGTGACAGCTCTGGCGACTCTGCTGGGGATATAATTTCCTCTATCACAGCTTGTAGTTTTCTTTCTTTCAAAGCTGCTGGGGATAATTGGGTTCAAAGATCATTTCCTTGCATTATCTGGGAACTTTTTTTTAGAATTCGAGCTCGGAATAATCGTTGTATTTGGCTTATTTATTATCTGATTTTATTACATGTTTGTATTAATGTGCTAAATATTGTTTTTAATGCTTTGATATTTTGTGAGCTGTACATATAAATTGTGCCGAAACCAATCTCCTCTCTGAGTCTTCTAAATCATGAAGAAGGGTGCACTTCGTGTGACTTCTTTTCTGTATAGTGTCTAAATTCCCACTTTAGAACGAGGTTTGGATAAGTTGCAAAACCGGTGAAGCTTCTGTATTCCCGGGTTGCTGCCTCCTCCTCGGCTCGAGCTGTCCGCTCGGGTAAGCCAGGTCTAGAACAATAAACCCAGGTTTTTGAACCTAGAATAACAAAACTTCATGCCGGATCCCTAGTAGGTACGTTTATTTGCATCATGTTGCATTTGGCTTAGGGGACTCAACATAGGGGTTGGGTCCGTCTAGGACAGGTGACCTGAAATGAAAAGACTATCCTGCTGCATCCTGTTTGTCTTACGCATTTATCTGTTATAGACTTGCCTGCTGACCGACTTTAGATAAGGAAAATTAAAAAAAAAAAAAAAAATATAGCCAATGTCTTTTTTTTAATGAATATAAATAATGTAGTTTGTTTCATTAAAACCGAACTACGTGGGTTTGATTCTCATTGGATGTGAGATACGTAGGCAGCCTTTATCGGGTCCAACTTCACCTTTTGAAAAATAGCCAAAATATCAAAATTAACTTTTTGTACTAAATAAGTCGGTGACGCTGTTTTCAAAAATAGCCGAATGTTCCCGAAAGGGACGCTGGAAGGCTGATTTCATATAAACGGCCACCTTTGGGTCAATTTTTGATTTCGATCAATTTACCCCCACAGCCTTAAAAACCTTCGTCCCCGAGACGTTGAAAGGCCGTGATTGAAAACTGATTTTTTTATTATTTAGCAAAACGGAGTTGTTTTTCTTATTTAAATCACCTTAATAAATGTGTAGGATGAGCACGAATCAGAATAAGTCATTTTCAATCTTTAGCGAGGTCCCTCAGCAACTCCATATGTGGTGGAACGATTTGGAAGACAGTAGCAAAAAGATAGTGGAGAGAATTTTGGGAGGTTTGGTTAATCTGTTGAATATCAAGCCAAGGAAAGACATCATCGAGGCACTGATATCTTTTTGGGATCCGACCCGCAATGTGTTCCGTTTTGTCGACTTTGAACTGACACCCACGTTAGAGGAGATTGCGGGCTATGCAGGACTAAATGGGAAGTTAAGAGGGCAATACATGCTCTCACCAAGACCGGTATCTCCACATGGGTTTCTGGATTTGCTAAGCATTAGTCGGAAGGTGAAAAATGATGATTTGCTGGAAGGATGTTGCGATCTCCAATTCTTATACCAACGGTACGGCACTCCTCGGGGTTTCGAAGAGTCAAACCTTGGACTAACTCACGCAGGGAATAGAACCAAGTGGGAGGCCAGACGAATTCTAGCATTCATAACGACATTCTTGGGGATTGTGATTTGTCCACGCGAAGATAAGAAAATAGAGATAAGTCTGGTAGGAATAGCCAACGTTGCAATCAAAAAGGCTACCAGCACGGTGGTCCCTTTGGTTTTGTCCGAAATCTATCGAGCCTTGACCGTATGCCGAGAAGGGGGCAATTTCTTCCAAGGATGCAATCTGTTACTCCAATTGTGGATGCAAGAACACCTCCATCACCGGACACAATACATGAACCATGGGTTGATTTGGAAAAACTGTATCAGGGGTTTTGAAGAACGTATGATAGGTGCTGTATTCCCTGAAGGCGTCGAGGCATGGCTTGCACGACTAAGCTCAATAGAAGCCGATCAGGTTGAATGGGCGTTCGGGTGGTTACCCGATACCGAAGTAATATATATGGCAGCCGAGGAGTGTTATATTCTTCTGATGGGGATCCGCAGTGTCCAACCATATGTTCCTCATCGTGTATTACGTCAACTAGGAAGGTTTCGGGTTATTCCTACCGATCAAGATCTGAGGAAGTACGCCATTGAGTTAAGCCCAGGAGTCGTATTCCCCGAAGAGAAGATTAGAAAGCTGTGGCATGAATGCAGGTTCCTTGAGCCTAAAACCATGGTCCGGGAACTAGCTAAGGGTGAGGTGGACCCAAAGTACAATGTGTGGTTCGGGAAAAGATTTCAGATTCGTCGGAAATGTTCTAAAAGAGCCCATGTCCAACAGTTCACGGAAGATTCACAGGAGCAATGGAATTGGCTAGCAAAGGAGGAGGGGTACAGGACGAAGATTGGTAGGATAGAACAGCAGGTCCGGGACCTTCAATTCGAGAAGAACATGCAAGCTGCCGCCGACGAAGGAGACAAAAAGAAGTTGGCACAAGAAAATGACTTCTTGAGAGCTCAAATCCAGCAAATGAAAAGGGATGCTGACAGACGGTTGAGGAGTCGGGCAGACGAAAAATTGATAAAGGGTTTGAGAAGCCAAGTTACCGATGTCCAAAGAGAATTGGAAGAGTCGAAGGCCCAAACAATGAGGATCCGTGCTAGCCGGAGAAAGGAGGCACATCAACATGCACTTCACCTACAACGGGTGGAAGAAGATTACACTGAGATCATCACTAGTCTAAGGGAAGCAAATGTTATCCTCGGGGAGCGGGTTTTCAAGCAAGCCCGAGATGCCAGAGCAGACCTCGACCGTTGCCACGATTTGATGGCCCGATTGCAAGAACAAGTGGATAGGCTCTTAGACCAAGTCACCAAAAATGCTCGAAGATTGGGGGCGAAAAACCAACAGATAGAACGGCTACTCGGAGAAAGGGACATGATCAAGGACAGAATTGGGGAAATCGGGCATTATGTCACCATGAAGTGCTTAGCTTGTGAACAAATGCCCCGCACCGACCTTTTTGCTTCAGTTATGGGTTATGTTCATCAGATCATGAGAGAGTTAAGGGGACTGCACAAGGACCTCACACCAAGGCCCGCGGCAAGGCCGAATGATGCCTCGCGGGCCCTCAGGAATTTTAGAGCATTAGATTTTTGATTGAAGTGTATTTTGAAATATTGGGTCAAGCTAGTTGGCATTTTTATTTTTACTTTTTTGAGTCAAGCACTTTCTTTTATTTTTCGATTATTGTAAGACAGGTTTTGTAACTTTAAGGTTTTATTTGATATAAAAGTCACTGAATTTTGCCACAATCTTGTTACCAGAACTACGCTCGGTCTGATTCACGCGGGGACGTGATACGTAGGCAATCCACATAAGATTCGACCACCACTAAAAAGGAAAGGAAAAGGATACGAAGGTTAATAACAATAAGGCTTTCAAGGATAGTTGAAAAAGAAAAGAAAAAGAAGAAAAAGAAAAAGAGAAAAAGAGAAAAGCTGGAATGACGCATGTTACGAGTACATGTAGAAAGGGTTATTTGGTTAGGTGCATTACATCCAACGTGCTATAACATATCTGTTAAACTCGGTAAACTAACAAGTTTGTTGCATTTCCAGAAAAGTTTAGCAGTTGATTTGACAGAATATACTGGCCAACCACCATTACCGTACTAGATCTAAAGGGCCAATTCCAGCAAGCATGTCTAGTTCCGGTAAAAGTCTCGAGGAAGAGAAATCAGAGATGCAAATCATGAAAGAGGAGGTAGAACGGTTGAGACATCAGATAACAGAGATGCACCTAGCCTGGGCTAGGGGACAATCCTCACCAAACCTCCCTACTCTCGCCTCAGCTCCAGAACATCCACCCATCGATCCTTCGACAAGCGCCCCGATCTATCCATACTTTCAGGGGGAAAACCCTTATGCCACCCACATTCCACCAGCCAAACCAAATCCTCCTCCAGTCACCCCTGTTTTTGTGGAACCTCCACCTGCTACTCTACAAAGGCCGTCCGGCGAGCCGCATGTTCAGATCCATGACAACTCTTACTATCCTCCCGAGCCTACTTTTAGGGCTCCTGAACCGCAATCACACACCCCTCACTGGGATAATCCGGCAGAACCGGAAAAGCGCTTCCAATGTTCGGAACATGAGGAAGTTATTAGAAAAGTTAAAAGCTTGGAGCAGTCCTTCAGGAACATGCAGGGTTTGGGCAACCAGGTCAGTGTCGCTTACAAGGATCTGTGTCCATTCCCAGATGTCCAGTTGCCGGCCGGGTTCAAAATGCCCAAGTTTGACCTATACGAGGGGCATGGTGATCCTGTAGCCCACCTCCGAGGGTTTTGTAGTAAAATGTGAGGAGCCGGAGGACGGGACGAGATTCTGATAGCTTACTTCGGTCAGAGTCTGGGAGGATCTGCGTTGGAGTGGTACACTAGACAGGACCCCGACAGATGGTTTACGTGGGATGACTTGGCTCAAGCTTTTATCGGGCAGTTCCAGTACAATCTTGAAATAATCCCCGACCGCTTATCATTGCTAAAATTAGAGAAGAAACCCGCTGAAAGTTTCAGAGAATTTGGTTTCCGCTGGAGGGAACAGGCAGCAAGGGTAGATCCGCCTATGAGAGAGAGCGAGATGGTGGATTACTTCTTGCAGACACTAGAGCCAACCTATTTCGGACATCTGGTGACGTCCGTGGGCAAATCATTCACCGAGGTGATAAAAATGGGGGCTATGATCGAGGAAGGTTTGAAAGCCAACAAGATCATGAGCTACTCAGCATTGAAAGCCACCACTCAGGCTATCCAAAGTGGTACTGGAGGAGTACTTGGGAAAAGAGGAAAGAGGAAGTCACGGCAGTCGAGTCCGGGACATGGTTCAGAAACGGAGGCCCCGCACCCCAATATAGCCCGCCCCAGCCTCACCACCAAAATTACTTCCACAATCCATATAACCACCCGCAACATTACTATCCCGCGCCTGATCCCCATTTTACTGTCCATCACGCACAGTCCTATTCTGCACCTCCCGTCCATGCACCGTGGCGTGCACCAAACCCGCAAAACAATTACCCACCCCCAAGAGCCTACAGAAACCCCTCGGGCGCGAGTTTTCGTCCGAACCAGGCATTCAGGGGCGACAGGGCGCCAAGGCCAAAGACTTTCACTCCCTTGGGAGAGTCTTACACCAGTCTGTTCCACCGATTGAAGCAAGTAGGGTTGCTAAATCTGGTTGAAGCTAAGCTACCAAACCCTCTTCCAAAGAACCCGGACCATTCAGTAAATTGTGCATACTGCTCAGGATGTCCGGGACATGATACGGAAAAGTGTTGGAGGTTGAAAACGGCCATCCAGGAGCTCATCGACACTCGCAGGATTGAGGTCCGGACTCCAACAGAGCCCAACATCAACCAAAACCCACTTCCAACTCATCATGAGACCAACATGATCGAGGTGGTATGGGTAGAAGAAGGAAAGGAGAAAGCCCCTCAGACTGTAATGATGATCAAGTCTAGCGGGGTAGGAATGAGAAAGGGGCCGAGCCTCGATGAGCCATCCATTTGCAAGAAGGACGTACCATGAGGGTCGGAAGCAGAGAAGGGAAGTGTGAACGAAGTACCGGTGAGGCCGGGGGAAGCAAAAATAGTTGTACTAGGGGTAGCAACCAAGCCCGTCTTGATGGTAGCAGGCATTCGAATGGATCCTTTCATCATCAAGCCAGCAACACAGTTGCCAATAACTGATAGCCGGGCTGTTCCATGGAATTATGCTCGGATTACAACAACCTACAAAGGAAAGGAAGTGAAAGAGGAAGTTTGCGAAGCGCAAGGGTTGACCCGCTCGGGGAGATGTTTTGCCCCTGCGGAATTGAGGAAGATCACTCCGGCAACATTGAAAAAGCCGGTAACCGACGAAGAGGCAGAAGAATTCCTGAAAAAGATGAAGCTGCATGACTATTCTGTCTTAGAGCAGCTGAAGAAAACGCCTGCGCAAATATCATTGCTGTCCTTGCTGATACATTCTGAAGAACATCGGCAAGCTTTGATGAAAGTTTTGAATGAGGCCCACGTACCTGATAAAATCTCGGTGAGTCATTTGGAGAAGATCACCAATAGGATCTTCGAAGCGAATCGGATCACCTTCACCGATGATGAGTTGCCTGAGGAAGGCACCGAGCACAACAAGGCTTTATATCTTACGGTAAAGTGTGAAGATTTGGTAGTTACCAAAGTCCTTGTCGATAATGGATCCAGTGCTAACATATGTCCTCTCTCTACACTGGACAAGTTGAAAGTGGACATCGGCAGGATACGCAAGAACAGCATATACGTTCGAGGGTTTGATGGAGGAGGCAAGGCGTCGGTCGGGGACATAGTATTAATCTTGACAATTGGGCCAGGTGGAGTTCACCATGGAATTCCAGGTGCTGGACATGGTAGTGTCATATAACCTTCTGATAGGGCGACCGTGGATCCATGCCGCAAGAGCGGTTCCATCCAGCCTACACCAACTCGTCAAGTTTGAGTGGGACCAACAGGAGATCGTCGTCCATGGAGAGAATGATCTACAACCAGGCACCATCGTCCCTTTTGTTGAGACGGAAGAAGATGTTGGGCCATGGGTATACCAGATCTGCGATGTGGTATCCGCCAACCGAGTTCCAGAAGGGGAATGCATTGCCGATGACAGAATAATTACTGCAGACGTCATGGTGGCTCATGAAATGTTGAGATACGGTTTCATACCCGGCAAAGGTCTAGGTGCATCTCTGCAAGGAATCATACAACTGGTATCTGTGGTCGAAAACGTAGGAACCTTCGGCTTGGGATTCAAGCCAGCATCAGAGGACATCCGGCGAGCCAAGAGAAATAAGCAGAAGACATGGGTACTCCCGAAGCCTGTTCCACGCCTTTCCCAATCTTTTGTCAGGTCTGGGGTAAGAGGGCATCTGACGACAAAGATTCCCAGTCCTATGGTTAGGCCAGACGAAGAGTTCTTAAGAAAGTTCGAGGACCTATTCGAAGATGTATGCATGCTCGAGGATGGGGAAGGATCCAGCCACGCCGAAATACAGTTTGTGGGACCGAAAGCAAAATTGAATAATTGGAAGGCTACTCCTCTCCCTGTCCGGAAGGGGTCTTGGTAGTTTGTTTTGGATCGTTTTCTTTCGAAATTTTGTGTTGGGGGTTGTCCCCGGAGTAAAATCCGTTTGCTTTAATTTATTTTGATTTGAGTTTGCAAGTTTGTTTTCCTTGTACTATTCCCATTAATGAAATTCTGTTCCCTTCGTGTCTAATTTTTGTTTATTTTCCTTCTTTTACTTTTCTGAACAGCCTTCTTTCAACTGATCTTAATGATATGGCGTGCTTAAAGATTAATCAACCCAATCTAGAAAGTCAATCGGGTTTGGAAATAATAACGCATGAAATAAGAAGTGACGAGAGTGAATCGGAATACGGCGATGATGAGGCCGTAGAAGAAATCGGTGAAGAATTAAGTCACTTCGAGGAAAAACCCAAACCAAATTTAAATGATACCGAGGTTGTTAATCTGGGGGGCACAGATGACGTCAAAGAAACCAGAATAAGTGTCCATATTGAACCCAACTTGAGAGAAGAGTTGATCAAAACACTCATGGAGTTTAAAGACATTTTCGCATGGTCGTACGACGACATGCCAGGACTCAACACTGATCTAGTGGTTCATAAATTACCCATTGATCCGGCATATCCTCCCGTCAAGCAAAAACTGCGGAAATTCAAGACGGAAATGAGTGTAAAGATCAAAGAGGAAGTAACCAAGTAGTTGCAGGCGAAAGTCATTCGCGTCACTCGATACCCTGAATAGTTGGCTAACGTAGTACCGGTGCCAAAGAAGGACGGAAAGATCAGAGTATGCGTGGACTACCGCAATCTCAACAAGGCGAGTCCTAAGGATAATTTCCCACTTCCCAATATCCATATCCCGATTGATAATTGCGCCGGACGTGAAATCGGGTCCTTTGTGGACTGCTACGCGGGATATCATCAGATCTTGATGGATGAAGAGGACGCAGAAAAAATGGCTTTCATCACACCATGGGGGACTTATTGCTACCGGGTGATGCCGTTTGGTTTGAAGAATGCAGGGGCAACATACATGAGGGCGATGACTACGGTATTCCATGACATGATACACAAAGAAATTGAAGTGTACGTGGATGATGTGATAATAAAATCTAGACGTCGAGAAGACCACGTTGCCGACCTCAGGAAGTTCTTTCAAAGACTTCGAAGATATGTCATCAAGCTCAATCCAGCCAAATGCGCATTCGGAGTTCCATCGGGAAAGTTGCTAGGATTCATCGTCAGCCGACGAGGCATTGAGTTGGACCCATCCAAAATTAAGTCCATTCAAGAGCTATCCCCGCCAAAGAGTAAAACAGAGGTAATGAGTCTGTTGGGAAGGTTAAATTACATCAGTAGGTTTATTGCTCAGCTTACAGCAACCTGTGAACCCATATTCCGTCTGTTGAAGAAAGACGCTGCGATAGAATGGACGACAGAATGTCAGGAAGCGTTTGACCAGATCAAAGGGTATCTGTCAAACCCACCCGTACTAGTTCCGCCTGAACCGGGCAGACCCCTAATTCTTTATCTGACGGTTTTGGAGAGTTCGTTCGGCTGCGTACTGGGGCAGCATGATCTTACTGGCAGGAAGGAACGGGCCATTTACTACCTCAGTAAGAAATTCACGGTCCACGAGGTCAAGTACACCCATCTGGAAAAGACATGTTGCGCTTTGACTTGGGTAGCCCAAAAGCTAAAACATTATTTGTCTTCTTACACCACTTACCTCATTTCGCGTTTGGATCCGTTGAAGTATATTTTCCAGAAACCTATGCCTACAGGGAGGTTAGCAAAATGGCAAATATTACTTATAGAGTTCGACATCATATACGTGACAAGGACGGCTATGAAAGCTCAAGCCCTAGCTGATCACTTAGCTGAGAATCCTGTCGATGACGGATACGAACCTTTGAGGACGTATTTTCCGGACGAAGAAGTATTGCAAATTGAGGGGTTGGAATTAACCGAGGATCCGGGGTGGAGGCTTTTCTTCGACGGAGCGGCGAACGCAATAGGAGTCGGAGTAGGGGCTGTGCTTATTTCTGAAACAGGACATCATTATCCTGTTACTGCTCAACTGCATTTTCATTGTACCAATAATATGGCTGAGTATGAGGCATGTATCTTGGGATTGCGATTAGCGATGGACATGGATGTACAAGACCTCTTGGTCTTGGGGGACTCGGACCTTTTGGTACATCAGACTCAGGGAGAATGGGAAACTAGAGATTTAAAGCTTATCCCGTATCGTCAGTGTTTGCATGATCTGACCATGCGCTTTCGATCAGTAGAATTCAGGCACATCCCAAGGATGCATAATGAGGTTTCCGACGCTCTAGCTACTTTAGCGTCAATGCTACATCACCCGGACAAGGCTCGTGTCGATCCGTTACATATCCAGGTCCGGAATCAACATGCTTATTGTAATATGATAGAAGAAGAGATGGATGGTGAGCCATGGTTTCATGACGTCAAAGAGTACCTCAGGTTAGGAATATACCCGGAGCAGGCAACTGGAGATCAAAAGAGGGCTATTCGGCGGTTGGCGAACGGATTTTTCCTTAGTGGAGGGGTACTGTACAAAAGAACCCCAGATTTGGGATTGTTAAGATGTATAGACGCGAGTCAAGCCACAACAGTGATGACAGATATACACTCGGGAGTTTGTGGACCACACATGAGCGGGTATGTATTGGCAAAGAAGATTCTTCGAGCAGGATATTACTGGCTCACTATGGAGCGTGATTGTATAAGTTTCGTGCGAAGATGCCATCGGTGTCAGATACACGGAGATTTGATTCATTCTCCACCGACCGAATTGCATACAATGTCGGCACCATGGCCGTTTGTCGTATGGGGTATGGATGTTATCGGACCTATAGAACCTGCAGCTTCCAATGGTCATAGGTTCATTCTGGTAACGATCGACTATTTTACCAAGTGGGTGGAGGCCAAAACCTTCAAATCGGTAACCAAGAAGGCGGTGGTAGACTTCGTACATTCCCACATCATCTGTAGGTTTGGAATTCCAAAGATAATCATCACAGATAACGGTGCCAATCTTAACAGCGGATTGATGAAGGAGGTCTGCCAATAGTTCAAGATTACACACCGAAATTCCGCACCGTATCGTCCCAAAGCAAATGGTGCGGTTGAGGCAGCAAACAAGAATATAAAGAATATATTGAGGAAGATGGTAGAAGGGTCTATGTAGTGGCATGAAAAGTTACCATTTGCACTGTTGGGTTATCGCACTACCATCCGGACCTAGGTAGGTGCAACTCCTTACTTGCTGGTGTACGGGACTGAAGCAGTAATACCCGCAGAAGTTGAAATTCCATCCCTCCGAATTGTCGCTGAAGCTGAGATCGACGATGATGAATGGGTCAAAACCCGATTAGAGCAATTGAGCTTGATCGACGAAAAGAGATTGACAGCAGTATGTCATGGCCAATTGTATCAAAAGAGAATGGCAAGAGCATATAACAAGAAGGTACGTCCCAGGAAATTTGAAGTGGGACAACATGTGTTGAAGAGAGTCCTACCACATCAGGCCGAAGCGAAAGGTAAGTTCGCTCCAAATTGGCAGGGACCGTTTGTTGTGACTAGGGTATTATCCAACGGCGCGCTATGTCTAACTGATATTGAGGGAAGATGCACTGATATGGCTATCAATTCCGATGCGGTCAAGAGATATTATGTGTAATTCTTTAATGTATTTGTCAACATTTGGTTTCGTCTGTGTGTATTTTGGCATTTTTTGGAGAATGAAATGACAGAGGCAATTTTTCTACTACCCAAACACTTTAACCTTTGTTTTCCCCTTTGAGCCTTAATAATTCTTTCATACACCCTCTCTCGGAATCACCAAGGAAGACGTGTAACAAAATAGAAAAAAAAAGAAACAAAGAAAAGACACAAGAAAAAGTGAACTACGTTCGACCCGATTCCTCAAGAAGGATACGTAGGCGCCACACGGCTCGGTCATAATAAAATAAAAATCAAAGATCCCCCAAGCAACAAAACTGGGGCAGAAGTCATTATTTCGTTTGAAAGATAGTGTGGATTCCGAAAGTTGTAAGGAGCTAACCGTTGAGGTTAAATCCCTTTTCTTTAGCCTCACGCGCAGAAACCACATTAAGAACCAAAAAGACCTCTCGATCGGTATTTGAGAAATGCCAAGTCATGCGAGTGAAACTACGAGTGACACTTTAATCCTCGACTGAATTTAGGACTTACAAGCTGAAAAGGGATGGCCCCTTTAGAGGAAGTTCTATGGATAATACCCCAGCCCACCGCAAGGAAAGAAAGCGAAAATGAGAGAGTCTTAACGGTGAAAACCCTCGCGGGCACCTTAAGGCGAAGAAAGTTGAGAGGAGTAAAATGAGAGAGTCTTACGGTGAAATCCTTTACGGGCACCTTAAGGCGACGGGAGATAGAGAGAAATGAGAGAATCTCATTAGTGAAAACCCTTTGAAGGGCACCGTGAGGTGACAAGACGAGATGGTTACAAGATGTCTGCATGAGACAAGGTTTGGACATCCGTTTACCTCTAGCAGAACGCGGCCATCAGAAAGTGATTGACATGAATAGACTGGGTAGTTTAATCTCAAAGGCGCGGCATAACCATTGGATCAGTCACACATTCAGATAAGTTTTTCCTATTGTTGAGTTCAGAAAAGTTTTCCCTTTCTTTTGTCATTTGCGGTCAATATTCTTTTTCTTTTCTTTAGTTTTCGAAAATCGATTTTTCAAAGCTTACTACCAAGTCTTCCAAAGGGTACAATGAAAATGAATAGGCGTGGAACGAGGCAATAAAGCAAAAGGCGTTCCGATATGAAGTTTGGAACGACAGGTTGATTGAAAGGTTCACAGGAATTATGGAGTACAATGAACACATATTACACATCCGAAAGATTATTTCCAATAACAGATCATCGACTAAAAGGGTCGGATCAAACTGAAGGTTGGAACAAAGGGGAGAGATGAGAGACTATCCGTGGAAAAAGCACCATCCCCAGCAACGTCGTCCTAAAAAGTTCGAGGGAGGCCAAGCAGCTGAAAGAGAAAAGGAAAATTACCCCAACAAGAGTGGCATGACCACTCGCTGCGTTTTGAAACTAACAATTTTTCTTTGATTTAAAGCAGGAAAGGAGGGTTCGTCGGCGGAAAAGCATGCCACGTAGAAGGTCATCAAACTGGGGCAGAAAATTTACTCCCATTGCGAAAATTTTCTTGAAAGCAAATACCCAGGGGGTAAGGATACCGAGATTTCGGGAAATACCAGTTTCCGAGCAGAATAGTTTTGAGAAAGGCCAGACAACACAAAGGGGCGATCTTTGAGCCTGGTATCATCCCCGGCGGTTGTCGGGAAAATGAAACGCTAACTTCAAGATTTCCCAGCAGTATCATCCCCAGTAGGTGAGTAAACAGTCCCGAGGATATCTCCGGCAGCCAAAGGAAAAGTAACACGACCCAGGGTGGAAGCAATTCCAAGACAGGTAATTCAGAAGAAAAGGTGGCCCAAGGGGCGATGCAGGAAGAAGAAAAATGGTACAAAAAGCAAAGGAAGGCGATAAGGATAGGATGAAATTAGTGAGCTGTAGTTGAAGTCAGGGAGCCCGCCTGAAGAATGGAGTGGCGATTTATCTTGAAGTTATAGTTGAAGTCAGGGAGCCCGCCTGAAGAATGGAGTGGCGATTTTATTTTGAAGTTATAGTTGAAGTCGGGGAGCCCGCTTGAAGAATGGAGTGGCGATTTTATTCTGGAGTTGTAGTTGAAGTGTAAGGCCCTGTAAAATTTTTGTGCATAAAACCTAGTAGATGTGGTGTCATGGTCCGAATGATGTGTTAGGAATGATGTGTAAGCTCGCCGCGGTTCGGACCCTTGGTAGTGATTTAAGTTTCAAAAATGTAGAGAATTAATTTTTCCGAAAAATGGCAAATATGCGGTCAAGATGTAATTGAAGTCAGGGAGCCCGCCTGAAGAATGGAGTGGCGATTTTATTGTGAAGTTGTAGTTGAAGTCAGGGAGCCCGCCTGAAGAATGGAGTGGCGATTTATTTTTTTTTTAATTTGGTTGAGGGAAGCGGTTGAATGTAACAGAAATCCCCAGCATGAATCCAAGCTCATAATCGGAAGGAAGACAACAAGGATCAGAAAGATAGATTCAGACTTCGAAGGAGAATAGTTCGAAGACCACAAGGAAGGGACCAATGGTCGGAGTTCAGCAATCAAGATAGGCCGAAATAACAATTGTCAAAAGAGAAGAAGCATGTGAAGAAACGTCAAAGCCGGCAGGAGGGCAAGGAACGTGACAAGATCAAGTTGAAAAGATAGATAAGAATTTGCAATACTGTAACTTAGTCTAGCTTCTTATTTTTCGTTTAGCACGATGTAATAAGGAGATCGGTTAAGCAGTGGCAACAACAGCAACAACAGTAACAACAAGATCACAGCAGTCATGGTAGTCCCAGCTACCAAAAACTTCCCGAACTACATTGACCTGATTCCTGTTTAGCCCAGGATATGTAGGAGGCCTCCGGAGCAAAGGCTCGGTCAAACCCTTTCAAAATGCTTCCCACGGAGTATTCAAACGGGCAAAAATCGCTCGTATTTGCTCATCATTCTTTGCACGCAAACTCTTCATGTTTCCGCGCAAAGAGGGGCAGCTGTGAGCACGTGATTTTGCCCTATAGTGAGAATTACTCCCAAAAAATTCAAAATAAAAGAGTTTTGCGTTGTTTGCGATATTTGTGGATTCTATGTCATTTTCTCTTATTATTTGCATTTGTGTGTCCATGTTTATTTGTTTAATTAACGAAAAATACAAAAATATGTCACATTTGGCATTTAGGATTCATTTAAAAGTAATCAGTTTTTAGAAAAAATCACAAAAAATATGTATTTTGTATTTTTTATTTAATGTCCGAATTAGGCAATTTTATTTTTATTGTTAGTTAATTATATGCGATAATTATTATTAGAAGTTAACTAGTGCTTTTATAAATTAATTTAGTTCTATAAGTTAATTTAGAATTTTTAGAATTTTAGTTTTTATTTTTTTAGAAAACAAAAGAAAAGAAGCAAAATAGAAAGAAATTGAAGCAAATATGAAAGTAGAAATTTGGTCTTAAAACCAAATTTGGGCCAATTTTAAAACCATGCCAGCCCCAAAACAAGGCCCAATACCCATTACCCGGTCCAGCCTTGCCCGTTACCCCTCCAAACGACGTCGTTTAAGATTAAACCCTTTGATCTTGGCCGTTGGTTGTTATAATCCAACGGTTGAGATTAAAGTTTAATCCAAATACACAAATAACCCCCCAAACCCGCCTAACCCATTGCATTTTCCCACAGACCCCCCCTCGCCCTTCGTCTCTCTCACAAAGAAAACCCTAGCCGCCGGACCACCCCCTCGCCTGAAACCCGGCGGCAACAACGCCGCCGGCCACCAAAACAACACCGAACGACCTTCCGAACACCCTGAGTCCAAATCCACAAGCCGTTTCCTTCGAATCATTCCCCGTCTTCTCGAATCTTCATTTGAAGATTCGAGCTAAAACCAAACCTATGCCGAATCACTCCGAACTCGCACATAGCCTTCGCCTCATCTCCCTCATTCCCAAATTACTGTTGGTTTCCATCAAATCGAGCCTTAACCATCCAAACCCCAAAATGAAGACTCAAGAACCCTAAAATTAAAATTAAGGATTTCTTCGAATTTCATAAGATTGGGGTCCAATAGACCTTAATTGGACTGTTTTCACTTCGAAAACATTTCAATTAAGGTCCTTTCGACCTCGAATGACCAAGACCCGAGTCGGCCGAGTTCCAATTCTTTGTTTCAAGGTATTTCTGTTCTTGTTTAATTGTATTTGTCGTTTCAGTTTAATTGTTTCTAGTTTTCGTTTTTTTGTTGTTATTTTATTATTCCGCCAATTCTCTGTTTTCTTCATCTCTTTGGGACCTTTTTATTTGGTCAATCCTTGTTGTTTCTTTGATTGAAAAATGAATGATATGCTTAGTGTGATTAAGGTCGTCAAGCTAATTAGTTCATATTTGTTGGTGTCCTGTTGTGTCAAAAACCATGAATCACGGATTTGTTTGGCGTTTGCTTGTTCTTGATTGTATATGTTGGGATCAATTAAGTAAATGTCGTCGCTTAGTTATACGAGTTTTCCTGTTAAAACACTGGATAGTGATTAGTGTTGTTGATTTGATCGGAAATCATTACCAAGTGAAGTTCTTGAATTGCTTGTGACTTTAAATTAAGTCTTGAATCTGAGGTGGCTGTTAGCATCAGTGATTAATCAGATGTGGCATATTTTAAGATTAAGATGCCCTGCACAGCCTAGTGGAACCTGCTGTTACAGCAGGGCACTCCACCAGGTTTCCACTTAGCATTTAAATTGATTTAAGCCCACACTTCAACAAGACTTAGTGGCTAACACAGAGAATATAATGGGCTGCCAGAGAAGAGTATGGGCAGGGTAGGTTTTCTGATTATTATACCTTAGGGTGTCATTGGTTTTTCAAATATAAATAGAAGGTTGAAGAGAATAGGGAGGGACTCTTCTTTCTCTTTGAAAAAACAGCATACATTAGAGAGGGAATTGTAAAAGGGGAAAGCTTTCTGAATATTCTGAAATACATAGAGCAGAGTTAGGATATACAGGAGGGTCTCTAGTTTGAGTGGAAGTTTCAGTTAATTCTAAAGTTGAAAGATAGTTGGCCTTCTCTATTTTTCTGTAACATACTCGGATTTAAGTAATAGGCAGAACTTTGGATATTTGGATTGTTGTTCGAAGTCAATTGTGTTTCAATCATTTGGGTGCACAAGTCCCCTGGGGTATTTCAGAAGTATAGGGGTCTGTTTGATTTGGAAGTATTTGCTGTTGGTCTCTTTGAAGTAGTGGAGTCTTTGGTCATTGATTTCTCTCTTTGGAGTCTGTTTGCTGGGACATTTGGGTTGCTGTTTGGTTACTGCTATACTGCTGATTGCCACACTTTGTTCACTGCTCACTCTTCTTTCTTCTTCCATATTCCAGGTACACATCTCTGTCATTGTAGCTTCTTGGTTCGAAAAGAATGAAGCCTGAAGCTCCCTTTTAAGTCTGTTGAATACATATAGTTGTCCAAAGTTCTTATGTTTGTATGTTTTGTTATTCTTTAATTAAGTTTGTCTCACTGGTTTTGGTTATGAAAAAATGTATCTAGATCAAAGATACACTATCATTGGATATGTACATAAACCTGAATTATTCCTGCTGTATCTCTGTTTAATCTTCTCTATTCATGGTGTGTAATTTCCAAATCTGTTAATACTAGATCTTATGTTAAAATTGAGATTAGCTATTTGTTTAAGCAGAAAGTTTAAGGTGATTTGAACACCCGTGAGGAATGATATCTTGAACTTGCAAAAAATATATGACAGTGGCTCTTTGAGGATTATTTGAATTCAAAGTAAGTTCTTTCCATATAATTGTCCACCATAGACTCGAATCTACTTACTTAGTTAACTAATCGTATGTTTGCTCGAATTGGTTATAGTTGAGTAGGATCTTGTCACATTGTAGGAATTGGTGAGTTATTACTCAACTGAACGACGTAATTAGATTAAAGGAATCGGGGGGTGCATTTCATGTGACCCGACTCCAATTTTGAACAAGGTTAAATAAAGCGTGTCAGGAACCACAGGCGCATTTCATGTGGTGTGGCTCGTAACATGTTTTAAATAATTTGGAATCAACTCCTAAATAAATATAGCGGGATGTAGTTCGCTTTAAATTTGAATTAGAGGTGCGCCTCGCCTAATAGTTACACAAATCGCAGGGCCCTCATAAGTGTATATATAAAGTGCTTAGATTTCAATATGTGCCGTTTCCTAACAAATATCGTGGCCTTCTCAAAAGTGTAAATAAGTAATCGCTCTAGGCGCGTATTTTAATAATTTTACCTTCTTAAGTACGGGTGTGCATTTCATGCGACCCAAATCCAAATCCCCAAATGTTGAATAAGAATGTGTCGAGAATCCGGGTACATTTCATGTGACGTGATTCGAAACATATTTTTAGGCAACATTCTTTTCGCAAATCATAATAATAATAAAAGCGGTAATGGGATATAAATTTGCATTAAGTATATAACCGTAAAAAATCAGATAAATAAGCCGAATATGACAGTTGAGCGACCGTGCTAGAACCACGGAATTCGGGAATGCCTAACACCTTCTCCGGGTTAACAGAATTCCTTATCCGGATTTCTGGTTCGCCGACCATTAAATAGAGTCAAACCTTTCCTCAATTCGGATTTCAAACCGGTGACTTGGGACACCATATGTCACGACCCTAGTTCACCAATTGTGAACATGTCGTGATGGCACCCAGTCCCCACGACTAGGTAAGCCTAACACGTTGCGGAATCTATAAGTTATAAATACTTAAATAAGAAATAGCGGAAAATAACATAAAAGATATGTAATCCGTGCCGCTTGGCACATACATCCGTCACACAATGAATAAAACACTACCAAGATCCGGAACCCCACGGTAACACAGACTAAAAGGGAAATACAACCGTGGCTCTATGTGTAAAGAGTATCTAACAACGAAATGAAGAAAAATGTCAACTAGTAATACTAGAATAGAAGGGAAGCCTCCGGATCCGCGGACGTAGCGGATCATACCTCGAAGTCTCCCAGAAAGCTGCAGAATCACCTAGTACGAGCCTGCTCTGATGTACCTGGATCTGCACAACAAAAGTGTGCAGAAGAGTAGCATGAGTACACCACGGCGGTACTCGGTAAGTGCCAAGCCTAACCTCGATGGAGTAGTGACGAGGTAGGTCAGGGCCCTACTGAGAAAACAATAATATAATGATGATAACAAAATAAACAGTTTAAATGATAATAATTTTCGAAACAACAACATTATGATGATTACTGCAACTGTCTACAATTAAGCTAACCACAAATAACCAACTCAAATAAACGAATCCAGGACCTGTGGGAATCGAACCCACAGTCCCATTGACAGTACCTCTGGGTCTCCGGGAATCGAACCCGCAGCCCGTGTCTCAATAAATAATCAATAACTCAGGATCTCCGGGAATCGAACCCGTAGTCCCTACCAATAACTCAGGATCTCGGGAATCGAACCCGTAGTCCTCATTTCAATAATCTCAGGATCTCGGGAATCGAACCCGTAGTCCACATTTCAATAATCTCGGGATCTCGGGAATCGAACCCGTAGTCCACATTTCAATAATCTCGGGATCTCGGGAATCGAACCCGTAGTCCACATTTCAATAATCTCAGGATCTCGGGAATCGAACCCGTAGTCCACATTTCAATAATCTCAGGATCTCGGGAATCGAACCCGTAGTCCACATTTCAATAATCTCAGGATCTCGGGAATCGAACCTGTAGTCCATAACCACAGCAAGTAAAGGAATACACAGCGAGAAGTATAATATGCTTAACGATAACTTCGCCGATGAACAGCGCCGGCGATTACCAAGAAACTCAAGTAAGTCAATTAAGCGACTAGACAGTTAGATTCTATCTAATCATGCTTTACTAACTACTACCGGTAGGAATATCGAATTTAACAACTAAAAATAGGAATATCACTCGTTGAACATTTTGAGTAAAGTATGTGTTCAACAACCAGCGCATGTACACGCCCGTCACCTCGCGTACAAGGCATTTAAAGTATCACAATAATATCCTAGGGGTGAAAGTCCCCCACGCGAGGTTAGACAAGCCACTTACCTCAATTCCGGTACAAAACCGCTAAGAAATAACCCTCTTGCCGCGAATATCGGACTCCACAAGTGTAGTATCTGATAAAAGTCAATAGAATCACATCAAAATAGGCCAATTGGGCATTACCCAATCAAAATAACTCAAAATACACCAAAACCCACAAGTTGCCAAAACCCGACTTTCGGTACACTTATCGAAAAATCACGAAAATTATATATTCGGGTTCCTTATCTCAATACGAGTCTAGGCATATAAAATTTACCAAAATCGGACTCCATTTGCCCACTCAAATCAAAGATTTTCTAATATTTAGGCCTAGGGCTCAAACCCACCTTTAATCCCCCATTTTCAGTGAAATAATCACGGATTTCATGATAAACCAACGAATTAAGGTCAAGAAACTTACCCCCGATGATTTCCCGATGATATCCCAGCGTTTCCCCTTCAAAATCCTCTCTTGGAGCTCAAAAATGGCATTTTTTGTGAATGGGGTCGCGGGTGTTATGTTCTGAACTTAAGCTCACTGCCAGACCCCATTACTCATCGCGTTCGCGTTACTGTTCACGCGTTCGCGATGAACAGCCCAACTTCTTCTACGCGAACGCGAAGTGACCCACGCGTTCGCGATGACCTACGAACATTACCTATCGTGAACGCGACGATCCCACCCGCGTCCGCGAAGCACAATTTCCCTTCCTCAACGCGAACGCGACGACTCCCACGCGTTCGCGAAGAACAACCTTCCAGTCGACCATTTTTCTTCTACGCGTACGCGACACCTAGGACGCGAACGCGGTGCTTCCTCTTTCCCTTCTACGCGATCGCGACTCAAGGGACGCGAACGCGATGCTTTGCCCTACCATGCCTACGCGAACGCGGCCATTGCCACGCGAACGCGTAGGCTTAACGTCTGCTGCACTGCTGCTGCATTTTCTGCAGAAATTTCAAAGTTCCAATTGCCCGCTTGATGGTCCGAATTCATCCCGAGGCTCCCGGGACCCCAACGAAAACCACCAACATACTCCAAAACACGATACGAACTTATTCCAATCATAAAAACACGTCTAATAACATCAAAACCCATAAATCATATCGATTCAAGCCTAAGTTTCTTCAAAACTTTCAAAACAAACATTCAATCCAAAACCCGGCCAAACGACGTCCAAATGACTTGAAAATTTGCGGACATATCCAAAATCACATAACGAAGCTACAGAAATTGTCGGAATTCCATTCCGACCCCTGGATCAAAATCTCACCTAATGTTCGGATTTACCAAAATTTCAACCTTCGGCATTTCAAGCCTAATTGAGCTACGGACCTCCAAAATACATTCCGAACGCGCTCCAAACCCCGAAATCACCTAACTGAGCTAATGGAACCATCGAATTTCCGTTCCGAGATCGTCTTAACACTGTTCCGGCTACGGACCGTTTTCTAGTTTCAAAGCTCTTATTTAGGGACTAAGTGTCCCAAAATGCTCAAATTTTCGAAACCGACTCTCCCGGCAACCCACAATAGCAGAAATGAACTTAGGGGAACAGTTAAATTAGGGATTGGGGCGTAATTTTCTAAAACGACCGGTCGGGTCGTTACATCTTCCCACGCTTAAAGATTCGTTCGTCCTCGAACGAGCATAGAAAACATACTTGGAGTGGTGAAGAGATGAGGGTACTAGCTGCGCATATCTCGCTCGGTCTCCCAAGTCGCCTCCTCGACCGGCTGACCCCGCCACTGAACCTTTACTG
This sequence comes from Nicotiana noctiflora, assembly GCA_032618575.1. Classification (NCBI taxonomy): domain Eukaryota; kingdom Viridiplantae; phylum Streptophyta; class Magnoliopsida; order Solanales; family Solanaceae; genus Nicotiana; species Nicotiana noctiflora. The sequence continues at coordinate 83,456 of JASVEL010012386.1, read as the reverse complement.
AAGCGATGTTCTTTGACCTTAGCTTCCTGACTTGCTTGTCTAGAATGGCTACTGGCTCCTCAACATAAGACAGATCCTTGTCTAGCTGAACAGATGTGAAATCCAACACATGTGACGGGTCACCATGGTATCTCCGGAGCATGGAGACATGAAATACGGGGTGAACTCCGGCTAGGGTCGGGAGGTAAGGCCAACTCGTAAGCGACCTCCCCAACACGCCTCAAAATCTCAAAAGGGCCGATAAATCTGGGACTCAGCTTCGCTTTCTTCCCAAACCTCATAACGCCGTTCATGGGCGAGACTCGACAGAACCCGCTCACCGACCATAAAAGCCACATCGCGAACGCTTCTTGTCCGCATAACTCTTCTCGTCTAGACTAGGCCGCACGAAGTCTATCTCGAATCACCTTGACCTTGTCCATTGCATCCCGAACCATATCGGTACCTAGCAGTCTGGCCTCGCCCGGCTCGAACCAACCCACGGGAGACCTGCACCTCCTACCATATAGGGCCTCGTACGGTGCCATATGAATACTAGACTGGTAGCTGTTGTTATAAGCAAACTCCGCCGGCGGCAAGAAGTGATCCCATGAACCTCCAAACTCAATCACGCACGCACGGAGCATATCCTCCAAAATCCGAATAGTGCGCTCGGACTGACCATCAGTCTGGGGATGAAACGCTGTGCTCAGCTCCACCCGAGTACCTAACTCCTGCTGTACGGCTCTCCAGAACCGTGAAGTGAACTGAGTGCCTCTATATGAAATGATGGAAACTGGAATACCATGCAGCCGAACTACCTCCCTGATATAGATCTCCGCCAATCGCTCCGATGAATATGTAGTGCCCACCGGTATAAAATGGGCGGACTTGGTCAGCCGATCCACAATGACCCAAATAGAATCAAACTTCCTAACCGTCCGTGGAAGTCCGGATACAAAGTCCATGGTAATGCGCTCCCATTTCCACTCGGGAATCTCAATCTGCTGCATCAATCCACCCGGACGCTGATGTTCATACTTCACCTGCTGGTAGTTGAGGCATCTAGAAACATAATCAACTATATCCCTCTTCATCCGCCTCCACCAGTAATGCTGTTTCAAGTCCTGATACATCTTCGCGGCACCCGGATGAATGGAATACCGCGAGCTATGGGCCTCTGCTAGAATTAGCTCTCGAAGATCATCCACATTAGGCACACAGATACGGCCCTGCATCCTCATAACTCCATCGTCCCCGATGGTAACATCTCGAGCATCGCCACGCCGAACTCCATCCCGAAGGACAAGCAAATGAGGGTCGTCGAGCCGACGCTCCCCGATGCGGTCAAATAGAGAAAGGCAGAAATCACACATGCCGAGAATCCGGTTGAGCTCCGAAAGATCCGGTCTAACAAACTGTCTGGCTAAAGCCTGAACATCCGTCGCCATAGGCCTCTGCGAAGTTGGTAGATATGCTAAACTCCCAAACTCTCCCCGACGACTCGAGGCATCGACAACCACGTTAGCCTTGCCCGGCGGATGAGAGAATAGTAATATCATAGTCTTTCGGTAGTTCCAACCATCTCCTCCGACGCATATTCGGGTCCTTGCCGAGCAAGTGCTGCAAGCTCCGGTGATCGGTGTAGATCTCACAAGGAACCCCATATAAATAATGACGCCAAATTTTCAAGGCGTGAACAATGGCGGCTAGCTCCAAATCATGAACAGGGGAGTAATTCTTCTCATGCACCTTCAGCTGTCTCGACGCGTAGGCAATCGCCCTATCGTCCTGCATCAATACCGCACCGAGTCCAACTCGTAAGGCATCACAATATACGGTATAGGACCCCGTACCTGTAGGCAACATCAATATAGGGGCCGAAGTCAAAGGCTGTCTTGAGCTTCTGAAAGCTCGCCTCACACTCGTCTGTCCACTGAAAAGGGGCACCCTTTTGAGTCAATCTAGTCATAGGTGCTGCAATCGAAGAGAACCCCTCTACGAAACGACGATAATAGCCCTCCAAACCAAGGAAACTGCGAATCTCAGTAGCGGAGGAGGGTCTGGGCCAACTCCGCACGGCCTCCACCTTCCTCGGATCTACTCGAATACCATCACTCGACACCACGTGGCCCAAAAATGCCACTGAACTCAACCAGAATTCACATTTAGAGAACTTGGCGTAAAGCCGCTTCTCTCTCAGAATCTGAAGCACTATCCTCAAATGCTGCTCGTGCTCTTCCCGGCTCCGGGAATATACTAGAATATCATCGATGAAGACAATCACGAACGAGTCCAGATAAGGCCTGAACACACTGTGCATCAAATGCATAAAGGCTGCTTGGGCATTAGTCAGCCCAAAAGACATCACGAGGAACTCATAGTGACCATACCAGGTCCTGAAGGCAGTCTTCGGGATATCTGGCTCCCGAATCTTTAGCTGGTGATACCCGGAGCGCAAATCAATCTTAGAAAACACTTGTGCACCCTGTAGCTGGTCAAATACATCATCAATACGGGGCAAAGGATACTGGGTTCTTCATCGTAACCTTATTCGGTGACGATAGTCAATACACATACGCATGAACGAACTGTCCTTTTTCTTCACAAACAATACACGAGCACCCCAAGGCGAAACAACGGGTCGAATAAAACCCTTGCCCAATAACTCCGGTACCGATCCTTTAACTCCTTCGACTCAGGGAGGAGCCGTACGGTACGGTGGAATAGAAATGGGTCGAGTGCCGGCAACAAGTCGATAGCGAAAGTCAATATCTCTCGTCGGGCGGCATGCCGAAGATCGGCTGAAATACATCGAGCAAAGTCACATACCATATGAACAGAATCAATAGAGAGTGTCAATACCGACGTCCCGCACATAGGCTAGATAAGCGGCACACCCTTCTCAACCATACGCCGAGCTCCGAGAAAAGAAATAACACGGCTAGGGGTGTGATCTAGAGTACCACTCCACTCAGTACGTGGAATGCCTGGCATAGCCAGCGTCACGGTCTTGGCGTGACAATCAAGAATAGCATAATGGGGAGACAACCGGTCCATGCCCGGAATAATATCAAAATCGACCATCCCGAGCAACAATAGATCCGCTCTGGTCTCAAAATCACAAATGGTAACCAAACACGGCCGATATACGCGGTCCACAGAGCTAAAGAATCACCCACCGGAGTGGAAACATAAATAGGGGCACTCAAAGAATCCCAAGGCACACCCGGATGAGAAGCAAAGTAAGAAGACACATATTAAAAAGTGGAACCGGGGTCGAATAGAACCGATCCGTGACTAACCATAATAATACCGGTGATAACAGTCGGATGCAACAGCCGCGGCGCGATCGGGAATAGCATAAAATCTAGCTTTGTCCCCACTCTCGAGGGCGGCCTGCGGAACCACGACCCCGCCACGGATGACTAGGCGAGGTGGAGTGGCGGTCGGGGGCTGGAATGATAGCCTGGTGGCCCCGAGAACCACGCGGATGCCGTGATGACTGATGAGGGCTCCTCTCCTGCGCCGGGGGCACTCCCTAACCAGGTGGCGAGTATCCCCGCACTCAAAACAAGCTCCGGGAGGACGCGGTGGCTGTGGTTGACCGGTCACGCTCCCTAGTCTGACCCCTAGAAGGACCCCGCGCGGGAGGTGCAGCGGAAGCGGCGGAGCATAATAATGCTCGCGAGGTCGTTGGAAGACACGGAGTACTACCGGCTGCGGGCAATGCTTAGTGAACGGTCGGCCCGAATAACCCCTACCAAAACGACCGGGCCGATGAAGTGCGGGCACCGGAGAAATGGCCCGGCTCACGAGACCTCTCGGCCTCTCTCTCTCTCGCTCTCTGGGAGCATACTCTCGATCCTCTTGGCAATGCTAGCTGCCTGCTGATAAGATATATCTGTCTCAAGCTCTCCGGCCATGCTGGATCGGATAGGCGGAACAAGGCCCTCAATAAATCTCCGCACTCTCTCCCGAACCGTGGCTGCCAAAGCCGGTGCATGCCTGGCTAGACGGGTGAAACTGATAGCATACTCCGATACTGACATGGAGCCCTGTCGCAACCGCTCAAACTCCGATCGCCAAGAATCCCTAAGGCTTTGGGGGACAAACTCCCTCAAAACGGATCAGAAAATTGCGTCCAGGTCAATGAAGTAGACTCATCTGGACTATCCAACTCATACGTGCGCCACCAATCATAAGCGGCCCCACGAAACTGAAAAGCAGTGAAGGAAACCCCGCCGGTCTCCACAATCCCCATAGTACGAAGAATACGATGACACTCCTCTAGAAAACCCAATGCATCATACGAAGCCAAACCACTAAGCACCGGAGGGTCGTATTTGCTGAACCTCTCAATCTACGTTGCTCGTCCTCGGAGGCGGCTGGTCCACCTCCGGGCTGTGTTGGGGCGGCGGGAGGCATAACCAAAGCATGCGGAACTCGTCCCACTGGTACACGCTGCTCCGGTGTAACGGTTGCGGGAGTCCGGGCCCCTTCCCGGCTCTGAGATGTGGTTGCGACGAGAGGAAGCGATCTGCTCGAGCTAAAGTGGTATACGTACTCATGAAGGACTGGGCCGGGGTCTCCTGTAGTGCTTGGAGTAGTAGCGGTGTAGTCGGTGTACCAGGTGCTCGCGCTCCAACCTGGTCTACCGCGGCACCTCGGCGGTAGCGCGCGCGGGTGGTCGTGGCTGCACCTCGGGCGCGTCCTCGTCCTCTGCCTCGGCCCCGGCCTCGGACGGCGGCAACAGGGGCGCGGTGCACGATCGTCGCGAGTAGATCGTGTCCTCGCCATACGTGAGAGAATAGAAGCGATAGTTTAGATTTTTGATGTCAAAAATGTCGCACGACAAGGAATCCAAAAGAAATGAGGAGTTTCCTAAATAGTTACATAGCCCCTCGTAGATAAATACAGACGTCTCTGTATTGATCAGCGAGACTCTAAGTAACCGGTACGTGTCCCGTGACTCCTATGAACCTAGAGCTCTGATACCAACTTGTGACGACCCTAGTTCACCAATTGTGAACATGTCGTGATGGCACCCAGTCCCCACGACTAGGTAAGCCTAACACGTTGCGGAATCTATAAGTTATAAATACTTAAATAAGAAACGGCGGAAAATAACATAAAAGATATGTAATCCGTGCCGCTTGGCACATACATCCGTCACACAATGAATAAAACACTACCAAGATCCGGAACCCCACGGTAACACAGACTAAAAGGGAAATACAACTGTGGATCTATGTGTAAAGAGTATCTAACAACGAAATGAAGAAAAATGTCAACTAGTAAAACTAGAATAGAAGGGAAGCCTCCGGATCCGCGGACGTAGCAGATTGATAATAGGTGAATTTGACTATATTAATGCCCTAAATAATCACGCTTTATTGTTGTTTTGATATTGTTTATGATGACAAAATGCTTTTATTAGTGTTCTTAGTGTGTTATAGGTACACTTGAGCTAATGAAGACTAAAAGAGCAAGTTTTGGAGTCAAAAGATGGTGAAAAAGGCCAAAATGTGGTACAAGTCAAGAACTTATGTTGAAAGTAGCCGAGAAGGTGTGATTCCGAGCTATATGGATGTTATGGAATGAATTTAAGTGATTTGGAGCTTTTAAGTCTGAGTAAAAGCTCAAGGAATTAAGCCGGGATCGAGTTCGGGGGTCAAATTTGATAAGTGTAGAACAAGCGAAGAATGGATGAGGCATATTGTGCACTGTTTAGTAAATTGGACATAACTTTTCGCTCAGATCTCCAATTTGGCTCCATAATATATGGTTGGAAAGATAATTCAAAGGGCTACAACTTTCATGTTTTGCGGTTTGCCTAATTCGCAACAGCACAGGGTTAAAAACCGCGGTTTCTCCGAGACCGCGGATGAACCGCGGAAAAACTGGCTCTCTGAAGTTTTACTGTTTGCGGTCCACCCGCGGCCGCGAACGAACCGCGGATGTCGCCGTAGCAGCAGTCCTAATTGTACTCAAACTTAGTTTTTTTAGCCCTAAAACCTCTATATAAACTCCTAGTTTGCCCCATAGAGGCATGTATTTTATTTCTTCAATACTTTTGCAAGGTTTTAGTAGGAGAGATTCCTCTCAAACTCTTTCTATTATTTTATATCAAGCAATTCTTTATGATTTCAATTATTATTCTTGTTTCTTCAAGCATGAGTAGCTAAATTCTTTTCTAAGGTTTTGATGGAACCTATTGATAGATGAACTTATCGTTTATGTGATTACAAATTATGACTTAGATTTCTATTTGTTCAACTTCATTCTTATTGTAGTTAATTGGTAGACGTCCCGATTAGCGGTGCCTATTTAGTGTGCATAACTTGGAAAAGAGTGCATATTTAGGTTTATTGTTGAACAACACCACACCTAGGTTATTAGAGGAATCTATAATTTTAGGCGTAAAGACGGGGTTAGGAATAACGAAGTCTTGGGTGCAATCTAAAGTGAACTATTCAAATTAAAGCTAGCTAGGGTAGCTCGGGAGAGTGCACTAGTAAATTATTGTAATTGCTCGGGAGAGGTTTACGATACACATAGCGTTCATGATTGATAGAATATATTAACAATTTGTATGAGCATAACGATAAGGGATTCCATCAATAGGGGAAATCAATACCTTAGTCTTTCTCTATATTATTTCATTCAACATTCAATTCTTTCTTTTAAAGCATTCTTTAATTCTTGCAAAGTAGTTGTTCGAATCCACACATACATATATTCAAAGTTTGGGAACTTGATTCGTAAGTACTTTTGGGGTTGTGAAAGTTGCAATTGGTAGGTTAATTCTCTGTGGGATCGATCTTGGACTTATTAAACCAAGTTATATTGACTACGATCGTTGCTTGGACGTGAATCAATTTTGGCGCCGTTGCCGGGGAATTAACGGAATTATCAATTGCCATTGCCGAACTTCAAGATTCTTGTGTATTCAGGTTCTTTCTACACTCTACATTGAATATTTTGACGTTTGATGATTTGGGTATTCAGGTGCATGCCTAGAAAATCTGCAAGGACTGGAGAACTAATTGAAGGACTCTCAGACCCCGAGCAAACCTTCAGGGCACGTAACAAAGCCATCAAACAAATTCAACAATCTCAACAACCAATCAAACTAGACTTCGACATGGGTGACATGAACGCTCAAAACCAACAAGCCGGGCTAAACATGCAAGAGGCACAGGAGGCACAAGAAGGTGCATTGTTCGACTGGGCACAACCCACAACGGATAATTTGGCAACTGCCATCGTTGTGCCAACAATTCAAGCTGAGTCTTTCCAGATTACCAACAACATGCTTCACTTGTTGCAAAACAAGGGATTATTCTCTGGGTCTCAGGTTGAAGATCCACAGCAACACCTCAAGAACTTTCTATCAATATGCAAAACACAAAGGCAACCGAATGTAACTCCGGAAGCTATCAGATTATTACTCTTTCCGTTCTCAGTTACAGGAGCAGCACAGATATGGCTAAACTCACTCCCAATAAACTCCATTGCAACTTGGGATGAGTTAGTCAAACAATTTCACAACAAGTTTCATCCACCTAACAAGACAGCTCAACAAATTGATGAGATTGTGAGCTTCAAGCAGAAACCAATGGAAACATTACATGAAACTTGGGGCAGATTCAAGGGTATGCTTGTTATGTGTCCTCACCATGGGATTCTTGAGCAGATGTTAGGCCAAAGATTCTACATGGGGCTTTCAGTCAGCATGAGTATGAAGAATATTGTAGATGCTTCAGCAGGTGGGGCTTTTCTGAGCAAGACTTGGAGAGAGGGCCAAAATTTGCTAGACAAAATGGCTCAAAATTCCGGGTGGACGTCCAGGAATGCTCCTATCACACCGGTAGTACACTCTGTACCTCTGGATCCATCCAACACTCTAGAGGAGAACGTGGCAACTATATTGACACAGATGAGCATCCTGACAAAGAAGATGGAAGAATCAGGGGTTAAGCAACAAGTTCACATTGTAGATACTACCAATGGTGGTTTATGCACATCTTGCATTAGACAACCCATAGGTAATCCATGGGTTGTAGACCAAGAACATCATCACCAGCATGAGGATATGAACTATGTGGCTAATTATGGAGGACAGCGACAAGGCAATCAAAACTGGGGCCAACAGGCTCCAATGCAGTATAGACCTCCACAACCACAATTTAATGCAGCAGGTATGAGGCCATCACACAACATGGCTCCATATCCTAGACCCTCAAAATTTCAACAATCCGCAGCAGGGGTATTATCCACCTCCACCATAGCCTAGGGGTAGACATGACGATGGGTTCGCAGAGTTGAAAGATATGATACAACAGGTAATTGGGTCACATGCCAAAAATAATGAGAGGATAGATGCACATGATGCAGCGATCAAAAATATGGAAGTGCAGATGGGGCAGATTGCTATGTCTCTCAACAACCGTCCTCAAGGGACATTGCCTGCAGATACACAAATGAACCCGAAGGACCAAATCCCAAAGCAAATAATGGCAGTAACTCTGAGAAGCGGTAGAGATCTTGATGCTGAGAATGAAAGTGAAAATATTGACAGACAGGTTGAGACACCTACGCCATTACCCATTGAACTAGATGAATCCACAGGATTGACAAAAGCCACAGTCCAGCCAATTGCTGAAAATAAAGAAGCACAACAGGGAGCGGAAAAAGTAGCTGAACAGGTAGAGCAGCAGGTTGAAGAAAAAGTGATAGAAAAAGAAAAATCCCAAGTCACTGGGAAGAAGAGGCCTCCACCACCATTCCCCCAAAGGCTGGCCAAACACCAGAAAGAGGAGCAATACAAAAAGTTCTTTGACATGCTAAAGCAAATCCACGTAAACATTCCATTAATTGAAGCTTTAAAAGAAATGCCTGGTTATGCTAAGATGGTGAAGGATTTGATGTCGCGGAAATTTGATTTCAAGACTTGGCCACAGTTACACTTACACAGACTTGTAGTGCAGTAGTCTCCAGACCCATTGCTGAGAAGCTATCCGATCCAGGTAGCTTCACCATCCCATGCACTATAGGGAATTATGCCTTTACTAAGGCTTTATGTGATTTGGGAGCAAGCATTAATCTCATGCCCTTAGTTATCTATAAGAGGTTAGGTATTGGGAGAGCCAGGACCCACCTCTATGCTTTTACAGCTTGCTGACAGGACGATTAAGCGTCCATTTGGCATTATAGATGATGTGCTAATCCAGGTTGGGAAGTTCGTGTTTCCCGCCGATTTTGTTATTCTTGATTGCAGGGTCGACGAAGAAATTCCCCTAATCCTGGGAAGACCATTCCTAGCCACTGGGAGAGCCATAATTGATTGTGAAACTGGGGAACTCAAGATGAGGTTGAATGATGAGGAGATCATCTTCAATGTGCAAAAATCCATGAAGCGCCCTAGTAAGTTCGCAAATTGCTCTTTAGTTGATGCAGTTGATGTGATAGTAGAATCCGACGATGCAGAATTAACTATCGAAGATCCACTGCAAGCATGCCTGATGAACATGGAAGAGGTAAATGGTGAAAGTTTGGCCGAATGGGTATTATCTTTGGAAGGCAAGGGATTTTGGAAGCGAGAGATCGAATTCGAACCCCTACACCTAGAAAAAAGAGAAAACCTACCAGCAAAGCCATCCATAGAAGAGCCACCGAAGCTTGAACTTAAACCACTACCATCACACCTCAAGTATGAGTATTTAGGCCCTAACTCCACTTTACCTGTTATTATCTCATCTAGTTTGTTAGATGTGCAGGCTCAAAAGCTTATACATGTACTAAAAGAATGCAAGACTGCCATTGGATGGACCATGGCGGACATAAAGGGAATTAGCCCCGCATATTGCATGCATAAGATTCTCCTAGAAGAGGGACACAAACCTTCCAGGGAACATCAAAGAAGGCTGAACCCAAACATGAAGGAAGTGGTGAAGAAAGAGGTAATAAAGTGGCTAGACACGGGGTAGATCCCAGGTAAGTTGTCTCACCCTTCTGTGCTATACATGTATTATTATGCCATGAGGACATGGCATATTTTTAAGTGTGGGGTGGGAAACGTATCTTGTACATGATGTATATATATTAGTGTAGTAAGTAATATAAAATAATAAAAATACAAAAAAATTAGAAAATTTTAAAAATCCAAAAATATTAGTAGAGGACTCTTCCTGATGACGGACTATTTAGGATAAGTACTCTTGAGGGAAGTAGTCCACGTAGGAATTTTTCTTTCTTTTATTTTCTTTTTATAGGTAATGTATCATTCCCCCTTGGTTTTTCTTTTGACCACGGTTCTTTTCCAAGGGTTTTTATTTGAACCGGGTTAGGTAGATTTTTCTTTTCTTAGGATTAGAGGTAAAAGGGCAACATGTAACCCCGAATATGCACATTAGCAAAAGCGTAAATTGAACTTGAGAATGTATCTTCTAAGCTTGATTGTAGAATCTCAATATGCCTTAAATTGCACAATAATGCTTGCTTGAACATCGATAGGACTTTGTAGATAAACCGGATTCCGAATGAGTTGCATGTCATGTGTGTGTGAGGTTTTTACTTACATTGTATGTTGTACATGATGCCTAGAACTTGCCCTGTGTGTTTGCAAAGCGAAATAGAAGTTGTTCGGTTGTAGAAAGGATAGAGGCATTTATTTGTGTAACCCCATATATCAATAGACATGAATTCACCCGTACATTATATCTTAGTTAAACCCCTTTGAGCTTAAAGCCTATTCTTTGATAACCCTTGAATGTTCTTCAAATTATTATATTTGTTCTACTTTACCTCCTAGAAGCACTTGTATTGTAATGAATATGCAAAAGTTTAAGTGTGGGGTGAAGGGAAATTGAAAAGGGAAAATCAAGAATGAATGGTAGAAAATAGTGAACTGGCCAAAATAATGTAAATGTATTGCAAAGCAATGAGAAAAAAAAATGAAAAGAAAAAGATATTTTGAGAAAAAGAGCTATATCAATGTATACATGAAAATTAGAAAGGCCAGTTACACCAACAAAAGAAAAGTGGGGATTAAAAGCAATTAAAGGTGAAGGAATGTTTAGGGGAGACATAAGGAGGAAAACGAAAAGGGAAGTTGTAAAAAAGGAAAAGAAAAGTGCTTAGGGAGGTTAGTCACTATAACCAAAAGTATCATACCCGTCCCATAGCCAACATTACAACCCTTAAAGACCTCTTGATCTATGATTGAATAACTCGATTAGTGGAGTAGTACACTAAGGGCAAGCCTATGGTGTGTCTGTATGCATATGAATGTTCTTTGTTGAGAGTGAGTGAACTTTACGATATTTTTAAGTTCCATGTTCTTCATTGTTTATGTGTGGGAACTTCTCTCAATAAATTTGGTGAGAGCATGTAACTCAAGAGGAAGAAGGTAAATTTGCAAGTTTTTGGTAATAATTAGAGTAAGCAATAAGGTGTTGGCATGAGAGTTTACGGTTAGGTAAGGATTGTGCATATCTTAGGTTAATCATGAAAAATAGCTTTGTGTGACATAATTGGGGGAGAAATAAATAAAATTGGCCTAAAGTGTGATTAAGATTGCTCGAGGACGAGCAAAGGTTTAAGTGTGGGGTATTGATAATAGGTGAATTTGACTATATTAATGCCCTAAATAATCACGCTTTATTGTTGTTTTGATATTGTTTATGATGACAAAATGCTTTTATTAGTGTTCTTAGTGTGTTATAGGTACACTTGAGCTAATGAAGACTAAAAGAGCAAGTTTTGGAGTCAAAAGATGGTGAAAAAGGCCAAAATGTGGTACAAGTCAAGAACTTATGTTGAAAGTAGCCGAGAAGGTGTGATTCCGAGCTATATGGATGTTATGGAATGAATTTAAGTGATTTGGAGCTTTTAAGTCTGAGTAAAAGCTCAAGGAATTAAGCCGGGATCGAGTTCGGGGGTTAAATTTGATAAGTGTAGAACAAGCGAAGAATGGATGAGGCATATTGTGCACTGTTTAGTAAATTGGACATAACTTTTCGCTCAGATCTCCAATTTGGCTCCATAATATATGGTTGGAAAGATAATTCAAAGGGATACAACTTTCATGTTTTGAGTTTTGCCTAATTCGCAACAGCACAGGGTTAAAAACCGCGGTTTCTCCGCGACCGCGGATGAACCGCGGAAAAACTGGCTCTCTGAAGTTTTACTGTTTGCGGTCCATCCGCGGCCGCGAACGAACCGCGGATGTCGCCGTAGCAGCAGTCCTAATTGTACTCAAACTTAGTTTTTTTAGCCCTAAAACCTCTATATAAACTCCTAGTTTGCCCCATAGAGGCATGTATTTTATTTCTTCAATACTTTTGCAAGGTTTTAGTAGGAGAGATTCCTCTCAAACTCTTTCTATTATTTTATATCAAGCAATTCTTTATGATTTCAATTATTATTCTTGTTTCTTCAAGCATGAGTAGCTAAATTCTTTTCTAAGGTTTTGATGGAACCTATTGATAGATGAACTTATCGTTTATGTGATTACAAATTGTGACTTAGATTTCTATTTGTTCAACTTCATTCTTATTGTAGTTAATTGGTAGACGTCCCAATTAGCGGTGCCTATTTAGTGTGCATAACTTGGAAAAGAGTGCATATTTAGGTTTATTGTTGAACAACACCACACCTAGGTTATTAGAGGAATCTATAATTTTAGGCGTAAAGACGGGGATAGGAATAACGAAGTCTTGGGTGCAATCTAAAGTGAACTATTCAAATTAAAGCTAGCTAGGGTAGCTCGGGAGAGTGCACTAGTAAATTATTGTAATTGCTCGGGAGAGGGTTACGATACACATAGCGTTCATGATTGATAGAATATATTAACAATTTGTATGAGCATAACGATAAGGGATTCAGTCAATAGGGAAATCAATACCTTAGTCTTTCTCTATATTATTTCATTCAACATTCAATTCTTTCTTTTAAAGCATTCTTTAATTCTTGCAAAGTAGTTGTTCGAATCCACACATACATATATTCAAAGTTTGGGAACTTGATTCGTAAGTACTTTTGGGGTTGTGAAAGTTGCAATTGGTAGGTTAATTCTCTGTGGGATCGATCTTGGACTTATTAAACCAAGTTATATTGACTACGACCGATCCGAGTACGTAGCAGATCATACCTCGAGGTCTCCAAATGTACTGCTGAATTACCTAGTATGGGCATGTCCTGATGTACCTGGATCCGCACAACAAAAGTGTGCGGAAGAGTAGCATGAGTACACCATGGCGATACTCAGTAAGTGCCAAGCCTAACCTCGATGGAGTAGTGACGAGGTAGGTCAGGGCCCTACTGAGAAAACAATAATATAATGATGATAACAAAATAAACAGTTTAAATGATAATAATTTCCGAAACAACAACATTATGATGATTACTGCAACTGTCTACAATTAAGCTAACAACAAATAACCAACTCAAATAAACGAATCCAGGATCTGTGGGAATTGAACCCACAGTCCCAATCTCAGTACCTCTGGGTCTCCGGGAATCGAACCCGCAGCCCATGTCTCAATAATATCTCAATAACTCAGGATCTCCGAGAATCGAACCCGCAGTCCCTACCCATAAGTCAGGATCTCGGGAATTGAACCCATAGTCCTCATTTCAATAATCTCAGGATCTCGGGAATCGAACCCGTAGTCCACATTTCAATAATCTCAGGATCTCGGGAATCGAACCCGTAGTCCACATTTCAATAATCTCAGGATCTTGGGAATCGAACCCGTAGTCCACATTTCAATAATCTCAGGATCTCGGGAATCGAACCCGTAGTCCACATTTCAATAATCTCAGGATCTCGGGAATCGAACCCGTAGTCCACATTTCAATAATCTCAGGATCTCGGGAATCGAACCCGTAGTCCATAACCACAGCAAGTAAAGGAATACACAGAGAGAAGTATAATATGCTTAACTATAACTTCGCCGATGAACAACGCCAGCGATAACCAAGAAACTCAAGTAAGTCAATTAAGCAACTAGACAGTTAGATTCTATCAAATCATGCTTTTCTAACTACTACCGGGTAGGAATATCGAATTTAACAACCAAGAACAGGAATATCACTCATTGAACATTTTGAGTAAAGTATGTGTTCAACAACCAGCACATGTACACGCCCGTCACCTCGCGTACAAGGCATTTAAAGTATCACAATAATATCCTAGGGGTGAAAGTCCCCCACACGAGGTTAGACAAGCCACTTACCTCAATTCCGGTACGAAACCGCTAAGAAATAACCCTCTTGCCGTGAATATCAGACTCCACAAGTGTAGTATCTGATAAAAGTCAATAGAATCACATCAAAATAGGCCAATTGGGCATTACCCAATCAAAATAACTCAAAATACACCAAAACCCACAAGTTGCCAAAACCCGACTTTCGATACGCTTATCGAAAAATCACGAAAATTATATATTCGGGTTCCTTATCTCAATACGAGTCTAGGCATATAAAATTTACCAAAATCGGACTCCATTTGCCCACTCAAATCGGAGATTTTCTAACATTTAGGCCTAGGGCTCAAACCCACCTTTAATCCCCCATTTTCAGTGAAATAATCACGGATTTCATGATAAACCAACGAATTAAGGTCAAGAAACTTACCCCGATGATTTCCCGATGATATCCCAGCGTTTCCCCATCAAACTACTCTCTTGGAGCTCAAAAATGGCGTTTTTTGTGAATGGGGTCGCGGGTGTTATGTTCTGAACTTAAGCTCACTGCCAAACCCCATTACTCATCGCGTTCGCGTTACTGTTCACATGTTCGCGATGAACAGCCCAACTTCTTCTACGTGAACGCGAAGTGACCCATGCGTTCGCGATGACCTACGAACATTACCTATCGCGAACGCGACGATCCCACCCGCGTCCGCGAAGCACAATTTCCCTTCCTCAACGCGAACGCGACGACTCCCACGCGTTCGCGAAGAATAACCTTCCAGTCGACCATTTTTCTTCTACGCGTACGCGACACCTGGGATGCAAACGCGGTGCTTCCTCTTTCCCTTCTACGCGATCGCGACTCAATAGACGCGAACGCAATGTTTTGCCCTACCATGCCTACGCGAACGCGGCCATTGCCACGCGAACGCGTAGGCTTAACGTCTGCTGCACTGCTGCTGCATTTTCTGCAGAAATTTCAAAGTTCCAATTGCCCGCTTGATGGTCCGAATTCATCCCGAGGCCTCCGGGACCCCAACAAAAACCACCAACATACTCCAAAACACGATACGAACTTATTCCAATCATAAAAACACGTCTAACAACATCAAAACCCATAAATCACATCGATTCAAGCCTAAGTTTCTTCAAAACTTTCAAAACTAACATTCAATCCAAAACCCGGCCAAATGACGTCCAAATGACTTGAAAATTTGCGGACATATCCAAAATCACATAACGAAGCTACAGAAATTGTCGGAATTCCATTCCGACCCCCAGATCAAAATCTCACCTAACGTTCGGATTCACCAAAATTTCAACCTTCGGCATTTCAAGCCTAATTGAGCTACGGACCTCCAAAATACATTCCGAACGCGCTCCCAACCCCGAAATCACCTAATGGAGCTAATGGAACCATCAGATTTCCGTTCCGAGATCGTCTTAACACTGTTCCGGCTACGGGCCATTTTCTAGCTTCAAAGCTCTTATTTAGGGACTAAGTGTCCCAAAATGCTCAAATTTTCAGAACCGACTCTCCCGGGCAAACCACAATAGCAGAAATGAACTTAGGGAAACAGTTAAATTAAGGATTGGGGCATAATTTTCTAAAACGACCGGTCGTACACCATAAATCTCCCAAGTGGCGACTCCGAATCTCTCAATAAATGAACCCCGTTTTGGTTGTCCTTTGATTGGAAAAAATCTCTTTTATATCTTGCGCCCACGCGGGTAAGCATAAAAAAGAGGTGTGACATTCTCTTGTATTCAGTTGTAATTAACTATATTATTCAGAGGTAGTATTCAAGTGTTTTATACAACTGTATACAGTTGTAGTTAGTTATATTCAACTATTTTATTCAGCAGAAGTTAGTTTTATTTTGTTGCATTCAAGAGTTTTATTCAGTTGTATTCAATTGTATTTTGTTGTATGAAATACATTGTATAAAAACATAAAAGGTATCTATAGAACGTAATATAGCAAAATGTATCTATAAATGGCTAATTAGGACTAAAAGATGGTGCTTTGTGAAAAATTCTCATAAAATAATAGCATCATCACCAACATTCCAAACATGCATCAAAATATGAGTCTGAATATTAGAACAACAATATAATCGGTGTTATAAGAGCATGAGCATCTATTGAAATATACAACTACTATAACAAGTGTCTAGAATAGAAAATAGATAGAATATAATATATAAATAGAAAGAAGAATCTGTATGCTTCGGATCGAAGCATAAAAAGCAGCTAACTACTAAGTCTCCTAGGTAACTGCGCCTATGCGCAAGAAGGGCATGTCTTAGTACTTGCACAATTAGCACAACAATATAGTATAAGTATGTAAATTAATGCGTACCTAGTAAGTATCTTGTATCCTCAAAGAAGCAATAGTAAGGGGTCAACATCGATACTTATTAGTGGTCCAATAATAAAATACATTAGAAATTAGATAGGATGAGGCATGGCAAATAGTAACGAAGCAGAAAAACATGTACAACATGTTTTTCGAATAAGAACCAAATATGAAATCGACAAGTACAAATCTTCTATCTCGAATAAAGTATATGTGACCAATGTCAGGTGCAATTGTCACATCCGAGTCAAGGTACTCATGTTCGCACCCAAATTCGGATCCTTTTTAACTTATAAAGAGCTCAGGATCTACCAAAGAAAAATAGTAGTAGTACATTATTAGAGATTAGAGTAATCACAGGTATAGAGAATCAGCTGGCATTGACATTGGACTCCACAGAAATAGAGTGCTCCTTTTTTATCCTTTGTTTGGACATGGGGAAATATTGAAACTGTTTGACTCAAAAGTTATCGATTACTTTATAAGCTATGGACAATCAAACAATATAGAAAATGGGTAAATCGCAATAAAGTATAATAAACCCCGAAACAAGATCTATATCGTTAATATTATGGATATTAGTAAAAAGGAAGGAGTTATGAATATTATCGATGATCACCACTGAGAAGATAATAAAGATAGAATGATAAAGAAAGAATAATCAGAAGCTGTATTATCAAAGAGTAATACATGATCCCTTACAATAAGGAAAATCTCTCTTTATATAGAGGAGGAGTTTTCTCACTAAAAGTACAATACGTCGAGGGGCCGCTGACACTCTTAAAAATAAAAAGGGGAGGGGAAGGGGTGTCTACGCAAGCACATCGATGCCACACCTTTGTTGTTAAAGACGTGAGCAAGGGTCGTACCCTCGATGTCGCGTAGGCATGGGGGGAAATGCACTCGGCCCTTGTCAGTTAAATTTAATTCGATCCCATACAGTTAGTCCCTCCGCCTGTTGGAGACGTATTCGGCGTACGTCTACAATGGGTGGAAAAGTTGATTCCCTGTGGCGTCGTTCATGTATTGACACGTGGCCTACTTTTTGAATTGACGTCACTGGTAGCATGCGTCATAATTACAACTGCTCCTAAGACAGGTCAGCGAGCGATTTGAAGTTTCGGTTTCCCACCCCTTTTCTGACACTCACCTCTTTGATTCTCGTGTGGGGTACTATAAATAGGAAGAGTGTTTGATTTTTACCATCTTTTAGACTTCTCAGAAAAGTTCTTCATATCTTCGTGTCTTACTAGGGCCTTCAGTAACTTTTATGTTTGACCTCTTTGTGTCTTGCCAGATTCCGGACACGGTGGATATAGTAGTGGCCGAAGAGGATTTCGCCAATGTGCACAGACCGGGGTTTTGTGTTTTTTACGAATATCCCTTCTTGATTGGGTGTGGTCTTCCTATATACCCATTGGTGGAGGAACTCTGTAGGTTCTATAACGTGTGTCCTGCCCAACTTACCCCGTATACATGAAGATATATCATATACTGACGACTTATGCTGAGCAGGCCGGACTCAATGTTAAGATACATCATCTGCTACAACTGTTCAGTCATGGGTTCATGAGGGGGACAATGTTGCAGCTGAAAAACCGCGGTACGAAGGTGTCACGCCCCAAATCGAGGTACATGACCGACGCCTAAGCGGGTAGCCCCAGTCAAACGGACCTAGGTGCCTTTCCTAACCCACGTGTTACCCATGTATTGTTCATTACTTATAAAATAGGAATTTAGTCAATTTTAACTGAAATCACACTTTTACAAACATAACCACACGCTTAACTTCTTAACAAGTTTACAATTTACAACGCCTGACATATATTTACATAAGACAACAATCCCACAGTTTACTGTCTACGGAGCCTCTAAGATACAAAAGGATGATACGATACTTGCCGGTAACAAGGCTCCGGCTATACCTTATACAAAATCAAAATAACATTCCAAAATAGAAGTGGCATGAGCCACGCAGTGCCCCGAAAGGAAAGAGGCTCACCAAAACGGCAAGTGGAAGGTGAAAGAATGCTACTGCCAATAAGCTGAAGTACCTGCTACGGACCCACATACAATCATAACACGAATGTAGCGTCCCCGGCAAAAGGGACGTCAGTACACTGGAATTGTACTGGTATGTATGGACAAGCTTTGTCCCAAGTAAACTCAAGCCATAAATAAATAAATCGCAGTAATAGAAAAACCAACAGATATACCAAGAAATAACAAAACGAGCAAATCATGTTCCCACACTTACTTTGTTTCAAGAAATCCTCAGCCCATGTACAATTAGAGATCAACAAGGAAGGCAACAACCAAACATACACGGAAAGCACAATCATGTCAAACAAAGGGGCAATCAGTGCCCCACAGGTTGCAAACTCTCATGTTGTCTCCTTTCACAATTCCACATCAATGATTTCAAAATTTGTATTCTTATCAATTTCAATGGCGATATCGATCGCGTTCCACCCTTGTTACCTCGGCCACCCTTATCACCCCAACCCACACCTTATTACTTCGTATTGCGGCGCGCAGCCCTATCCCACTGTACAGTTTCAAATCACAACAATCAAAAAGCACTACACAAAGATCACAAACAAGGGCAATAAGCAACTTACAAATTGGTTCATGTTTTCCAAATACTTTTCAAGCCGGTACCACAACAAGGTTACAATGTTTTAATATCCGAGAGTATCAATACCGTTATGTTCAATAGTCCATCAACAATTTAAGTTATTTCACTAGTTTTCCACAACGAGCCAAGTATGCCATCACTACTATTATCCTCAATTTCATTACCAATTATGATTTCCCTTTTTTATCATTCGGTTCACACCTCATACCACACAGCACATAGTTACCAATCGAACACCCACAACTAAATCAAAGAATTACACAACAATTCTCATAACCTTCACATACCAAATAATTTGTGTGAGCACGTGATTTTTGCCCTAAGCAGATAAATTCCAATATTAAAATAAATAAGATTTTTGATGTGCAATTATGTGTTTAATTGAAATAAATTGTGTAATTGTGATTGAAACAATTTTAAATTAAAAACTACAAAAAAGAGTTAATTAGAAAATGTCACAAAAAATAAGGAAATTAAAGAAAATTAACAAAAAATACCGGAAAATTAAAGAAAATAGCAAAAAATGTCATAAAAATACCAGAAAAATTAGAAAAAATAGGAAAATAAAAGATAAGCAATAATTGAAAAGAATACAAAAAGAGAAAATAAAATACAAAAAGAAAATACCAAAGAAATAATTAAATACAAGAGGAAATACACAAAAATACAATAAAATTGGGCCAAATTCAGGCCCAAAGTGTAAATAACCCAAAAGAAATACACCGTCCATTTTAATTGCTAAATGAAACGACGGTGTATCGAAGAATTAAATCTCAACCGTTGAGATATTGATCTAACGGACCATGAAAGGCAGTGTGAACATAAATGAAACGGCGTCGTTAAAAGACTTAATCTTGGCCGTCCAAATAATTAATCATACGGATGATATTGAGTCTCTTTAAATAATTAAACGACGTAGCTTTAAGTAATAAATCCTGGCCGTCCATATCTGAAGATCCAACGGAGGCCAGGCATTCCCTCATTAATCAAACAACGATGTCTAATGATCATTAATCCTTTCCGTTGATAAAAAATAATCCAAAGGCCAGGATCGTCCAAGCCCCAAGAGGTATAAAAACCTCGTCTTCAGTTCAAAGACCAAACGTATACACACATTCAACCCTAGCCGCCTATCTCTCTCGTCTCTTTCACCTTCTTCATCGTCTTCAATGGAGACTGGCCAGAATCCATGGCCGTCTCCGGCCACAAATCAACCCCAAACCTATTTCTTTCTCTCTTTCTCACCAAAACCACCCTAAAAACCTAGGAAACTAGAAAAAACCTCACATTCTTGAAAGTCCGGTCACCGAAGCCTTTGTCGGTGACCTTCAATCTATGATCCAGCCTCCCAAATTAACACCCTAGGAATACTATGAGGGGATCTTTCATCCTATGTAGTTAGTTTTCTTCGAATCACCCTGGAAATGTTCGAATCTTCCAAAGAAGTTCGCCGGAACCCTACCTCCGGCGAACACCCAAACACAACCCACCCCAAATACACTCCAATAAACACCCAGAACACCCTTCTACCACCAAAAAACCCAAAAATAGACTCATTTGAGGCAAATCTGGAAAAAATCAAACTTCAAGTCTCTAAAGTCTTGAAGCCTGTAAAAAAGAAAAGAAAAAGAAAAGAAATAAAGAAATAAAGAAAAAGGAAAATGAACAGGAGACAAATCTTGCGAAGCTAAGTTTCTTGTCTTCTGTTCTTTTATCTTAAGTTTGTCTTTTGCATGTTTTCTATTCATCTGCCTTCTCTGTTTTCTGGCATGTTTTCTGCTTATTTCGTCTTCTAATTTCTCTATATTGAATCTCTTGCACATTTTCTGTTTGGTTGTCTTTAAAAGACTTCTTTGTTCTAGCATGCTTTTGACTGTTCATCTTCTAAGATTTCTATATATGGTTTTTTGCATATTCTTGTTTGAGTATTTCTATCATTAGTTTATCTCATCTATCTTGATCTTTACATGTAACTGATATGTTTAGCTCCTCAGGGTTTTCTATAAGTCAACACATGAATCTGATGTGAATATGTTTCTTTATGTTTTGATTTGTTAACTGTGCCTAAGTCCGAAATTACAAGTTAGTTAATTGGGATTCAACAATTATCAAATTTCCCTCTGAGTTCTGGTTAATTGATGAATGATTTTTTATTGGGGTTATGTGTGCAAAACGACATACATTGGCTATATTTGTAATAGATTCATATGTTAGACTATGTTAAATCTTATTGTGCTTTGTGGTATTGGTTATAGCTGTAAAGACAAGTTAGTTAGTAATCTGGATATAAGTGAAATAACTTGGGACTGTGTAATTAATTTGGCCACTCCTGAAACATTAGAGTGGTTAGTTGTGTAATTTAATTCTGATTAGTTAAGTGATAATAAAAGGGTCACAATTAAAAGAGGTTAAAATTGAAAAGTTGTTGAGTTAAAATCTGGCCAAGTCTTAAATAATCTAGAAGATGATGGCGAGTAGTTAAATAGGTATAAAACCTAAGGTACCCTGACCATTAGCAGGTCGGGTAAATAACAAGTAATAATAGGGGTACAAAAGGAATAAGAAATGGTATAAATGTGAATTTAATAGAGCCTATAGGGACAAAACAGATTTTCAGGCTTAGTATTTCTGTAACAAGACACAAAATAAAGGGTGAAATACGCCTAATAAAAAGCATACATGTGATAATCCTTAGCAAGTGAGGGCAACATAGTAATATGCCCTTAAAATAAGCAAAAAGAATTCCCTAGAACCTTCCAGCAAGGGCTGGAAGGCATGTCGAGTCTAAAATAGAGGAACCAAATTGTAATTAATAGAAGAATTAAGGGGGGGGGGGACTTATAATAAGATTTTTAAATTTTCCCATCAAAATTTCACCCATATCACATATAAATAGGCTGTCACTTAGCCTGAAAAAGAGCTGGATTCTAGAAATTCAGAGAAAACATTCCGAAATACAAAATTAAGAGTTATACACCATAGATAGAGAGTAAAAAATTTCAGAGTGAAGTTGAGTGCAAATTCTGGAGTTCAACTAGGGTCTTCTGTTGTTCTATATTACTGGACTCAATTGGATTTCTTAATTATATTCATTGGCTTGCTTATTTGCTGGGTTTTGAAGATCATACTTGGTTGTTATTGCTGTTCTGCTGTAATTTGCTCTCTATTGTATCGATGTCGCATAGGCGTGGGGGGAAATGCACTCGGCCTTGTCAGTTAAATTTAGTTCGACCCCATACAGAAACCAATACACAACCTTTTTCCAAAAATATGCACTTCTTCATTTTCAGCAAAATAATAGGATGAACAGCTATGTAAAACTAATTTTACTGTTTGGTGCAGTACATAGTTACTCTATCGCTTTATCTACAGTCATTTCCCAAGTTTGAATGAAGAGGTAAAAACAACAATAACATCTTCCCTCTAAGAACTTCCCATCTTGCTCTTGGGGAGACTCGAACTCACAACCACTTGATTGGAAGTGGAGGTTGCTTACCATCATAGCAACCCCTCTTGTCAAAGGTAACTAAATCCTAAAATATGATACAATCAAATTTTGAGATTACTCAATCTCACGGCGGCGGAGTTATATGTTCTTAGTTCACGTTTATCACTCTTCTAGTTTTGAAAGAAAGATTTTCCCAATCATTCAGGATGGAAAGAGATCTATAGAATTTTATGTTAACTATCACATTGCCTGACCCATTAGGTGGGATTACACCGAGCTTGTTACTAATGTTGTTGTACCATTGCTTATTACTGGTCTTGTATAGCGTGACAGTAAGGTTCAAACAATTAGTTTACTGGTGTTTTGGAGATTAAAATCTTAGTAATTTTCTACTCTAATTTATTATTCGATTTGAAGATTAAAAACTTCATCATTTATTAAATTTGATTGTGTCACATATTACTCAGTTTGAAGATTAAAAACTTCATCGTTTATTAGATCTGGTATCATGTATTACTCGGTTAGAAGATTAAAAACTTCACCATTTATTAGTTCCGGTATCAGGATTACTCGGTTAGAAGATTAAAAATTTTACCGTTTATTAATTATGATTGTGTCAGATTGGTTTAAAGATTAAAAACTTCACAATTTATTCTTAACACTATTGTGACACAAACAACAGTTCATGTGGTTGACTCTACAAAGTAATAGAGGCGGCGTTTGAAGAAACATGTTTGGAATATGGCATTATTCACCAAACGACTGCCCCTTCATTAGTGCAATCTAATTGAATTCTGGAAAGAATGAGTAGAATGTTAAAGGAGATGATAAAATGTCTTGTTGTAAGTTCTGGTTTAACCCAAATCTTGTGGGGAGAAGCTATTCTTATAGCTAACTGAATACTCAATTGAGTTCTCCATAGCAAAACGAAATCCATTCATATGAAAAATGAAAGAAAGAAAGAAAATCCAGCTTAAAATAAGTGTGTGGGGTATTTGGGTAAAGTGCAAGTTCTTAAACCCAAAAGGATAAAAATCAGATCGAAAACTGTTCATCCCATTTTCATAAGATATGCAACAAATAGTAAGTCATATCATTTTCTGATTCATAAATCAGAAAATTCCGATATTCATATTAATATGGTAATCGAATAAGATAATGCTAATTTTTTTGAGAATATTTATCCGTACAAAAGGGAATGTGAATTGTCAAGTGAAATATCTAAGCGAACTCGGGAAGAAGCTAACGAAAGTACACATAATGAGGTGGATCTAAGATGCCAAAGGACAACTACTTCCATTGGATCATATTTTCTGACATTCTTGTGAGAAAATGAGCTTCAAGCTTTGGAAGAAGTTATGTCTTCCTAGGAAAGAAGCTCTCAATAGTATGATAGAATCCATATTAAGTAATCATACTTGGGAAAATGGTTGATCTTCCTCCATGAAATAAACCTTTGGATTCTAAGTGGATTTTCAAAAGAAAAACAAAAGTTGATAGTATTATTGACAAATATAAGGCAAGATTGATTAAGGATTAAGACAATGAGAAGGTCTTGATTACTTTGACACATGATTACCGAACGAGAATTATATCTATTTGGATATTAATAGCATTAGCCGTCATGTATGGCCTTGAAATCCATCAGATAGACGTAAATATAACCTTCTTAAATTGATATTTGGATGAAGAAATCTAAATGGAATAACCTGAAAGGTTTGTGGTTCCTGAAAAAGAAAAGAAGGTGGGTCGACTTGTTAAGTCAATTTATAGACTAAGACAAGAGTCCAACAGTGACATGCGAGATTTGACCAAATAATATTGTCAAATAATTTCAAAAATTAATGAGTGTAAACAAATGTGTTTACATTAAGAATACTTCAAGTCATATAGTCATTATTTGATAATATGTAGATGATATGTTGATGGAATATTTAAAATGTGGGGGGTTTTGGCTTATGCATGACAAAAGCCAATGTTAGACGTAATATCTAAATGATATAATTTTTGAACCCCATTGATATAATAGTTGGTAATTTCATCAGTTGTTTAGTCTTAATGAAGACTAGTTGATAGAAACTATTAATTCGGAAGTTGGTCATGTGCCTTTATCGAAAGGTCATTTTCTTTATTGTAAATTTATATTGTTTAGTTCTTTTATGAAATGGTGTTACTTTGAAGGTTGTGACTTTTCATAGAAAGATACGTCTGTACATTTTTGTATAGACATGACTGTTCATGAACGAATATATTAATAAGTTGGTCTATAATGAGGTGAATCAACTGATGAACATAACCAAAATCCATTGCAAGTTGGATTTATTTCATGAATGGAGGTGCTATAATTTGCATATCATATAGACGTATGAATGAATAGCATACAAATGCTTGAAAATGGCGGAATGATTACGAAATGTGTTATATATTAAAAGGTTGTAGTCACAAGTTGTCACGACCCGAATTTTTCCCCATCATCGGGATCGTAATGGCGCCTACTCGTGGTAGCTAGGCAAGCCAATTCATTCAACATTTTCCTGTTCATACCATCATTTTTCTCATCATATTTAATTAGATGCGGAAGTCTTTCTAAATAGAGATGACTGATAATAATGTAAAACAACTGATAAAATCCTCTACCCAAGATGTGGAGTCACCAACTCACGAACTACTAAAGAATACTACACATAATAGTCTGAAAGAAAATAATAAACATCTGTCTGTCTCGGAACAATGAGACCACAATAATAAACATAAATAAATAGAAGAGACGTGGGGCCTACGGACGCCTGCAAGCTACCTCGGTCTCGAAATGCTCAAAAATCCCACAAGTACTCTACTGCTGCTGCTGCTCCTGCTCGAAACCTGGACATGTGCAAAAACGCACAAAAGTGCAGTATCAGCACAATCTGACCCCATGTGCTGGTAAGTGCCTGGCCTATCCCGGCGAAGTAGTGACAAGCCTAGGACCAGACACTCACATAAACCTGTGCAGTTCTATATATGTACATACCACAAACTAACAGGATTATCAAGTAACACAATTAACAAAGAAGTATCATACTAGGGAAACACAATCAGCAACATATAATAAATCAGTAAAGAGAATTAGAGTATGATAAAAACAGCTATCATCAAAACAAGAAAATTTCAAATAGTTGCACGGCATCACCCTTCGTGCTTTTACTCTCATCCTCACATCCATGGCACGACATGATTCTTCGTGCATGGTTCAAATAACAACGGTACGGAATGCTCCTTCGTGCATAATCAATAAAACAAGGCACGGCATGATCCTTCGTGCATAATCAATAAAACAAGGCACGACATTATCCTTCATGCATAATCAATAAACAAGGCACGATATTATCCTTCATGCATAATCAATAAACAAGGCACGGCATGATCCTTCGTGCATAATCAATAAACAAGGCACGACATCACCCTTCGTGCATTATCACTCTTCCTCACCCAAATAACAATCACAGTTAAGGGCAAAGAACGAAACAATTGACATGAACCGTCCCGACAAGGGACACAATAATTATCACAGTAAAGTCCCGGCAAGGAAAACAATAATTAACTTCACAATAAAGTCCCGGCAAGGGAAAACAATAATCAACTTCACAACCCGGCAAAGGTTCAAGATTATGTCTAAAAAACATCCCACAATATATGTCAACAAATGACTCACGGTCATGCTAGATGCCAGTATATGGATGCTCGTCACCACAGCCCATACACCGCACTCGATCACATAGTAATTAGCACATTAATCATATTCCCTCAAGCTAGGATAGATCAAACACTTACCTCTAAGCCTTGAAGTTCAATTATCCTTCAATTATAGTTTTACCTCGAATTTCAGCCTTCAACTTGCTCGAATCTAATCACAATTGGTTCAATTACTTTAATAAATACTATATAAATTGGTTTGGATGCTTAAAAATGGTTTTCTCAAAGTTTAACCCAAAATTTTCCAAAATACCCCTGGTCCCACGTGGTCGGAACTCGGGGTTCGGACCAAAATCTGGTTACCCATTCCCTCACTAGTTCAATTATATGATTTGTTTCGAAATCGGACCTCAAATCGAGGTCTAATTCCCCAATTCATGAAAAACCTAGGTTCTACCCAAAAACAAGAATTTCCACCATGAAAACCTTTGATATCTCTTGAAAAATATTTTTAATGATGTTAGGAATTGAAAGAATTAAGTAAAAAGTGACTTACAAGTGTTTTGGAGTGATTTTGCTCTTGAAGAATCGTGTGTGGTGTGTTGGGTTTTGAAAGAATGAAGAAAAGAGGTGTAAAATTCGTTTAAGTATCAGATTGCACAACTGCGGTTATGGGAATTGTGAACATTTGTTCGCAATTGCAAACATAGCAGGTTATTGACTGTTGCCCTCGCATTTGCGAGAAAAGTTCGCATATGTGAACTTTGGCCCAAGTCTGCCATCCTCGCATTTGCGAGATGTTATTCGCATTTGAGAACGTGAGGCTTCCTGCGCAGGATCGTATTTGTGACCCATTGTTCGCATTTGCGAACCCATGCCATTTGAGGGCCTTTTCGCATTTGCGACTTATTGTTCGCCTTTGCGAATTTAGCATGATTCTGGAGCACTTCGCAATTGCGAGTAGTTCTTCGCAATTACGAAGATATTAGCTAGGGCAAAATACCATCTGTGTTATTTTTTAAAATCTGCTCCAACGACCTATCAAATCTCTACCCGAGCCCTCGGGCTCCAAACCAAACATGCACACAACTTCAAAAACATAATACGAACTTGTTCGCGCGATCAAATCTCCAATATAACATCGTTTTCATCAAATCAAGCCTCAAGTTCATGATTTTCTTCCTTTAACTTCATAAACATTCAAATATGGAACTCAAGGTTCAAAACACATCAAACGACGTTCAAATGTCGTCAAACTTTGCAGGAAGCACTTATATAATATTTAAGACTTGTACCGGGCGTCGAAACCCAAATACGAGCCCTGATACCATGGTCATTTGATCCATTTTTATTTAATAATTTCAGCAAAACCAATTTAACACAAAAATTCATATCTTGAGCTCTAGGCCTCAGAATTAGACTCCGGACGCATGCCCGAGTCCCATATTTTTCTACGGACCTTTCGGAACCGTCCGATCTCGGGTCCAGATCTATTTACCAAAAATATTGACCAAAGTCAACTATATCAATATTAATATCAATTTTCTTCAAATTTTTCATAGAATTCACATATTCTAGCACAAACTCTTTCCGGCTACCTACCCGGACTATGCACATAAATCGAGGCAACTTAAAATGAGGTTTTCAAGGCCTCGAGAGCATAGGAAAAATAAGAAAAATAGGTGATGACCCTTTGGGTCGTCACACAAGTGATGCCAATTATTCCAGTTGTTGTAATAATATATTATTATTACATAAAGTGTAGTAAATAATCTGATATGTGCCACACCTCTTTTTCACATGCACGTACGACGTAACGTAAGTGCGCCACTGTTTAATACTACACCCCGAGAAGAGATATAATAATAATCAGTGAAGGAGTTTTTCCACTTAAAGGACAGTCGAACGGGATCAATTTATTTAATTATTTAGAGTCGCCACTTGGGAAAATAATGATGTCCCAAGTCACCAGTTTAATCCCGAACCGAGGAAATTTATGACTCTGTATTACAGTCTGCGAAACTAGAAACCTGGATAAGGAATTCTGTTAACCTGGGAGAAGGTGTTAGGCACTCCCGAATTCTGTGGTTCTAGCACGGTCGCTCAACTGCTATTTTTTGCTTTTATCTGATTTCTTTATATATTTTAATTAGGTGCTTTTAATGTTCCGCTTTTTAATTTATGTCACAAAAATACATTTCGAGTCACACCGCAACCAGTACGCCTGTGACTTTAATGTATTTCAGTTTCACCGAGAATAAGATTTGGGTCACATAAATGCGCACCCGTAATTAGGAAGGTATTATTATTAACTAACGCGCCTAAAGTAATTTCGCGTTTGTACTTTGCGAGGTCCATGAAATTTGCTAAATGGCACGCCTCAAATTCTAAGGTTGAGTTAAAGCTAATTAAATGAGGGCCATGGATTATGATTGAAAATTATAATCTATGTATTAAATAATTAAAAATTATCTATAATTATAGCTTCTTAAATATTCAACCCACCAGCAGTATATCTTTTCCAAAATTCTCTCATATATATAACCTTTACAAACTAATAATCATTAGTATCACCATTATCCAATCATTATGCAATATTCATGTTTTCATAAAATACCTGCAGACACCAAATTAAGAAACTCCATTTGCAAAACCAATATAGAAGCTAATTAACGAAAATGATATTACAGTTAGACAATGAGGAGATTATTAACATAGTATAGGAACGGTAAAAAAAACAAGAATTACTTGGCCCAGCAGATTTGAATATCGATCTTCTTCCTCGCCGTACGACCTCGACGTACCGGACCTCGACGTGACAACCTCGAATGGGCTTTGGCCAAAAACTACTAGCAATGATCAATGTTCGAACGAAAAGCGCGGCTCGCTGGAACCACGACAATACTCAACAACTACTGGGACTGAAGGTTCGTCAAAGGGATCAGAAAACTCGAGACTCGCCGGAAAATTTAAACCAGACCAGAAACACATAACCAACAAACTCCTTGACAGTAATGGACGATTTGGAACTATTTTTGCAGTGCATTCGACGAGGTTTTATAGCTGGTTTTGGACGTGGGTTTAGGCTGGTTTCACTGGTGTTTTGGGGGTGTATCAAGGTGTTTTCTGCATGGTTTCATGGTGATGACGGGTGGTCATTTGGAACTGTTCGCTGCTGCTCGCTCCGTTTTTTGCCAAGCTGCCGCTGCTGCCCTTGTTTTTGTTTATGTATCAGGCGTTTTGTGAAGATCCATTGCTTCCCGTTTTTTTCTTTTTCTCCATAAGAAGATGTACAGTCTATTTGTATTCTTTTTCTCTTTTTAAAATCAACAACCAAATCTGTTTGCCCATCCTCTGTCCGTTGGAAATTCTACCCACGTGAGAGACCAAGAGTGATGGGTCTCCACGTGGGTTTCAAGAGTTATGGGTTCCGTCTCGTGCTCCGTCCGTGTCCCCCACGTGTGGTGGACTCGGATTATTATGGGCTAGGTCCGAAAATTATAAAACCGGGTAGTTTGAACCCGAATATTATTCTTCGCCCGGAACCGAGAATGGTGTTATTTAATTAATCCTAGGTAATCAAAATAACTATAATACTCATAATTAAAATAAACCTATTTTTTTATATTTTTTAAGTTTAAAATAACTACAAAATATTAATGAAACTATTTTTTTATTATTTTCGTTTTTATAAAAAGATAAAAATATAAAGTACTATTTTTGTATTTTTCAAGTTTAAAATGACTACAACATTAATAAAACTATATTTTTGTTATTTTTTCATTTTAAGGTAAAAATAAAGTAAAAGAATCAAATTTAGCTAAAATAGCTATACTAAAACTAAACTACATATTTTACTCTAAAAATATAAAAAAAAAATCTCGGGTAGGGGCAAAATCACGCATCTACAATATGCAATCGAAAGTCGAGACGTATTATTCTACGACATAAGAAAGTTTGCATTGAACTTTCATGACAATGAAACAAGTTTTGAAGTATTTGAAATATACTCCAAATTATGCTTTGCACTATAATAAGTATCTTGCGATAATAGAGGCGGTATAGTGATACAGATTAGACAACCGGTTCAACCGATTCTAAATCATTAGTGGCGGAGCAATGTATTGAAAATCGTACAAGCAAATATGCATTGATCGCTCTACATTGGAGGCCGAGTTTATAGCCTTAGACATGACCGGTGAACAAGCTGAATGGCTCTGGAATTTCTTAGAAGATATTCTATTTTGGCCCAAATCTTTGGCACCTATATGTATACATTTTGATAGTCAGGCGGCAATAGATAGGGCAGGGAGCGTTATGTATAACAGAAAATCTCGTCACATTCAACGTGAGACACAATACCGTTAGACAACTACTCTCTAATGGTTTTATCATGATTGACTACATAATGTCAAACGATAACGTACCGGATCCACTTACAATAGGCCTATCTAGAGAGGTAGTTGAAAGATCATCGAAGGGAATGGGTCTAAGGCCTAGGACAAGTCATCATGGCGGTAACTCTACCTAGCAGACTAGTGATTCGAAGATCTAGGTTCAAAGAGATCAAATAAAGTTATGAATGACGATTCAACATTGTCAAATAGCTCAACTCATTCTCATGATGAAGACAATGTTCAGAAATCAAAGTAAAGCATTAAGGCTTTTTGATGAGTCAATAAAGCTTAAAGCTTTTTAATGATTTTCTAAGTCTGGCAGAATATAACCAGATAGTATGTCTATAGGTTTACACGTTTAGAAATCACCTATGTGAGTGTTAAGTATAAGCCGCTTTAAGGGGAATAAAAGTAAAGGCCCATTCTCTAAGCACTCATGAAACCAGGCGGTGTTCATGGCTGAAACGAACACAACTGTGAGAACCAAAAACGGTTAAGGATTGATTGTGTGACTTATGGTTGTCTAGGTATACACCAAAACTCGACGGTTCAAATATATCAAATCTACCAATTGACCGAGTATATCCGACATAAGTTCACTACGAAAGGTTCAAAGGGAAACCTACTTATCCAGATGTGATTATTCCTTACTTGTGAATCACACAGTATTTTCATGCATGTTTTTCCTCATATGACCATTCCACATTCATGTGGGGGATTATTGAGTTTTTATTAAGGGGTGTGAATGGGGAATGGAAGAGGCACCTTTTAGATTGCACCTCTTCATATCACCCTTCTTTTATCTATAAACTTAGAGGCTTTGCCTAATTTTTCTAACATGAAATAAGACAAGGAAAATCTGAAATATCCTCCCCTTTTTTCTACATTGTTGCATTATTTTCTAAATAAACATAAGTGTTAGGTGTGATTTGTTTTGTTTATTGAGTTTGCTGAAGTGTGATTTGAAGTGTCACTATCAAATAATAGTTATTATGTTCTATCCTGGGAGGAATTAATCCGTATACCTTGGGCAATAATGGGGGGATTAAATTTTTTAAGCATTGTGTATTCAGTGGGCTCAAAATTATTTTACGTTTTTTGTTTACTAAACTAACATCTGCTTACTTCTCTAGTTTTTGATTTTCTGATTTTGAACACAGTAATACCAACACATTCAAAATCATTTTGGCTTCTAATATAACTTCCATTTGCATACAATGCAGGCCAATTTGGTGAAATAAATGGCAGTAAGCGTGTAGTAGAGACCCACGATTGTCTTCATCCCATATCCTACTAATAAAAGGTGGTAGCTTATCAAAAATCTGCATAGTAGAGTTTCCTTCCAAAAAGCTGCCTAATTTTACTAGTTGATCAATTAATCTATTCTGCTCTCTGTTAGTATGGGTTACTAGGGGATCATGTAGTTGTCTCAGCAAGTGCCTGCAATCATCAAGGAGATTAACATATAGTATAGTATTATTTTTCTGTAGCCTTAGTACCTCTTCAATGTCAATTTTCACTTGAAGTGGTGTTAGATTGTATTGTAATGCAAATGTAAGACCTTGTAATAGAGCAAATATTTCTGTAATAAGCGAATGAGAAAGCACTGTACCTGAGAAACCCAGAATCCAGTTTCCCTTCTGAACTCTAATTATTTTTCCCATACCATTTTATGTTGAATTTGAATTTCGTTGCTTACATTAGAGAAACATACTTATAATTTTTTAGTGGCTCTAGTATAATATACTGAATTATACTGAAACTCCAGTATATTATACTGGAGCATTTTTCGAATTTTGAACAGTACTTTTGTTCAAATTTATCTTTACATGAAAAATGGCTAACTTTTAAAACTGTGGCAATTGTTGAATTATCACTTGTAAATATGGCTATTTTTGAAATTCTCCCACAAACCACCTGTAGAAATCATTCTTTTTGCTTATACCATAAGATGCAACGCAGCAAACTTCGAACAATCTAAGCAGCCCCAATGACACATCTCTCCAGTTTACCATCATCAAAACTATATTGACGGGTTCTATTTGATCATTTAGTAATTCTATAATATTCTCAGAGTTTTCGATCGACAATCACTTAGCATGATGAAACGAAAGCAATTGCTCCTGAATTTTAATTTATCAAAGCATAGGTACATAATATAAACAGTTACAAGAAAAAAAAGAATTTTTGATGTTGAGAAGAACAGAACTCCTTCGATTGATCAACACAATAATTAGCGGGTCATAACACATTTTATAACAAGTGATGAAATAAGCGAAGTTTCTCTCTTTTATAGACAAGTACTGATATTATATTAAATGTTCGAATGCGGTCGAAATATAAATTCTTATATTATAATAGAGATATCACCAAGAACAAGAATATAAATTCAAAAACTCGATATCACAAGTGTATGAGCATTTACTAGAATATCAATGCTACTACAACAACTGTCTAGAATAGAAAATAGACTTAATATGGTAAATGAATAGGATGTGGACTTCATGTGCTGCGAATCGTGACATAGAATGCAGCTCACCAAAGTCTCCTCATACAGTTGCGCCGACACACCTAGACAATCACCGAACGTACCTGTCACAGTACCTGCACAATTAGTGCAGAAGTATAGTATGAGTACATAAATCAACATGTACCCAGTAAGTATCTAGTCTAATCTCAAAAAAGTAGTGACGAGGAGGTCGATATCGAAACTTCTTAGTAGACAAGTATAAAGCATGACAAGTAAAAGCATTGGAAGTAG
Organism: Nicotiana noctiflora; assembly: GCA_032618575.1. NCBI lineage: Eukaryota > Viridiplantae > Streptophyta > Magnoliopsida > Solanales > Solanaceae > Nicotiana > Nicotiana noctiflora. The sequence continues at coordinate 50,001 of JASVEL010012386.1, read as the reverse complement.
ATATGTGCATAACGTGATCCTCAACAGAAGGGTAAATATAAAATTCTCAAATACCGAATACTACCTCGAATAGAATACATATAAGATCAATAACTAGTAAAATATCACATCTCAAGTCAAAAAGACCCATAGGTATGCTGGCTCCTTATTGAATAATACACACGATTCAGCCAAGGCAAACGGTCCGATACCATAAGAGTGAATAATGGTACAATATCCTGCCGTATGGTTCGGTCCCATAATAATAGTGTAAAGTCTTACGAATCGATTTGTATATGCATCTCATAATACTGCCGAGGTGAACAGTCAGATCCCATAATGGTATTGCTAAGGCGTTCAGCTTGATCCCATAGAATAGTAAAATTTTGACGGATCACTAGCCACACTCACAAATGTAATTGTGAGTTATGAAATTCAAAAAACTTCCAGACAAATGTGTACAATGCGGGAGAAATCCTTAAAAGAAAGTATAATTTCTGCGACAAATCAAATAGTAAAGTTCGATATCCTACGTAATCTAGTCTCAGGCTAAAATAGAACTTAAAACATTTAAACATACAAGAATAACTCAAGTAATACAATTAAAATATGGTGTGAGTCAAAGTCTACCTGGACATAATCAAGAATCTAGCATACGCATGGACACTCGTCATCTCATACATGTGTGGCTCCCATGACACGTAGCACATAACAAATATAGCATCAACATGGTAAATTCCATCTTACAAGATTAGACAAGAAACTTACTTAGCTCCATAATTCGATAATTGGCTCCAACACCTCTGTAACACCTCAAATCAATGTCCAACAATCTGAAACTATTCAAAGAACGTGTAAACCAATCAAAATATACTCAAATACCCATAATTTAACAATTAGAAATAATTTCTAACTCCACGCAAAAAGTCACAAAAGTCAACCCCCGGGTCCACGCTTCCGAATTCTAAATATATATTATTCATAGCACTACGAACTCAAATATATAACTTATTCCAAATTTCATGCCCATTTTTGTTGTCAAACTCAAAAATACTGTTTCTAGATTTTCTCCCAAAATCTCATAATTTCTATGAATTTTCATGTTAAAATTCATATATAATCCATGTAGCTAGGTCACCGTGAGTAGGAATCACTTACCTTGTGATAGATAATGAAAATGCCTCTCCAAATTCGCCCTAAATTCGGCACCAATGTGAGAAATAACATTTTTTTTAAAAGTCTCGATTTGTAATCTTATATACTGCCCAGACATTCTTCTTCACGTTTGCGGCAATACCCTCGCGATCGCGAAGGTCAGACCAGCCTTACCCAAAAATCCCTCTTCGCAGACGCAAGGTCCCACTCGTGATCGTAAAGCTCAGCCTGCCAAGCCTACGCGAACCAGAACGCGAGCCCTATTCCGTGAACGTAAAGGCCAAAACCTTCCAGCCTCAGGAAAATTCCTTCTGTGATTGCAAACTCTCTCATGCGATCGCGATGAGAAACCCTCCGAACCAGGCAACCCCGTTAATATATCGGGTTCCTAACCCTTACCATTTGAATGCGAAGAACAACCAGATCGCTATAATACGATTATGATGCCTTTTCGCGATCGTGAAGAATACAGTCTTCTCCAGCTCCAGTCAAACATCTAAATGCCAAGTTCATAAGTTGTGACGTTCTAATATACTTATTCTCGACCACAATAACTCGAATTCCTCAAACTAATAAAGGATGAAATTCTAAAAGGTTTGTCACCTAGGTCTGGTGAAGGCTTAGCTGACTTCCTGAGTCCAAACATGTCATACCACGAGTCGTGGCATCATTGCATGTGAAAAAATTTAATTCGTTACATAAAGTACATATCTTGCTAATTAAAAAAAATTGATCCAAATTGCTAGTTGTAGGTTTTTATGTTCCCTTCAACTTTTGGAAAAAACTATATTTATGTTTGTGGATGAGATAAGTTATGACGTTCTAATATACTTATTCTCGGCCACAATAACTCGAATTCCTCAAACTAATAAAGGATGAAATTCTAAAAGGTTTGCCACCTAGGTCTGGTGAAGGCTTAGCTGACTTCCTGAGTCCAAACATGTCATACCACGAGTCGTGGCATCAGTGCATGTGAACAAATTTAATTCGTTACATAAAGTGCATATCTTGCTAATTAAAAAAATCGATCCAAATTGCTAGTTGTAGGTTTTTATGTTCCCTTCAACTTTTGGAAAAAACTATATTTATATTTGTGGATGAGATAAGTTGTGACGTTCTAATATACTTATTCTCGACCACAATAACTCGAATTCCTCAAACTAATAAAGGATGAAATTCTAAAAGGTATGTCACCTAGGTCTGGTGAAGGCTTAGCCGACTTCCTGAGTCCAAACATGTCATACCACGAGTCGTGGCATCATTGCATGTTAAAAAAATTAATTCGTTACATAAAGTACATATCTTGCTAATTAAAAAAAAAAAAAATCAATCCAAATTGCTAGTTGTAGGTTTTTATGTTCCCTTCAACTTTTGGAAAAAACTATATTTATGTTTGTGGATGAGATAAGTTGTGACGTTCTAATATACTTATTCTCGACCACTATAACTTGAATTCCTTAAACTAATAAAGGATGAAATTCTAAAAGGTTTGTCATCTAGGTCTGGTGAAGGCTTAGCTGACTTTGTGAGTCCAAACATGTCATACCACTGAGTCGTGGTATCATTGCATGTGAAAAAATTTAATTCGTTGTATAAAGTACATATCTTACTAATTAAAAAAATCGATCCAAATTGCTAGTGGTAGGTTTTTATGTTCCCTTCAACTTTGTTAAAAACTATATTTATATTTGTGGATGAGATACAGTTATCTAGTAGATGAAGTCACTTGTTTTGATTGGCTCACTTGACTTATCATACCAAACAAAGTGAATATGTGACCGTATAACTTTTATTGTATAAAGCAATGCCAATTGAATAATTGGAAGCCTTTTATTTTCCTTTCCTATTGGTTTTGGTAGCCACTGATTTTTTATTTTTTTTAAGCACGGATGAACTTCAACAATAATCAAATTTATAACTGGTAATTGAAAATAATAATTATTTCAAAAATTATTAAAATTTAGTCACTTTTTATATAAAAATATATTTGAACAAAAACAATCTTAAAAATACTAAATATTCTAGCATAATATGCTGGAGTTTGAATTTTTTGTATATGAACTTTCACTATTTTGTGTTGTAATTTTATAATGTGCTGAAATTCTACCATAATATGTTTGAAAGTCTATATGCAGGAGCTTTATAATCCCGTATATTATGTTGGAACTTTTTGCGTGTTAGAGTTCATAACATGCTGGAAGTTTTTACGCAAGAGCTCTATAATCCAATGTATTATGCTTGAACTTATGATGTTTCAGCAAAATAATAATTATTTTTTAATGATCTTAGAGACGCTAATTATTTTTTAATTTATAGTAAAAACACTAACTAGCTCGTGCTATTTTGAAGTAAGCACAGAGTATCGGAAGCTTACAGTTTTGATTAATCGGAATACACGTCAGTTAAATATTAGAGTAAAAAAATATTTAAAAAACATTTAATTAACAATACTCAAACTCAAAACATTTAATTTAACTAAAAACAATTTCAATCATTTCATACCGACATGGAAAACTACAGTATATCCAATTATCCAAATATATACATTTTTGGTCCAATATTTGACACGTTAACACAAATATAGGCTCTTTGACGTACAAGAAATCAGTTAATATACGTATCGCTGTGACAGGTAAAAAAACAAGTACCTTAAGATTAAGCCATTTTTTATGTAAAAATATATTTGAATAAAAATATTCTTAAAAATATAAAATATTTTAGCATAATATGTTGGAGTTCGAATATTTTGCATATGAACTGCTAACATATTGTGTTGTAATTTTATAATGTGCTGAAATTTTATCATAATATGCTGAAAGTCTATATGCATGAGCTTTATAATCATGTATATTATGCTGGAACTTTCTGTGTGTTAGAATTCAAACATAATATACTGGGACTTTTTATGCAAGAGTTATATAATCCAACATATTATGCTTGAACTTATCGTATTTCAGCAAAATAATAGTTATTTTTTAATGATCTTACAGATGCTGATTATTTTTTAATTTATAATAGCTATTTTAAAGTAAGCACAGAGTATCGGAAGCTTACAGTTTTGATTAATCGGAATACACGTCAGTTAAATATTAGAGTAAAAAAATATTTAAAAAACATTTAATTAACAATACTCAAACTCAAAACATTTAATTTAACTAAAAAGAATTTCAATCATTTCATACCGACATGGAAAACTACAGTATACCCAATTATCCAGATATATATATTTTTGGTCAAATATTTGACACGTTAACGCAAATATAGGCTCTTTGACGTCCAAGAAATCAGTTAATATACGTATCGCTGTGACTGGTAAAAAAACAAGTACCTTAAGATTAAGCCACTTTTTATGTAAAAATATATTTGAATAAAAATATTCTTAAAAATATAAAATATTTTAGCATAATATGTTGGAGTTCGAATATTTTGCATATGAACTGCTAACATATTGTGTTGTAATTTTATAATGTGCTGAAATTTTATCATAATATGCTGAAAGTCTATATACATGAGCTTTATAATCATGTATATTATGCTGGAACTTTCTGTGTGTTAGAATTCAAACATAATATACTGGGACTTTTTATGCAAGAGCTATATAATCCAACATATTATGCTTGAACTTATCGTATTTCAGCAAAATAATAGTTATTTTTTAATGATCTTACATATGCTGATTATTTTTTAATTTATAATAGCTATTTTAAAGTAAGCACAGAGTATCGGAAGCTTACAGTTTTGATTAATCGGAATACACGTCAGTTAAAAATTAGAGTAAAAAAATATTTAAAAAACATTTAATTAACAATACTCAAACTCAAAACATTTAATTTAACTAAAAAGAATTTCAATCATTTCATACCGACATGGAAAACTACAGTATACCCAATTATCCAGATATATATATTTTTGGTCAAATATTTGACACGTTAACGCAAATATAGGCTCTTTGACGTCCAAGAAATCAGTTAATATATGTATCGCTGTGACAGGTAAAAAAACAAGTACCTTAAGATTAAGCCACTTTTTATGTAAAAATATATTTGAATAAAAATATTCTTAAAAATATAAAATATTTTAGCATAATATGTTGGAGTTCGAATATTTTGCATATGAACTGCTAACATATTGTGTTGTAATTTTATAATGTGCTGAAATTTTATCATAATATGCTGAAAGTCTATATGCATGAGCTTTATAATCATGTATATTATGCTGAAACTTTCTGTGTGTTAGAATTCAAACATAATATACTGGGAGTTTTTATGCAAGAACTATATAATCCAACATATTATGCTTGAACTTATCGTATTTCAGCAAAATAATAGTTATTTTTTAATGATCTTACAGATGCTGATTATTTTTTAATTTATAATAGCTATTTTAAAGTAAGCACAGAGTATCGGAAGCTTACAGTTTTGATTTCTCTTATATTAGAAGGGACAGTGAGGAGTCTGTCTCATCAACATGTTTGCTTGGAAAATGCACGCACGAGGTTACTTTTGTCTTTTCAGTTTCATTGTTATCATCCTTTTCTTTTTGTTTTGTTTTAGATAAGATTAAAGAAGAGTGGCATATGCATAAATAGATTCTTTTGGCTGCATCTGGTGCACCCCACGAGGTAACAATTGCCACTTATCCTAAAGTTCATTTTTATGCACTCCGGTGAAAACCATCAACTTCATACTTACTGAATTCAACTCAACAACACTTTTTAAATTAGATTTACGTATAAAATGTTTTACCGTCTTTATAATCTACCATGTGATAGTGCTAATTAGTTTAAAGTAATTTCATTATGTATATATACTTTACAAATTAAAATTAATGCATAGAACAATAAGTACTTTTTTACTAATCAAACTTTGTTTTTGTCAAATCCAAAACACCAACACAAGGTCCCAACTTTAGTTACTATTGCAAACTACAAATTTGCTTTTCTAAACAGCAGTGATCCCTAGGATACTTTCTTTAATGTAGGTTGAATTAAGGAGCACCTTGCTTTGTGACACTTAGATCCATAGTTTTTCAAAGCTTAAAATGTGTTAATGATGCATTCATATTGAGGGCAATTGTTAGTCCCAATTGAAGTATTCTGATTTTAATTTTATCTACTACAATTAAATTGTATTGTTTGATCTAAACACCAAACACGAGTTCAATAAAATATGCATAAATTAATATGAGTATCATCGTAAATAATGTAATTTAAATGTTTATAAAATATGGGTCCTCTCATATTTTGCACGGCACGCCTATTGCATACGTACTTACCATAGAAGTGGACCATACCTAGAGCTTTTCTCATAACTCTACATTTACATCTGCAACGACTCTGAGAAATTTATCGCAACTTTTGCATTTAGAAATAAATAAATTTACTTGTTGGCTGTGATATCATTTAGTTATTTACTTTTATATTATTCTTATTTTTTAGAATCATTTAGCATGGTAAAGTTTTAGAAAAGTTTGAATAAAATTATAAATAACTATACATGACTTATGAGCTGGCATAAATAAAAATTTAAAAATTTATATATAATAAAAAGAGAGGTAAAATCACCGTATTAAGCCAAGTGCATAATCATAAGATGACAAATGTAGATTTTTTGGACAAACCTCCAACAAAATTGGAGTTTTATAATTATTTTAAAATAATAAGCAAAAATAAAAATAAAAAAATAAAAAACTACCAATTCAAATTGGGGACTAATTTCATGTTAGAGTTTTAAAATTATTTTTAAATAAAAATAAAATACTGCTAATTAAAAGTATAATAGGTTAGCATTATGTACCTATTTCTTTCTCATAAGAAATGTATAAAACAGCTAAGATGTGCGGAAATCAGTAAAACATTAAACCAACATAGCCCAAACATTTAGTGGCACAAGTCTAGAGCATCTAAATATAAAAATCCGGCTATCTAATACATATCAAGTCTAAAATGCGATAAAAACAATGATAGGAAGGAAGGAAGCATGGTTGTGGACGCCATGAAATTAACTTGCAATCTCCGGCAAACCCCGACAATGTTGGGGACCCTCCGTTCGGGCACCAGGATTTGCACACAAAGTGCATGAAGTAACATGGGTACGCCAATTCAATAAGTAACTAAAGTAAATAAGGTTTGAGTGCAGTGAAAAGCAGTTAAAATTTGCACACATACTACATAGTAATGATAGAAGTGGGTTCCATGCAAACTTTACATAGTAATGCTAGAAGTGGGTTCCACCCAAACTTTTTTCATATAATTATCTTTATATATGCAACCTATTAATTGAGCTGTAATTTTATTTTAGTATCCCGGTCAGTATTATAGAAATCATATAGTGGGCAATGCACAAAAGCACCACAAACCGTGAAACTATCACATTGTTCAAATAAAACATAAAAGCAATAAAAAAATATTATACTATAACTAACCAGCTTTATGTAATAATGTAAACAACAAAATATTAAAATAAATTAATAAATCTAATGTAGAACCAAAAAGGTAATATACTACAATTAAGCAGCTTTACAAGGTAATAACTTAGACAAAAAAATTAAAATGATCTAATGTAGAACAAAAATGTAAAAATATTTTGTTCCAAAAAATCTTGAAGAACATATTTTTGTTCTCTAAATATCTCCTTCTTTAAGGTTTAAGCTTTATGATTTACAGTTGAAATTTATCAAGATCAAAATAAATAAAACAAAAGCTCCTTTTAGGAGAATGTTTTCCTTCATACTTTGAAAGTTTATCCTTTTAATTTAAATTTAAGTTGATTAAAACTTAAAAAATGAAAAATAAAAACGGTAGGACAAAAATACTTTTATGAGAAGTGTCTTCCTTTTTGTTGTAATTATTTTGTTTGAAATTTATAAGATGGAAATTTTATCAACATTAGGTGCTCTTTGTTAGATGGTTTGCAGATTGATTCATAAAAGATCAATAAATCTATTTGCTCTATATGTTGAAACTATCACTTTTGCTGCACATCAATATATATAATGCTTAAAACTGAAAACAACTTATATCAAAGCTTAAACAAAAATGCTTCAGAATGCGTATCACTCTTAATAGATGAGTTAATAATTTAAAAACCTCATAAACTGTATATCACCTCTTTTGAGTATTATCTTTAAACAATCCTGGTGTTTCTGTTATTCACATGTATTATAACTTTTAATGGCTAAAACACTTTGACTCAATATTATATATGTGTGAGGTGTACTCTCTAACGCTGAAAAGTTTTCCAAGAGACACTACACATATTAATAAAAATATTATGTGTTGTTAAACATAAGTAAAAAATAAATTTTAATTATAGTGTTAACGTCATTTTTGTTTAAAATTCAAGGTGAGAAAAAGTAAAAAGGTAAAAAGTGAGGGGACAATCATTTTTCCTCCAATTCGACGAGAGCCAATTATTGTTAATCCTCAACCAATATTGTTGTCCATTCTCACGAAAGAAGTAAATTTTAAAAATTCTTAAAGGAAGTCAAGAAAAATGTATTAAAAAAGATCTCTTGATAAAATTAGGACTTTTATGCAAGAAGAAGAGAAGAGAGAATGAAAAGAAAAGAAAATCGGGTGAAATCCTAAAGCTACATCTAAGATCTTTTCTAAAAGATGAGTAAAGAGAAATAAAGAGGATGAAGAAGAAACCAAAAATATGTAGCATAAAGACTTTATCATCTAGAAGTCGGAAAAAAGACCGGAAATATATGGAAAAACTGTATAGTATAGCCAATCTAAATAGTGACAGCCGACAAATATATTTGAATATTAATATACCCAACTGTGTGGCTTGCACAATGACTGGCCATGAAGTTTAAGAAATAATGAAAACTTTTGGAATTTGTTGTCCTAAACAAGTTAAAAAGGGACTAAGACTATTTGTGTGGTTATAAAAATTTCTTGGGTAAAATGGTAAGTTTAAACTAAATTGTTTCCAAATTTAGAAAGAAGTCATTCTTTTTGGAACTGACCAAAACGGAAATAGGTTCACATAAACTAGAATAGAGGAAGTAGTTATACACTTACCATTATAGTGGCATTATATCAAAGAATTTCAACTTTTTAAAAAGGAATCAGGTTAGTTAAGATCCTTGGACAACATATTATAGTGGGAAGGTAGGACTGTACTAGGTAAGGAATATGATTAAAAGAATGATAAGGAAAAAGCTACAAAATATAAATTATGAGAGTAAATTCCTAACTTCACAACAATAGCACACTGGGTTTGTGGCGGTGTTATAAAGTCAGGAACCCACTCTTAAATTTGTTTCGAGGCCAAAAAACGTTTCATGCCTTGCATGAACTTTTGTAAGCCTCTTTGCCTTACATAAATTATTTCATGGATTCGAACTTTTACATTATAAAACTGTAAAGTGATATTTGAAAACAAGTGCTCATGTATTTCACTCTTTTTCATTTATGTTTATTTGCTTAATTTCATAGAGTCCATATTGAATCTCAAAAATAGTGTTACAAGTTGTTGGGCCCGTGCTAGCACGGGCCAACGGTATCTAGTAATCGGAATACACGTCAGTTAAATATTAGAGTAAAAAAATATTTAAAAACATTTAATTAACAATACTCAAACTCAAAACATTTAATTTAACTAAAAAGAATTTCAATCATTTCATACCGACATGGAAAACTACAGTATATCCAATTATCCAGATATATATATTTTTGGTCAAATATTTGACACGTTAACGCAAATATAGGCTCTTTGACGTCCAAGAAATCAGTTAATATACGTATCGTTGTGACAGGTCAAAAAACAAGTACCTTAAGATTAAGCCACCTGTCCAAATATGTGTCCCATTTTCAAACGTTTTCTTCTTCCTTCATTCATACCCTTTACTTTCCACCATTGAAGAAAAGCTTTAAGAACCCTTTTTCACATTCCCAATTTCCAATCTCAGCTCCAAAGTTTAACTTCCAAAAAAAAAAAAAACAGCAAGAATTATAGGGCAAAATCCATGGCAAAATTATTCATCCCATCACCTTTGAATTCTGGTGATGTTTATTATCATCACCTTATTAATCAACATAGGGTTTGGGCTTTTCCCAAGAAATCGAATTGTATAAATCCAAATTCACTTGGGATTTCATTATCAGCGAGTGATAATTTTCTTGGTCGTAATATTTCCCTAAGAGGACCCTTAACCATGTCCAAGTTCAATATAAGAAATTCCAGATCATCAGCTGTCAGTGCCCAGGTTTGTTTTTTGTTTTCTGGTTTTAGATTTTCTATTTTGCGAGGAAATTTAACATATACAATCGTACATGTTCTTATATGCCTGGAGTTTTCTGGTTTAAATCCTTTATTCTAATTAGACCAGTTTTTTTTTTTTTTTATGTGGATTTTTGTTGCTTCAATTTAGGTTGTGGCCATTTTTGGAATTATCAGTCAATAAGAGTGTAAAGTTGTCTTCTTTTTGCTAGGATTTTGTGTTAATGAATCTATTTTTGGAGCAGAATTTTTCAGGTCAAATTTATTGATTATGATTATTACACTCGATTAGGAGTGGCAAAATGGTTATAAAAAAAAAACAGTTAATTACCCTATCTTATCCACTAAAAAAATGGGTTGGATAATGAACCGGTTAAAAACGGATCAAATATGGATAAGAACCATATTATTCATTTAGAAAATGGATAACAAATGAGGAACCAATGGGTCTAATTTTACATTTTTAAAGTCTCAAATTGGGTTCCTCAGGTTAGAGAGACTAAGAATCTCCCGAAAGTGATCATATACAAGAAGTCATGGCCGGTTAATCCATTTTTTATCCGTATTAAATATGGATCGGATCGGATAATTGATTATTACCTGTTTTCAACCCAAACTATATACTCGACCGTTTGTCACTCCTACACTCTGATTTATACTATTAATCAGGAACAGTGGTGATTGTAGAAAAATCCAGTTATGCAGATATAGTAATAATAGGCAATTGATTTGATGAAACTAATTACTTTTAATCCCTTATCTAAAATTACCAGAAACAACTATAGTAATCCAAAAAATGAAAGAGGATCTTATTAATATTGAAGAACGTGAATCGCCATTTTGGGCGAGAGAACGATAAAAAAGGGTCAGCCTGGTGCACTAAGCTCCCGATATGCACGGGTTCCAGGAAGGCCGAACCACAAGGGTTTATTGTACGCTTGTCGGGTTCGGATCTATTGTACGCCTGTCTTACCCTACATTACGTATGTTTGTTCTCACGGCTTGAACCCTGACCTTCGGAGAGAACGATGCATTTCTCTCTCTTTTTTCTTTCTAAAACCATTTTGTTACTAACTTGGATAACTAATTAAGTTGCTATTTGTATAAGTTGGATCACCATTACAGTATGTAATTTTTCTATGATCCATTCCTTGTTAACTTTGGCAGCCTTCATTTATAGAATATAATAAATTCAACTTTTTTCATCTCGTGCTACATTTGCATAAAACAGATGAGCATTGGAATCAGGAAAGCTCCAAAATGGTGGGAGAAAAGTCTTCAGCCTAACATGAAAGAAGTGACTGGTGCCCAAGACCTTGTTGACTCCCTCGTAAATGCCGGCGACAAACTAGTGATTGTTGATTTCTTTTCCCCTGGCTGTGGAGGCTGCAAAGCCCTTCATCCAAAGGTAATATTTTCTTGTTGTCTAAACTGTTTGTTATCTGTGTTTGCGCGTGTGTCAAAAGACTGAATAGAACATCCATAAGTTACTCTTTTTTGTTTGAAATAGTGCTGCACTCTATTGGCAATCCATTTCAGTAGGATAGGATTAATGACTTTCCCCCTGGTAAAATTGGAAAATGCAGATATGTCAGTTAGCAGAGATGAATCCGGATGTGCAGTTTTTGCAAGTGAACTATGAGGAACATAAGTCGATGTGTTACTCTCTGAATGTACATGTTCTCCCATTTTTCCGTTTCTATAGAGGGGCTGAAGGTCGTCTCTGTAGCTTTAGCTGTACCAATGCCACGGTTAGTTTTCCATCCGCCTTTATATGCTTCGGGTTTTTCTTCTGCTACAGCAATCAGCAATGTACTGCATTTTTGTTAAAGATATTATATATTAGCTTTCTTTTTAGCTAGTAACGCTTTTCGTCCATCTCATTCTTCTGATGCATTTAGAATTTTTTGGATGGTTATTGGATTACAGTTATGTTATCTAAAATCTGCATCTGCATTTTCTGCACTGTCTCTCTTCGAGCAGATCAATCGGTTCTTTTGCTGGTTCTGTTTTTTATGGTGCTTGCTTTATGAGTTTGCTTTTCTTGACATTATAGGAAATTAATGCATTTTCTTACTGTTTTCTTTTTGTATAATCCTTTTTTGGAGTGGTATTCTAACACTAACCGCGATATTCTGGAGCAGATCAAGAAATTCAAAGATGCATTGGCAAAGTATGGTGCAGATTGTTGCAGCCTTGGACCAGCCAAAGGGCTTGAGGAGAAAGAGCTACTTGCACTAGCAGCAAACAAGGATCTCTCTTTTGCTTACACACCAAAACAAGAAGAACCAGTACTTGTTGCCTTACAAGAAGATATGACGAACAAAACAAGCAGAACATCTTCATCTCACCCGAATGCATTTCCCCCTTTACCTCTTCCTCGCCCTCTTCCTCTCGCGTCAACTTCACATAAAGTGAAACAGGGCTCAAAGAGTGAAGCTTGTTAAGAAAATGGACATTGGTCTAACTCAAACCCAAAAGTTAGCTAATGACGTGAAAATTGTTTAAGACCATATAATGACTCAATCGATATGAGACATTCTAGCAACCCCTAGCATGCCCACAACCGGACATATGGAGCGTGGATTCTATAGCATGGGGAGCAAATTTTGAGTAAGTTGGGAAAGAGATGGTTCTAGCACTAATATTAAAAAGTGGCTCGGACCTAACTCAAAACTAAAAGAGTAGCTCTTGATGGGAGGATGCTCAGGAACATATAAGAGGTAATAGTTCATTCCCCAACCAACGAGACATTCTAACAAAGCCTTGGCCACTTACTGTGGATAACATTAGTACATCTATTTTGTGTTTTCTTATATAATGTTGTTGGAGAGGATATGAAAATGATATATGTACTATCAAAGATGTGATTTTCATGCATCTTTTCTATGGTTATTTGGCCTCTTTAGAGCCAAAGTAACAGGGAGCATGTGACATCCTTTTGCCTAGGATATGACAATGATATATGTACTATTAAAGATGTGGTTTTTCTAGATATTTTCTATGGTGTTTGACCTTTATATGCGTCAGAGCAACAGGGAACACCATGACAATTTTTAAAATTTGTTAGTAATATGAATTGTATGATACACTTGGTTAAACGCTTGGTTAATTTTCTCTGTGCTCGCTTCATCATATATTAGCGATGGAAGTATTTATAAAATTGCACGTCTTACATCTGACTATTTAATGTAAACACTTTTCCAGTCCAAAGGGAAGGAATAATGTTTAAAAGGCCAATTATTATGCGCTCCTTTGAGATAGTGTAATTTGTGCTATTGATTGAATCCTTAATACGCAGTTTCAAGTAGGAATTGTGACAACACAATTAAATCTCCCACATATGCAAATATAATAAGCAAGGCCTTTCACATTAACATACAATACCACCTTCATGGATTTTGCACTGGAAAATTCACATGGACCAATAGAACAGTATTCATATGGAAGATCCACATTACCAACTCGGATTAGTTTACAATTGAAACACATAGTCCGCACCATCATCAACGGAAGGGCTTGTATCAACAGCTTTCAACCATGATCAGCATCTGCAAAAGCTTCAAACTCAATTCCCCCTTCAGCGTTGGGGCAAAGGGCAGATGCGGAGCTACATGCCCTAAAACATTGCCAAAAAACTGTAACACCTTTATAAGTAAAATATCAAGTTTTAGAGGTTTATAACATATACTATTGAACACCATTTTATCGGAGAATTTTTCAGTTCTTTTCAAGTTTGAAAACCCTTCAGGAAATTGCTGGATTTGCTACTGGCAAAGGTAAGAACAGAATTCTATCATCACGGTCATCCAATAGCTACACTGTCCACAAACAGGTAAAGGATAATCCAAAGAACATCAGAAACATTAAAGCAGGACAACATTAAGGCTGAATAAACAAGGCCATTGTAACTTCCAACTTGTACTACTACTCAACAGTCACAGAGTGGTTGGAAAGCGAAGAAAGTAGCTAGATTTGTAAAGATAGATATTCAAGTCTCCAATATATACAGGTATCCCAAACTTAGATGCCCCAAAGCTGCCCAATATATGCAGATGTATTAAGACTGTTGAAATTGATATAACAAGTCAAGCTAAATGCTAACTTAGGCATGCATCGATATGAAGGCGATTAATATAAGATACAAATTAGCATAACATTGCCAGTTTGTGCAAGGATTGTACCAGAAGACAGGTAACGTGGTGCAACATTATATACTCATCACGCTGTTTAATACTGGCTAAGACATCAATCTATGCTTCCGAAACAGGAATACCCCATATATAAAATTAAGAGGTGTTCACAAGTAAGAAGCAACTCCATCACTGAATCATCTAGATTACAGATAATAAATACAAGTCACTACGAGATGGAAAAACATTTAAAGACTTGAATTGATTCAAGTTAATGCAGCATCAAACTTAAGAAAAACTAACTTAATGCGGATCTGAATGCAAGAGGAACGAGATATTCTGTTAATTCAGTATATGAATAATAGTATATCGTCTTTTAATAGATCAGATTAACGTAAAGCAGCTTAAAGAGCAAATACTTTAATGCAAAATCAAGAAAATGCATGAACTAGAGCAAATAGCACATATAAATTAAAACTTTTTTTGCAGGGTTTTGTTTAAATGTTAATTACCCATAAAATAAAACAAGAAAATGCATTAAATAGAGCAAATAACACATAAAAATAGATTATTATTTTTTTGTTGGAAAGTCCGCACAGCCTTCATCGCCGTTAATGAAAGGCTCGGGTAGCGGACAGTCTTCATCGCAATAAAGCAGGGAAAAGGGGTCCCAAAAAATGGGTTGGACCGGCGGGAAAGAGATGTTATGAGCCGCCATAAACCCTAAAGGAAATAGGGCGGTAGCTCCATCCCTAACTCCACCGGTTCCCATTCTTCGTCGCCGTCTTCGCCGCCGCCCACTGCTCAGATAAGATCAAGTAGTTTAAGGTTAACCTAAAACTCCATCTCTATTATATAGTTGTCTGATGAAACCTAAATGCCCTCGTCTCTGTATGAATTTTCTAATATACCCCCCACAAATTTTCAATATGACTCTTAGATTTGGTTTTTATTGCGAGAAATTAACAAAAATGGTCCCTTATGTTTTGGGTTGGTTTTAAATATAGTTTTTAAATATGCCTTTGAATAGATTTGGTCCTTTAAAATTTTGGGTAGGTTTAAAGTTTATCATAAGTGAGCACTTTTGATATAACTTAGAGTCTTGTTTGGAAAGCCATCATATAATTAAAATTTGTGTAATTACTAGAATAATAATTATATAGTATTGTAGTTACGATAACATGTTTGTGTGTATTATTGTAATTATAAGTGAACTGTCTAGTTGCGCAATTGTAATTATATAGTTAAATTAAATTTTAAATATAAAGTTGATTACCTAAGATTAAAAGTTAATAATATTAAATTTAACTTTCTTGAAAATATATTAATTACTAATCATTTATTTACAGCTAACATTTGTAAAAATAATTGATATATATTCTCAAAATAATATTTTACTTTAATTAATTATAAAAGCTAGAAGTAAGTATTTTCTCATAACATCTACAATGGGTGCACCTCTATTACAAAAGATACACGATTGCAAAGATACTGAAGGCAAAAAAGCAAGTTGAGAAAGTTGGGCTGACATAAGAAGAATTTATGCAAATGGATAGGTTTTCAGCCAAGGAAATGTATTTGAAGCTTATAGAAGAATTTACTAAAGTTTTGTGGAGGAGAATTGTGTGCAACAATGCAGGATTGTCTAGGTGGAAGTTTATGCTACTAATGGTTGCTCATATAAGATTGCAAATACGAGATAGACTAAATAAATGGGTCGTGTTGAGAATATAATGTGCATACTATGTAACAAAGCAAAAGAAACCAGTGAGCACTTATTTTTTAAAAATGTTCTTACTCAACAAGAATATGAAAAACATTACTGCAGCGGCAAGGACTACAAAGGCAGGTGATGGAATGGGGGCAAGAGTTACAATGGGCTGCAAGTCGTTACAAAGTAAGGAGCTTTTACAACATAAGTGTACAGAATGACCATAGCTGGTAAATTGTATTGCATATGGCAAGAGAGGAACTCAAGGATATTCCAAGAGAAACGGAGGAGCATTGAAGCAATTGTTCAATAACTAGTTCAAAAAATTCATGATCGATGCAGCTTGATGCAAAGGTCGAAGAAGAAATTATAAGTTCTTAATTACTATCCTGTATGGATGTGTAATTAGGATAGTAGTTAGAAGATATAGTATTAAAAGGTACAATTTGAATCTGAGATTTGTGTCCAATATCAAACAAAAGAATGACAATATTTTGTAAATATTACTTGATAAATAGAAAATGGTTTAGTTACCCAAAAAAAAAGTGAATATTAGTAGAGCAAACAAATTGGGTTTTTTTTTTACATAATACTCTTGTGTAAAATTACAACATAACATAAAATAAGTTTCATCATAAAATAAATATAATTCAAAAGAAAAGAAAAGCATAAGTCTATAACATCATCCAACAATGAGATTCTACTTTAATGACATCTAAGTTTATTAATAATTTATCATTTCTAATATTAGAAGGATGAGTTTCAAAACTAAAATCATAGCACAATTATGTTAAATGAAAAAAAAAATAACAAACATAAGAAACTATATGGAATTACAAAAACCAAAGGTTGGAAAATGAGAATATTATTTAAATATTAAAAAGTAATAATTTAAACATAATTAAGTATGCATACATCCTTATTCTATAACAAAGTTTAACTTTAATGACATTACTCGTTATAAGCAAAGTCCATGGATAACTTTCTCTTTCTAATTACATGGTATAATTTTTTGGAAAATTTTAAATTATACCATAGCTAAGTGTAGTAACAAATAAAGAAAAAAAATTAAGAAAAAAATATGAGAAATTATGTAGAAATACGTGAAGTAAAGTTTGGGAATGAGAAATAAGGAAAATAATAATAATATTTGAAAAAAAAAAGAGTTTTAAAATTCAAAAAAAAAATAAGTAAATTAAAAAACAAGATTCAAAAAACAACTCGATGATTACACCATGTAAGTAATTACCAACAATTATCGGCTTTCTCTTGGGATTAGAGAGTGTAATTACACCCCTCAATTACACTCACGTACATATTAACCAAATATCTATTTTGTCAAACAAACATGCTAAAATTGTGTAATTACACTCAAATACAACTACAAGGTGGATTTCCAAACATGCCCTTAAGCTAGCTAGATCTCAAATTTATTTTGAAAAATCTGATTTGAGTGAAGTTTAATTTGAAGATGAAAATGTGTTTGGACATGTTGTTTCAGAACGAATTTCACTTTTTATTTGAAAAATATATGGGGGCTAACTTATACCCACTGTCACACCTCCTTTTGGCACGCCCACTACCCCGGGGGTAGAAGCGTAAGGGAGTTTTTCCAATTTAAGTGACAATATTCGAAACGGGATTATTCTATTTATTTCAGAGTCGCCACTTGGAATAAATTAAGGTGTCCCAAGTCACCGATTTATTTAAATCCCGAATCGAGGAAATTTTCGACTTTCCAAATGAAGTCTGCGAACCAGAAATTCTAAGTAAGGAATTATGTTGACCCGAGGGAAGGTGTTAGGCACCCCCGGATCCCGTGGTTCTAGCACGGTCGCTTCAATTATTGCAAATGGCTAAACAAATCTGATTTTAATATATATGTTGTGAATTACACGCTCTGATTAAACCTTAAACGCTTTTAACATTATTATGAAAGTGAACGTCCCCTACAAACACTAACGCATTATCAATTTTATGAAGAAAACTATGACAATTCGCTAAATGACACGCCTCAAGTCCTACAATATTTTAAAGAAATAACTAAAGAGGAATACACAATTAGTAATTTTATTTGACGTAGTATGTCTCAACTTATTTTTTTTTTATTACGCCATTTTTTCTAAAACTATTCACTAAAGCCAGTCATTATGAGTTATCTAATTATGGTTTTACCTACAATTTTAAAGGGAAAAGGGATTTATTACAGTATGCGGCCATAGCTTTTATATTAACTAACACCTACACGATGAGTGGATTATTTTAAAGAGGGATGGTCCAATCTAAAAGGAACAAATCAAAACCCAATAAATGAAAAAAAAAGAGAGAAAGTCCAAGTCTTATTTGAAAGAGGTAGCCTCATTTGGGCCTGTAAATGGGCCCAAATTCAAGAATCCAATGTATTTTGGCAAGGGGACCCAACATTGAGTTCTTGAATTTGCAAGTGTAGGAATGTTCTAAGCAGATAAAATGAATCTAATTCTCAAACCTATATGAAATTAATACGAAACATGCTTGGATACGATCATGGAATCTCAATCTCTGATTTAATTAACCAACCTTTTACTAGACAGATCCAGAAAAATTAACTGCTAAATTGAAGACTCAGGTTCCCAATCAATTTTAGAACTTAAAGAATGACATCTCATACTTAATAATTGTGAAACCAGAGAAAGGTCTCCAACAGTTGAACATATAACTAATACAGAATTAAGTAATGACGTTTCATACTTAATGTATCCCTAACAACTCAGAAAATATACACGACATGCTAAGAAAATGTCCAGTCATTACTTCAAGTTCAGTCATTACTTCAAACTGTTGAAACAGTCCAGTCATTACTTCGAGTTCAAATCTAACTCTAACATACGAACTACAATATTGATTATGCAAGAATCTATATATGTTGAGTAAATCAAAACATATCAAAAGAAAAAATAGGAAAGTTTAACAATCATGTCATTTCATTTTCAAATTGATTACAAAACTTTACTTTGCTTCCCATGTTCTGTTCAGGGATCGACACATACCTGGGATTCAAAGCAAAAATGAGAGAATCAATGATTTATTTGGCAGTGAACGCAGCAACAAAACAAACAACAGCAGTAAACTCCAGCAAGAGCAGTAATCAACAAACAACCCCAAGAAATAGCTCGGATAGACCAGTTTTGACTTGAAGATGCCCCGCAAGCAATTGGAAATGTCAACTGACCACTAAACTTGTTACCAAAACTAGTTTAATTAGACCCGAGGCTTCTTGAAATGCTACTTCGAACTACAAACCACCAGTGATTCGACTCAACAAAAACAGACAAGTGATTAGGAAATTCCACAATCTCTCGATGGAAGATAATCCTCAATAGAACATTACCCCCCTCACAACTAAAATGAATTTGAAGCAATGAAGAGAGAAAACTCTTGGTGTAATACTACAGAGATTCAAGTAAGTAATACTACAGAGATTCTGTCAGTGTATATTCTTGGTGTCTGTTTTTTCCGGTGAGTATCTGTGTGAGTGTATGTGTCTGTATGTTTTTTTTTTTGTGTCCCTAAACTCTGCATTCAAGGCCTCTATTTATAGCCAAACTTCACAGCCCTCTTGCAGCACCTCCTAACTATTTAAAATCAAACAAAACCCCACATTATTCCCTGTTTTCCTACCTTTACTGTCTAAGTATGATTTTAGCTATATAAAACTCTAAAGTGTAGAAGAATGCTGGAAAATCCTGCTGTCCAGCAGGTCTTAACACCTTCTCTCATGTGCATAGCCTATTTTATTACTAAATCAGAACTAGCTCTTGGCCTCCACTACTTGGTGTCTAAATCTGAAGATTAAAGCTAGCTATTTTTAATTCTTTCAGGCTGTTGGGACAGTGTACAGTCCCCTTTTCTCTTTTTAGAACTAATTTAAACAAAACCTTGCATATTTCAAAGATTTAAACAACTAACAAACCCTTTCAACCTTGCTGTAACACACAGCATAAACGAGTGCCAACCTTTCTGCTAATCACTTTAAACAACCATTTGGTGTTTTAATTAAGTGCCAATTAGTTTGATTCTGAATTTCTATTAAGGACACCTATAACCAATCCGAATTCCTAAACCAGAAATCAAACAAGCTCAATTCAAAAAGTGTTAGTGCTGTCCGGCATTTCGAACCACAAAATCTACGAGATTAAACAACGACATTCAATTAAACTGACTACAACATGTATCATTGATAACAGATTAATTGATAAAACAGTGATTCCAACAATCTCGGCCAAAGATGAAACTAAGTATTCGACGACGCTAATCGAAGCGAATACGCATTCTACAACATACGCGATCGAACAAACAAAAACAGAAAAGCAATTGACCACATAAGAGGTCTTCGCGGGAAGAAGAAGAAGAAAGAATAAACATCCGAAAAATTAACGACAGATGAAAACTATAAAACGACTATACTAAACAAGTAAATAAATAAATAAGAAAAGAAAGAAGAACGGAAATACCTTGAGAGGAGAGACTTGGCATCGAAACAAACGGACTTGACTTGAAAATTGGTATTCGAAGTCGAACGGACCTTAATTGAAATGTTTTCAAATGAAAACAATCCAATTAAGGTCTATTAGACCCCAATTCCTCTTTGAAATTAGACGAGAAATCCCTAATTCAAAATCTAGGGTTCTTGAAGGTCGGATTTAGGGCTTGATAGTTTCTGGCTGGATTCGAGCCGGACCAATGGTCGTTTGGGTGTGAGGGTGGTCTGGAGGTGCTAGGGTGAGATTTTGGGGTCGAACGGACGAAGTGAGGTTTGGGTCGATTCTTCGATCTAATATTCGAAGAGCTCGGGGATGATTCGAGGTTAATGGTTCATGGGTTCATGCTGGGGGAGGTGAGGGGAAGATTTGGTGTAAATTTGGGGACGATTGGCCTACCGGGCGGAGACGATTTCCGACCGGCGGAGTGCGGCGGGGGACGGTGGCGTTACAAAGGGGTCTCTAGGTTAGAGAGAGACGGTAAGGGGGTGTTCTGAAAGGGGGGGCTGGGTATAGTAAAAAGAATATATAGTAGGCTTAGGATTTGATCCTGACCGTTTGATCAAATGCAACGGACGACTTAGATCAACTGAAGGGCAAAGATACGACGTCGTTTGGTTTAATGAAGGGTTGGGCGGACTGGTTTTTCCGGGTTTGGGTATGGACTGGGTAAAAACGATTTGGGCCAGGGATTAATTTCAAACAATGGCCCGGTCCGAGTCTTCTCCTATTCCTTTTATTTTTTAATTTTAGCTCCTAATTAAAACAAAAATGCTAACAAAAAATCAAATAAAAATTACAAAAGTACTAATTAAGTTACACTAAATATTATCCTACTCAATTTAACACCAATTAAATAAATCACACAATTTTGATATTAAACACTAAAAATGCAAAAAATACATATTTTTGTAATTTTCTATTTTTTAAAAAAACTTGATTACTTTTAATGAATCTTAAATGAAAATGTGACATATTTTTATATTTTTCATTAATTAAACAAATAAACATGGACACACAAATGCAAACAATAAAAAAAATAACATAAAGTCCACATATATTGCAAACAACGCAAAACTCTTTTATTTTGAATTTTTTGGAGTAATTCGTGTGAGGCATAAATCACGTGCTCACACCCACAAGTTCTAAAAACTATAAAAAATATATCCAACAGTACTATGCAAATAAACTTGCTATCTTGTATTTACATAACCTTCATCAATAACATTCATTATCATTATCACAAATCATATTGCTGAACATAAATAAGTTTGGTACGAAATTATCTTTTTTAATAACTAACACAATTACTAACTATTACAATTCGTCAAATTGCAATAATATTACAAGATCCATCGGTCCATAACAAATGATCGTAACTAGCTATTCTGTAATATAATCATCCCACATTATACGAATAATCTGCAGAAAATTCAAATAAATATTAGCATATTTTAGCAATTTACCTTCATAAATGTGGGTTTTTTTTTATAAAATAAAAAAGTTTGGGATAATATTGAGAATTTGGAGAAAATACAACGGTCATAATTTGACCCAAATTCAGTTTATTAGATGAATTTGAGATTTCAAATATGTGATTTGAGTTTTGGCTAAAATCTGGGTCAAATTTATGGCTACATATGGGATTTGAAAATAAATTTCAAATTAAATTTGGAAAATGTATGGCCAAACGTGGGCTAAATAAAAACACAAAAATTCAGAAATTGGAAAAAACGAAAAAAAAACACTAGAAACACAAAATCCGCATTAAATCATAGAAACTGCAATAGAAAAATTATATTCGATACAAGTGTCAGAAATTGCATCCCAAAAAACTGCATAAGACCTTAAAAATAGACAAAAACAAAAGAAACTATAAAAGTACACATCCAACTGTGAGTTTTCACTAATTCAAATTCGTTAAATATTCATGTTTAATAATTTTAAATGATCTGCTCAACAATATTCTTACAAAAAAAAATTTGCATTAGCATGGCATTACCCCTAAGGAAATGGTCTTGATGGAACATCTGTATTCTTTATGATCGTAGCATTTTTTTTTACTTTAACATTATTTTATTTTTTTAAAATTTTAAAGCTTGAAATTTTTGTTTGATGGCGATAAATCAAAGTTGATGATGAATTTACTATTAAAATTAGTTGGATGTTGATAATTTGTTCTTAAACTTTTAGTTCAGACCCATATTACGGTGATTTACTGAAAAATCTTAAAACTCTATTGTTGGACCTTAGAAAATATTTAAGAGGACAAAATGGTCCTTTTGATTTGATGTTATTGGATAAATTGGCGATTGATGATTGTTTGTGTTAGAATTTGCAAGATTTTATTTTAAATTTGAGATCATTTAGAGCAGATTGGGGTAGTTTGGTCGAAATTGAAGCTATAAATACAAAGAACACTTCGTTAAAATTACCTAGAAAATGTATTCCAATTCGCAAGACTACGATGAATAACTTGACAAATAGGTAAATAAAATATATCATCAATTCTACAGACCGATAGAGATATCCTTGAAAAGCAAAAGTCAAACCGATAGATTTTACCGAACAACTTAACAAATAGGTAGATCAATAATAATATCAACTCTATCAGTTTGGTATAGAAATCCTGAAGAGCAAAATTATGACAATCCGGTAAACTTGATGAACAATTTAATATGACAGAAAAAATCTTAAAAAGCTTATATATGTTCACTCAGACCACCCAAAAAGCCCCTTCTGTGCCAATCACCCCATATATTTAACGTGGTACTTTGAACCTAGTGCAAACACAATGGATCATTTTTATTACTATTTCTTTCGTTTCAATTTAGATAAATTATTTGATTCGGCATGAAATTTAAAAAATAAAGAATTTTGAAATTTGTTATTTTTAAAAACTTAAAGGGTAAAGTTTTGTAAGGATATGATATTTGTGTTATTATAATTTTTTTTACTGGAAATAGTAAAAATTTAAAGTTAAATTATTTCTAATTGTAGAAATGTATTATTATTTTTTAAACCAATTAATAAAAAAGACGTGTTATATAAATAGGAATAGAGTGAGTACTAATAGTAATGGTGTTTACTTTGAACCTAAGACCATTTTTGTCATTTTGTGGTAAATTCTGCTCACCAGCGGCAGATTAGATGTCCTAGAAATAGTAAAATCAGCTCTGTACTGAAATGAATATCCCATATCGTCACTCAAACCCTAGACACACACTCTCTCTCCCCTCTCCTTCACTTTCTGAAGGTCAGTCGGATCTTAATTCAGTTCTTTATTATGTGTTTAGGAATAACAATTATTGCTAATTCGCGCTACTCTTGAGCTGTTATTTAATTAGGGGGGGGGGGGGGTTGTAAAACTCAACTGTTTGAAGAATATTAGAATCACTAACTTGTGTTATTGGTGGGTACTATATGGTTAAGTTTGATAAAAATAAACTATTATTTGGGCATGTCTTAGTTTTGTTGTAATTGCTAGGGAGCTTTATTGATAGCTTAAGGTGTTTAATCAGCTAGTGGCATAAGTTAGAGGCTTTAGACTTTTTCTGCTCTATTTCTATGGAGAGAGATGTTTTATATGTGATGTTAGGGAACAAGTATTCTTCTTTCACAACTTCAACCAAAATCAATCAACTACACTTCAGTCCCAAATTAGTTGGGGTCGACTATATGAATTAGGAGGTTGTTCATGATGAATAGTTGAGCTTAAATGGAACTACTGCTCTATTTAGTAAGTAGAGGAATTCTCAGTGATCCATAGATGGTCTAAGCCCGAGGTTGGAACTAACTAAGCAATGAATTTGGATACCATTTAATGTACCGTAACATATGGATGAAGCGTTTAAGGGAATGTTTATTTAAATTAAAAAATGGTATTGACCTAGGGCTTTGGTCTAAGTGGTAAGAGCATAGATTGTGATGTGTGGGCTAGGCACACGTCACAGTTTCGTCCCTAGACAAAAGCCTGATATTTAAATGGAGAAGGATACAAGGGCCGGCCCATTATCCACCGTGTTTCCAACCGTGCGCCACGCGCCCTCGGGGATTTGTCGGTTATCTAAAAAAAGTATTTTGCCCAAGTCATCAGTGGAGCAAAGGTGTTTAAGGGTCACTTTCACTGCTGGGAAAGGGGTTTTGGTAGTGAATTACTTATTACCCAAAAAAGAAAAACATGGGTGCAAGCCGCGAAAGGGCAAGTTCATACCAAGGGGGTTGCACTTTTTGAAGAATTGACTGGAAAATAATTAATACTTAAGAGCATAGTGGTCAGTTGGCACAAACCTGATACTTGTGGGGGATGTATTTGGGCTACTGGTATAACTGATCTGTGCAGTGTATTTGGCAACTGCATTTAGTTATTTGCATGTGAAAAAGATTGACAACTTCTATATGGCTATTATTTAAAGTGACTAATTAGTGCAAAGCATGATTTTTATTCCTTTCATGTTTCTTTTAAAGAAATTAAATCTTTTGGTAACAATATAAATTAGTCTTAAGATTCCTGTTTAGACTGAAGGAGTTGGGTGCAAAGGGGAGTAATCCGTTTCACACTTAAATCTTTACTAAGATCCATAGCTTCACCACTTTTCCTTAATAGCTGAATGTCTTGCATATTTATCTTCTTTCTTACTCGTTGATCTTCCATTACTAACAAAAATTTGTTAGTAAACCTTAGTGTTCTTACTTCATAGATGTGATCATTTTCTTAATTTCTTTTGCCATTGCTCCTTATTCTTGTCTTGCACGCACTTAATCATTCTTCAACACAACATGATTTTGACGTGCTTTTGAGTAGTCTATTTATTTCAATGCCATTCATTTGTTTTTATTATTCAGGTAAAAAATGACCGAGCCTTCAAAGGTCATTCACGTTCGCAATGTGGGCCACGAGATCTCTGAGGTAGATATCAGGATTGCATACAGAATAGTTCTCCCCCTCACCCACAAAAGAAAAAAAAAAAACCCCACCCACTTTTGCTTTTTCTTTCTATTTGTCTCTTAGATAGGCATTTGTTCTTATGAGTTCAACGCGGTATTCTGAGCTCCAAGTATTCATGCACTAGATTTATTTTTCTTTACTATGTTCGCATTATTCTCACGGCTGCATTTGTCGCATGGCTGCTCTATCAAAAGCAGAGTACTTCTAGTATTTTTCTTTTTGTGTTGTACTATTTCCAAGTTTGAGATCAATCATGTGACTAACTAAAAAAAAATAGTGTACCCGATGTGCATGGAAGAAATATGCAAAGACGAACAAAAGCTTCTTAATAATGGAGGAAGTTTAAGATACACAAAAAATCCAGTGCAATAAATGATACACAAAAAGATAGCAAAATATGTGATAAATGATTTAAAAGGACTGCCTGCCACGTGCTAATGCCTATTCTTCAGAATTGCCCTACCAGATTTCCCAGAGTGATCGTTCTTGCTTTTTATTTGAAGAGATTCTTCTAGAACCTGTGGTTGCAGGTGGAAAGCTCATCGTGATCTGGCAATTGGGTCTTGTTTTAGATTGCTTTAGCATTGAATCATTAATAGTTTTGCGGTTTGTGTGTGTGTGTGTGTGTGCGCAGCGAAGCGTTTAAGTAATTCTAAAGGTCCGGTTATGTTTACTTTTTAGCTTCTCGGCATTTGTTTCCCACCTCAATTTGAATTTCCAAAAGAGGAGCAGTTAGCCTTATGCCGCTTTCATTTGGTGTTAGTGTTAACACATTTTGAAAGATGGATTCGCTTTGTACTTTGAGGCAGTAAATATTCAAACCTGAGTGGAACAGCAAATCCTTCCTGTTGCATTCACTTGGCTGGCATCAATTGGATTTCTTTCTATTATTAGTTTTCTTTTCCACTCTATCATGGCAAGAAGGAAAGTGATGTTATAGGCAGGCAATGATTTTTGTGTTGTTTCTTTCCAGAATGACTTGCTTCAGCTATTTCAACCCTTCGGCGTCATTACCAAACTTGTAATGCTTAGGGCAAAAAATCAGGTGTTTTTTTTTATAAATTTATTGTGAATGGCAGAATGATTCGAGTAAGTTGATGTTTCTTAAATTAATTATATCTTATGGAATACAGGCTCTCTTGCAAATGCAAGACGTTTCATCTGCTGTAAATGCATTACAGTTCTATTCAAATGTTCAACCCAGCATCAGGTATCTTTTGAGACAAAACTTGTATATCCAATTGGAGAGCTGTATGTGAAGCTTTTCATATTACTGTGTTTGCTAAGCTTTCAAGAGACTAGACTTTGCTACATGTTTTTGTTTGCCTTGTTTGTTGGCTCATTTTGCGTGTCCAACAGGGGGAGAAATGTTTATGTACAATTCTCATCTCATCAAGAATTGACAACCATGGATCAGAATTCCCAAGGGCGAGGAGACGAGGTCGGTGTTTTTTTTTTATTAGAGGTGGCCATGTGCAGCACGTATACTGAACTCAATATTAATGGTGTCCCTGGGTGACATACTCACAAACATCCAACCTGCAGACTAGAAAAAATTTCACGTATAATTTGTTGTTTGCTTTTAGCTCGACATGCTTTATAGATGTGCTGGATGGTTGAAAGAGTTATACAGGACCACTAATAAGGAGTACACAGTTCACTTCCAATTCCTTATTAGTTGTTAGTAACTATGTGAAGCGCATAGGGTGATAAATGACTTAAATCGTCATAAAAAGGAACCTTCCGAGTTGTGTGTATATATGTATTCAAATGACTAGACTAATGCTATCTCAAATTCGTAATGAGTAGTTGAGCATGTCACTATAACTAGTGTGTAAACATATTATGGAGATGTCAAGAGAAAATTTAAGATTCCACTGATCCCACTGGATGGACAAGACGAATTAACTGTTAAGCCGCTTGTCTGTCAGGTTATGCCGGGTTCCTATGGTGTTAAAGGTGTAAGAGCTTAACTGATTTCTCTCTTCACAATTTCTGACACTAAAACTCATTTAATGTGGTTGGAGCTGCTGAAAAGGTATGAACTTTTAGGGGAATAGAAAGGCCAGTAGAATGGAAATAAGGATGATTGCAAGTACAACAACAATCCCGATAGTGTGTATGCATATCTTAACCCTACCTGGAAGGTAGAGTGGCTGATTCCGATAGACCCTCCGCTCAAGAAATAAGGATGATTGCAAGTCCATATTGAAACTGACTTGTGGATTTGTGTTTAACTTGTTTGCCAGAAACCGATCTTTTTCATTGAAAGACAAGAGTCCATGTTTTGGAAAGATTGTAAGTTTCATTGTGCAGGAAACTCTGCTCTTCTCTATAACTTGAGAGAGAAAACAGGTCACTGAAGGGTAGCTCCTCCTTTGACTGAGAACTAAAGCGAGTGACTAACCTGCCCACCAGTTTTTGTATCTACCCAAGATCCTTTACAGTCTTTATGTACTTTGACTGTCATAAAGCATCAAGAACCAACATTATTACTCATGTCAGTTTGTAGCTGATGAGCGCTTAAGAGGCCCTCCCTATACATAATTCTTTACTAAAGGCAAAAATGGCGCATTTGTGATT
The DNA here is from genome assembly GCA_032618575.1 of Nicotiana noctiflora. Lineage (NCBI taxonomy): Eukaryota > Viridiplantae > Streptophyta > Magnoliopsida > Solanales > Solanaceae > Nicotiana > Nicotiana noctiflora. Next base: position 21,742 of record JASVEL010012386.1, on the reverse strand, counting down.
TAAAAAACTAAGCGCCATATCACGAGGAAATAAGATACCGGGCTATAATGTAGAAGTCAATACTTATTTACTTAGCCATGTATTTTCTTGATTTTTTTTCATGCTTTCTGGTCTCTGTCTTTAAACCTTTTTTCTGCTTTGCTAAGATGAAATGTTGCTTTAATAGTTCCTCCGTTTCGTCATCTATTCCTCTCTATTCATTCTCTTCTCTATCTTCTGTCTCTATGCTGCTCTGCTGTTCGGCTCTCTGGACTCTCAGCCTAATCGAATTCTCTTAGTTACGATACATCACGTGCTATATCCTATAACTGTGGAAGTGCTGCATCAAGTGTTTTCACCTCATGGAATTGTTGAAAAGATCGTGACATTTCAGAAGTCGGCTGGTCAGCACCTTCAAGTTTTCTCTCTCTCTATATATATATGTGTGTGCGTGTGTGTTCTAACTTCTTGTTTTGTTTTTCATTCCGGAGTTAAATACTGGATAGAATATATGGATTTTGATCATGGAAGGAAGTCTCTGTCACTTCTTTGTTGTGTTATATGACTCTAATCTTGGATGTAACTCGTTTCTTTTTGCTTCAACTGTTTTGTGGAGCATATGTGAAATCCTAGTTATGAGACTTGCATTCTTCTTTTCATATCTGCATAATCTTTTATTGCTACTGATATTTGCTATGAACTTTGTAGGTTTTCAAGCTTTGATTCAGTACCAATTACCCCAGAATGCTGTTTCTGCTAGGAACTCTCTCCAGGTATGCTTTGTGTTACATAAAGTTGTCTTGTCCTGAGAGGATTATTTTGTGCTGCTTTATTGATCTTAGATGGTGAAGCTTAGTGCTTACAATTTTTTTAATAGGGGCGTAATATATATGATGGTTGCTGTCAGCTTGATGTACAATTCTCAAAGTATGGCTTTAAATCCTTTTTAAATTGTGCTGCTTTTGTGTTTGCATGGACATAATTTGCATCTTTTCTCTTATATACTATGATGGGTATGTTTACCATGGCTTATTTTGTGATTCAGCCTAGATGAATTGCAAGTGAACTACAATAATGAACGTTCGAGGTAACTTGTTCATCGCTTTCTCTCTTTCCCTCTTATACATCTCAAAAATAGTTTCTATTCTTCAGTTTGTGGGTAAAATATTCATGTACTGCATTATCTGTATGTGCAGGGACTTCACCAACCCAAATCTACCATCAGAACAGAAGGGCAAATCTCCTCAAGTAGTTTCCATTGTTTATTTTTCTTATTTTTTAGCAGGAATAAGAGTTTTCCAATATAGATTATGTTCAAGCTTTGTCATTGTGTAGCAACAGGGATATGGAGATGCAGCAGGAGGCATGTACTCCTTGCAAGGTTCCGGGCCTCGTGGAGGTGCTTAAGTTAACACTATTTTATTATTTTTTTTGTGAAATTTTCTGATCTAGATATTCCTAACTGTTTTCTCCCTTTGTTTTTGTCCAGTTGGATTTCCTCAGGTGTGCATCTGACTCATCAAGTTTGAAGTATTTTAACATCTCTTGGTTATCTGCCTCTCTGCTGTCAGATCAGGCAGTTGAGTGTGAAATGGATGCTTTCTGTCTCTGCGTTTGTTTTTCTTGCCACTACATCATCTCTGTTTTTGCTATCAGTATTAGCTACTAAATGCAGTGGATTAGGATATTTGTATCTTTATTTTATCTTCAATGTTATTACTACATGGAAATTTGGAATGATCAATGCTGGTGAAGCTGTAGTTGCTGCTTCGCATGCTACATTAGTCACATCTTTTCCAGATGCGGTCTTGCTCGCTTTCTCATGTTTACACATAAATCTCCATATCGTTCTAAGTTGGTTTTTGCAATTATTGGAGTAGATGGGAAATGCTGCAACAATTGCAGCTGCCTTTCCTGGTGGTTTGCCTCCTGGCATAAGCGGGACAAATGACAGGTGTACTGTTATTGTATCTAATTTAAATCCTGATGTAAGATTCTCTCTGTTATTATTACCATGTTAGCCCTTTTATTTCCTTTTTTTATTCTTTTTCTGTTTTAATTAAATCCTAAGGTTTGTGGCTCCTCATCTTGATGTTTTTCTTCTGGTTGCTTTTCCCTGTTACAGAGAATAGATGAGGACAAGCTTTTTAATCTGTTCTCCATTTATGGAAACATCGTCAGAATTAAGCTCCTACGTAATAAACCAGATCATGCTCTGGTTCAGATGGGTGATGGTTTCCAGGCAGAGCTAGTTGTGCACTTTTTGAAGGTCTGAATAGTGATATCTGTATTTCCTTTTTTGGGTTTTTGTTTGTTCTGCCTCATTGTGATGTCAGCAACCTTGCTGCTGCCACATAACCTTTACACAATTCTAAAATGGAAATAAGATACTAAAATCTAATTCAAGTAAAGTAAACCCATGAAGAAGCGATGGGTAGTCAATGTATAGTATACCTAAAAAAAATCTACATACACTGTAATTTTCCGACCCCTTGAATACATATGGCTCGGCTTCCCACTAAGCATAGATTCTGAATTTCAGTGAGTTCAGATGGCATGACTTTACACCCAGTAAAAGATGGTTAGTAGATTTATAGTAGTTGAGCAAGTTTGTTCTGTGCTTATTTTCAAATGCCTCTATATAGATCTTTCAACATATGATCTATTAATGCAGCAAGTTTACCTTGTACCAAAGTCCGCATATCTTTTGCTTCATTCAAGCATCTATTTATTTGCATCGTTACTAATTTCTTATGGGATTTTGGATATAGGGTGCCATGTTATTTGGTACGCGGTTGGAAGTCAACTATTCAAAGCATCCAAATATTATCAGTGGACCAGATACACATGACTACTCAAACTCAAATCTCAATCGTTTTAACCGGAATGCTGCCAAAAACTACCGGTATTGTTGCTCCCCTACCAAAATGATCCACCTGTCAAGCCTTCCCCAGGACGTGATGGAGGAAGAGATCATGGCCCACATGGAGGAGCATGGTACCATTGTCGGTACAAAGCTTTTTGAAATGAATGGGAAGAAGCAGGCTCTTGTTCTTTTTGAAAATGAGGAGCAAGCAACTGAGGCATTGGTGTGCAAACATGCTACATCGCTTGGCGGCTCGATCATTCGGATTTCCTTTTCTCAGTTACAAAACATCTGAGATGCCTGCCTTGATGCAAATATTAAAGAATACTATGGTACTGTAGACTCAATATTGACAATTGAAGACTGGCTTTAACTGTGGTTGTAACTTCAGTTTCTTCTAATATTCTTCCTTTCCCCATCCATTATTGTACTTCTCTTTTCTTTGAGCTCAGGGTATATTGGGGAGATTGAAGAGTTTTGTACTAATAGGGTAGTCAAAATTCTGTAATAGAGGTGTTTTCTTCCTTCATTGCACATCACTTGCACTCATCTTCCATTTTTCTTCTATTTCTGATTAACTGAATTTTTCCTTTGGTCTTCCTATTCATCTTCCTCTATTGCTGAGTTTTTTTTGTGTGTGTGTGAGATTAAACATTTGTCTCGGCATTTCCTAGTTCTCTTGGAACATTTCGAGTACAATTTTCTTGAAGGTACGTTTGTTGCACATAATTTTCGTATAACTCTCGGACATGATTCCACTTCAGTCTAATTTACTTAGTCTTCACATTATAGGTTATGTCATTCTATTCCTTACTAATAATAATAAAAAAACATTTGGTACCTACTAGTTGAGTCTCTCTCTACATTTTACATTTACATGGAAATTGTCTCTTAAGGCTATTTAACATATTGATCAAAGGCGAGGGTTACAAGTAAGAGACAGACCCCATTTCCTGACATATTGTAGGTTGCTCTTTGGGCAAGAGCTAATAGGTACCTATTAGCTCAAAATATCTAAGTAATTCTAGTTGAACGTAGTGAGTCGAGTTGATCTATTAGCATAGAATGTTTAAGTAATTCTAGTCGAAAGTGGTAATTCTAGTCGAAAGTAGTGAGTTCAGTTGATGATCTATTAGTTTAGAATATTTAAGTAATTCTAGTCGAAAGTAGTGAGTTCAGTTGATCTGGTTCAACGTGCTCTATTCGATCCGATATCATTCTATGCATTAAGTATTCAAGTTTCTAAAATTTGGGGTGAAGAATCAAGCTTTGGATGCATGTTTAAACTTTAGTATAATTTAGAAAGAAACTCATTTGAAGATTCTTGGGTTTGACAAGAAAAGTCGAATGTGCATTTGAATATTGTGTAGTCGTCCACCTCTTTAGACAAAGCGATTTAACTTTGACAAGGATTGGACGTGGTCTACACGGATTTGATAAATAATTGCAAAGAAATTCAGAATAAGAGATAAAGGAAAAAAATTACGTGATGATATTTGATTGAATATTAAGTTTTAAAAAAAAAGAAAAACTTTTGAAATTTTTTGTGACCATAACCGTAAGAGTAAAATAAAAAAATTAGAATAATATTGTTAAATATTAAATGTGCCATTATTTTTTCACACTGATTAGAGAATAAAGTGAGATATATTGGATGAGGGAGAAATATTTATTTGTTAGAACAACTTCATTTTATTTAGACCGTCTCGTTTCAATTTGACAAGCTTTAAATCTACGCCGATCTGGCAGTGTCACTCAACTATAATAACTACCAGGTAATCCCTAGGGTTTTTCAAAGCCAAACAAATCCCACATTTCCAAAATGTCATTTGATTCAACGCCGCCGGCGGTGGAGAAGCTCACCCTAAACGCCGCCACCGTAGATGAAGCCAAATTCTCCCAACGCGTCCCGATCCGTTCAATCGTTGGCCGTCCCGACGGCGGAGCTGGACTCGCCGGAAATGTGGTCAAAATAGGCGGCTGGGTAAAAACAGGCCGTGAACAAGGGAAAGGTTCATTCGCGTTCCTCGAAGTGAACGACGGCTCTTGCCCGGCGAATCTCCAAGTAATCGTCGATGCTTCAGTTCACAAGCTCGGTGATTTGGTACTTACTGGTACTTGCGTACACGTGGAAGGTGAATTGAAGGTACCTCCTGAAGGCGCGAAGCAAAAAGTTGAACTTCGTGTCCAGAAGGTTCTATCTGTTGGTACTGTTGATGCTGCCAAGTATCCGTTGCCGAAAACTAAGTTAACACTTGAGTTTTTAAGGGATTTTGTTCATCTTCGCCCCCGAACTAACACGGTAATTATCTAATCTCATTTTTATTTTTGCTCCACTTTTGATGTCCAATAACCTATTGAACAGGTGAATTATGGATTTATAGGGTTTCAGAGTTAGTGTATTCGGAGTAGATTTGTTTGTTGAATGAGTTTACTTTTTATAAATACGAAAAAATTTACACTATCAGGTCATCCAGAACATATCTACATGTAACCTCCATAAAAAAGTGGAATTTGTAATCTTGAAAATAAGGCATATAATGTGACCCAATAGTGTAAAAATAATTTACAGCATTGGTTGATATTAGTTAAACTCTTATTTAATTATTTATTTGTATATGAATATGGTGGTGTGCGACAAGCATTGTACCTCCACTATTCCACTCCAATACATGGATAACTCTTAGAAAAATGGAAAGAAATCACCTAGTTTTTAGGCGGATTCACCTCCCTTAGTGTTCACTCTAATTGTTAGGCCACAGCCTTGGATGCAATTCTGTTCATATATAAAAATGTTTTTGCATAAAAGATGTAGGTTTGGTTGAATGTTCATGTCCTTCTTGGGTTTAGCATACGAACGTTTCCATTCAAACTACCCCCTCTCCATAATTTATCTCTAAGCAAGGTAGATTGTGGTCTGTTCTCATTTCGCCAAAATTTATGTTCAATATTTCATTTTGCATTGTCAAAAGTTTTCCATTTCACCAGTATCTGTTTGCTGACGGTACTGAGTGGATTACTTAGAGTATGTGTGTAAAATTATTTGATTGTAATCCAGCATTTTTCCTTTTCAGATTTCTGCCATTGCAAGAATCCGTAATGCCTTAGCTTATGCCACCCATACATTCTTCCAGAAGAATGGGTTTCTTTATATCCACACTCCAATCGTCACAACAAGTGATTGTGAGGGTGCTGGTGAGATGTTCCAAGTTACTACTCTGATAAACGAAGCTGAAAAATTGGAGAAGGAGCTGAAAGAGAATCCTGCTCCTTCAGAATCAGAGATTAAAGCTGCTGAGCAACTTGTCAAAGAGAAAGGTGAGGCAGTTACTCAGTTAAAAGCTAATAAGGCGAGCATTGAGAAAAGTGGTGCCAGTATTGTGGATATCAACAAGCAAATCAGTGCTGCAGTTGCTGAGCTGCAAAGAGCTAAAGAGAATCTATTGAAGTTGCAAGAGAGATTTAAACTGGGAGAAAGGTGTAGACTCTCTGCTGGTATTCCCAAAAAGGATGGAAAGGTTGATTACTCTGAGGATTTCTTTGCACGGCAAGCTTTCTTGACTGTGTCTGGCCAACTCCAAGTTGAAACCTATGCCTGTGCACTTTCTAGTGTGTATACTTTTGGACCAACTTTTCGAGCCGAACAGTCCCACACTTCTCGGCATCTTGCAGAGTTCTGGATGGTGGAGCCTGAAATAGCTTTCGCAGATCTCCAGGTATTCGTGTAGTTATTGTATCATGATGTTATGTATAATATTTCTGGAGTAAAATGTTTGGGCAGTTAATATTTAGCTACCAGAAGTTTCATTGAGACATGGAATAGATTTAAACTCTTGGTACCGGCCATTCTTGTTCACAGTGGTTGAGAGAGTCCTCTTCATGCCACTAGGTCAAGAGTTTGAGGCTGGTAGGCTGCCTTGACAAAAACATAGGTTTAAACTCTTGGTCTCTGACATGATTAAATTTTGAGTTCAAATGTTAAATATGAGCTATACATGTATGGCAATGAAGCAGAGGTTATGTCAGATACTACGTGTAGCACTCTCATAGAGTTTCTGAAGGGGTTCTTTTGGCCGGATTTCTTTAAGTTTTTTCTTTCAATTAATCAAAATTTGTATTCCTTTGGCAGGATGATATGAATTGTGCTGAGGCATATGTGAAGTTTCTGTGTCAGTGGTTACTTGACCATTGCCTTGATGACATGGAATTTATAACTAAATTTATAGATAAAGATGCTCTGAGTAGACTTAGAATGGTTGCCTCATCGAACTGTTACCGAATAACTTATACAGAAGCCATAGCCATTCTCGAGGTAGCAGCCAAAGTGAAGAAATTTGACAATAAAGTAGAATGGGGTATTGACTTAGCATCTGAACATGAAAGGTACTCTTTGTCCGCTGTCTACTTATTGGATCTGCTTTGTGTATTCCTATAGCTATTCTGATCCATGATTTGCCTCGATAATAGATATTTGACCGAAGAGCATTTTAAGGCACCTGTTATTGTGTTCAACTACCCAAAAGGGATTAAAGCATTTTACATGAAGGTGAATGAAGACAAGAAGACAGTTGCTGCCATGGATCTGCTTGTACCTAAGGTAGGCTTGTTGAATCAGCTGGCCTGCTGGAAGAAATTCCTTTTTACTCTTATAATATTTGGTTCCCTGCACCATCCACCCACTGGCAGGTTGCATTTCCAAAACGTCTAGATGAATGATGCTTTGATTTATTTTGATGGCAAGTAGCTCAAATTATTGCTGCTAATGCATATAACTCCTGTTAAAAAAATCAGTAAGCTGAATATCTATTTGAAATGGCATGGGATATTTTTCTATTTTTTTTGATGACCAAGAAATCCGTCTGAGGCCGATCCTTTTGACCAACCGCAGCCTTCGAAACTCGGTGGATAATGGGCCCGCCCCTCTACCCTTGTCCACTTAAATACCAGGCTTTACTTTGCATGGTGTGGGGGCTTGAACTTGTGACCTAAGACACAAATCCACCACCATTTGTCAGATGAGCTAGGCCCTGGGGCAAAATGGCATGGGATCTATTTAAGGTGTTTGTCCATGGAAATCTGTTGAAACCTTTCGAATAGCTTTTCCGGTGTTTGTTTAAGCAAGAAGTTTTTGCCGATTATTTTTGAAAGGTGTTTTTACCCACATATCGATCCCCCCCCCCCCCCACACACACACACACACAAAAAAAGTATCTATTCCTTTTTGTTTCTCAAACCTTTTCTAATAATTTTCGGAAAAATCTTTTTCCTAGTGTTGTCCAAATGGTATGGAGTTGCTATTTCTTGATTTCACTAGAATGTTGTACTTGAAGATATGTAAATTGTTTGATGCTTAACTGAAATCAAGCTTTGTATCCCAACGGAATGAAACCATGTTTTAGATATAGGGAAAAGGTTTGTCTGTCTGACCAGGCTGCATGCCTTAAGCTTTACACGAGAGTTAGTTGGAGCCAAAAGATCAGCTCTGTTCTAAAAAAAAAAAAGAAACAGATACGCCTTACCTGCAGTGGGGCCCTTACAGACTCCCCCGGGCCACTATCCGATTCTCTTTCAAGATCATGAGTAAATTTGTCTGCTGCTGCATGAACAAATTGTTTGCATTCCTCTGCAGGTGGGAGAACTAATTGGAGGAAGCCAAAGAGAAGAGGATTATGACGTCCTCAGAACAAGGTATGACAAATTTGCTAGAAGAGAGTTAGATTCTATTTTTGGTTCACATATTTGGTGATTAAATTCCAATATTTAACTGTTTGTTTTGCCTACTCTTTGTTGTCCTTATGGTGAACTGGGATGAATTAACTTAAGGTAATTGCAATGAAGGAGTGATGGAATTTGGACTGAGAATCTTCCATTTTTTAATTGCAGGATACTGGAGATGGGTTTACCTCTAGAGCCATATGAGTGGTATCTAGACCTGAGGCGCTATGGTACTGTGAAACACAGTGGTTTCGGTTTAGGCTTTGAGCGAATGATTCTTTTCGCCACTGGGATAGAAAACATTCGGGATGTCATTCCCTTCCCCAGATATCCAGGAAGAGCGGATCTCTGAATGAAATTGATAGTCAAAGGATGCCTAGTTTTTGGAAATTATGACACCATTTTCTAGCATTGTAATTGTTATTACAAATTTCAATCAAATTCAGTTACCGGAACCTATATTACCTTAAGACATCTCGTGAATGAGGCATTTGTTGCTTTGGTTTTGTTAGGTATATCTCCTTAACTAGATGTTTGGATGGACGCCAACACATGTAGACGTTCATGTATCTTGACAGGCATGAAATATATTATATATCTTTGTTTCTGGTAATGCTTTGTTACTTATGTATGTGGCCTTTATTGCTTTGATTATATTATTAAGTCAAAATTCCCAGAAGTTGAACAACATTTGGTAGGATCTGTTAGTATTTACGATTTTAATTGTTTGAGGAGACCAATGTGCGTAGGATTTTTTTGCTCTTACTTAGTCAAATTCTAGTATAGTTTATGATCTCGTCCACTACTATTAGAGAGAATCAAATTGATGAAAAGTGAGTGAGGTTTTAAAACTTGTTAATTACTCAAAACCGAACAACCTTTGAAAGATTTATAATTTAAAAAGAGTTGGGAATGGTTGGATTCACTTGATGATATTATTACAATAAAATCTAAATTTCTACATGTATTTCTCTAAAGCATAATTGTTTATTACTAATGCAATTATATTTTTCTCACTAAGAAAAGTCAATTTATTTGCGCTCCGTGAGGTTATGTAATTAATTGAGTTAAAATTAGTGACGATCAAACTGAAATATTTTCATGCCTGAATTGTGCTAAAAGGTAGTGAAACTTCGTGAGAATATTTTTACTAAAAATCAGTAATCTTGCCTACAACAATTGCTCCGTGAGAATTATAAACAAGACAAATAAGATTACAGATTAAAATTAGAGTTCTACAAAAATTATTCCACTCTACTATTTTGTTCATTGGTTATTATATATTAATTTTGCCCATTAGAATTACAAAATAATATAAGAATAACTTAAAGAAAATATATAAATGTGATAATAATGATTAATTAGAAACCATTATTTTAGCATAATATGAATTATACAAAGAAAATTTCAAGCCAAGGATGTATTCAAAATAAAATAATATTATAAAAATATTTATCAAGCTTCATCAACTATCCCAACAAAATAAGATTACTCCATTATAGAATATTTGAATCTCACAACGAAAAGGAATTCAAGAATATTCCAATACTCTTAGAAAATTCAAAAACTGACCAGAAGAAAATGAAATAGTTAAAAAAAGAAGTTAAGACTAAAGTTTAGAGAAAAGTATTTTTCTTGCTACGTCTCTCCTTTTTTTCTCTGATGCCAAATTTGCATTATATTTATAGAAAAGTCTTGCAGGCACTAAATGCTTAGATGTGTCTAACACTAGGAGTTTAGACAATTATGAAAATATTAGGTTGGATATGTCTAAGATAGGAGTTTGGATAGTCTGAGGACGGGGGCTTGAACCCGTCGAAACTTTAATTATATACTTCCATCTTGCCATTTCAATTATTTCTCTTGCCATAACAAATTTTCATCGAGAATTCTGTCTTCTCCTTTTGCTATTTATAATTTTTGTTTTCTTTTTTTTTTCTCTGCAAAAATAGTTAGAAAGAGACAAAATTCAAAATATATTTTAAGTATATATTTACAATAGGATATTAAAAATATATAATAAGTAAATATTTTTATATTCATTAATTGTAACGCCTCAAAATCCACCACCCCTTATAGCAGTAGTTCTATTTGCCATATTTTGAATCAAGGATGGATAGAAATCTAACTATAATCTTGACTTTGATAATATGGTTTCACTACAAATTTCGAAAAATAAACTAAGTCACGAAGTCGCGTACAATAAGTAGTACAAGTCATGTTTCATATTTTTTCCAAAATATATTTGGAAAATATGTTTTAAAAACTGATGTTCAAATACATTTTTCATCATCAAACCAAACTTCACCCAAATCAAAATTTTCAAAATAAATTTGGGAATCTATGGTCAAACGCTAACTTAGTATAGTGATGTTTTATTGCGGCACCAGATGGATGTTAATTTCACTATGGTTTTTACAAGTGGTACTTCTGATTGTTTACCCGTAAAATAATACAATTGAATTGATACGTGGTTTCTAGACAAGCGAACTAATTTGATCATGAAAATAATAAAATAAGTAAAGATTTATGCAATAATTAGCCTTAAAATATTGACGAAATAGTAGAGATGACAGTCCCCAGAGAAAAAATAAGAAAGTAAAATTGTATTAAGCTTTGTATAGAATGTAGTATAAGTTTGCCAGGAAATGCATGTGTTATAATGATAACTAAGCTCACTATTTATAGTTGTGTCTAGGGAAGAATGTTCTTGGATTGTGCCCTCCTTTAATGTCAATTATGAGGGTCATTGATGAAGATGTGACAGTGGACATAAATGCTAAATTTTCTGTAACGGCTTGTTGCTCTTAATGATGCAGAATATTTTTTATTAAATACTACGGGGTGCAAGGCATTTAACACATTTCTATGAACGTTATCCCTTCTGGTGATAAGTGGAATATCAGTATTCGATCTTCGGCCGTCCTCATCATGGGTTCCATGTGTCCTTCCTTTAGATGACCACGTATCATATCATATTTTGCCCTACACAATAACCCCCCTAATTTCTGGTGACATAACTTTGTGTTACCGGGAAGTTGGTAGAAACACTCTTTTGGCGGAAATTTCCATAATTCCTTGTGTAAGCTTCTGACAGTTGATTAGACACACGTCTCTCCGCATTTAATACCCCGAACACGCATCATCCCACGATTCAGCACAACTTTTGCTGATAAACGAGGTAACCATGTCCATGAATTTAGCCGCCAAAATTTTACTTATATGATCATCCTTTTCCCTTATACTTCACAATTCTCCAAGCTTTTGATTTGCATCTTTGTTCTTCATCTTTTCTCTAACTCTCTTAAAACAAAAAACCTTCTCCTCCTTTCACATAATGGCTTCTTCCTTAAAGCATACCAGTTCTTCAAAGAATAAGAAAAAGGCTGAGGATTTTGTTCCTCTAACAGGGTTTTACATATTTCTACATCTATCGGAGCGAGTGAACCTACCCAAATAGGGTTTTACATATTTCTACACGTCTCCCTTTACTTTGTGTGCGTTTTCTTTGAGCGGAGAGCTTGATTCCGTGATTTCATAATTTTTCCTCCGTTACCAAGTGCGTTTGGCACAAGTAAGTCCTTCTGTGTGGAGGACAGTCACTTGCCTTCGAGTTTTTGCCAGGAGACCGGAGAAGAGCTAACCTTAGCTCATATAATGAATCTCTATTCTCCCAAGCTCGTGGGGGGAATGATAAACCTATGCAAATGTGGCCACCATGCTTTGTTAACTAGCATGGATAATGACAACGACCGTGGGTGGATGGAGTTGTTCGTTGCATTTGTCACCAATGACATCATTCCAACAATGACATCATCCTTTCCGGTCGCTTGGAATCACACTCGTTAGATATTTGTTTGCTATTATTATTAAATATCCTTCTATTGTCGTATTGTTTTTTTCTTCACATGTTTCAGCAACTCGATGGATCCCACAGGTGGTCGAAGGTTTGGGCCGGTGGTTTCAAAAAATTTTGGACGTTAGAATGCCCAAAATCGTTTGCGGAAAGAACTGGCCCCTAAATATGGGTGGAAGGCCAAATATCATGGTAATTCAAACTCACCTTGTTTCAATTTTTCATGTGAAGAAGTTGACTAAACCCTTCTATCTTTTTCTTGAAATCAGGTCTACCTGTAGGCTCAGTTGTTGTCCTCAAGGAGGATGTTTTGGCTGATCCTGCTAATACGGCAAGGTTGCTTTAGGGGGTGCTTATTCAAGCAAGTGTCTCCGGACCTGCTTCGGGCACAAGTGTTTCATTACGCAGTTCCTCGCCGAAGAACAAGCAAACAAAAAGAAGGCGTTCTTCTGTCGGCTGGGAAACGAATAAGAGGGCGAAGACTATGCCCCTGTGTCATTTTCGGAAGTTGTGATCACAAGCCCTCCTCCTAGGCCGGTCATAAACACAATGATGATTGAAGATGATGGATAAGCCAGTGATGATGGGGCTTCTTCACACAAAAGCGACGTTTATCATCAACTTAATAGAATGCTCAATCTGTTGGGTTAATTACACCTGTTGGCCTAAGTTCAGTTAAAGTTTTGAAGAATGACAAATGAACTCAGTAGAGGACGAGGTCCATCTTCTGAGAACAGTAGTTATGGCCCATGCACATAAGATACACGTGAAGAAGATAAGCCTTTGGGATCAAGCAGCAATATCTTCTTAATATCTTACGAGCGGATCGAAAAGATTACATATGGGATAAGGAGAAGAAGTCTCCTTATGAGAAGAGAACACATCTGGATAAGGGTTGGAGTTTGGATTGTTCCAGGACTCAAATTTAATGGAGGATCAGAAATTGAGTCACAATCAAACTTTGATTACTAACTTAATAAATCACTGAATTGTTCTCTTTTATAGGCATGCACAAAAAACAAAAGTTAAACGTGAATTGGGAGTAAATATCAAGGTTTTTTGCAAGCAGTTCGTGTGTGATTCAAGTGTGCACTTCTGTAGCTACTTGAACGAGATAGAAGAAACAATTCCATTATGTTTAAGCTTATTCTAGTTCAATTATAGTAGGTGGTTTAATGTTGTACCTTTCTAGCTTTCATAGAAGCAAATGTATTTGGTACTTTGAGTATTCAAGTTAGAGTTAACTTGAAGGTGTCGCAACAGTTGATGTTGTGTGCCACACTGGGATTAGAGTTTAATCCTTATGTTTACAAGAGTTTGTAAATGCTATTTTTGGCTTAGTGCTTTTAGTGGAAGTTTGGGAAAATCCTACTGAGTAGTAGGTCGTGATTTTTTCACCTTTTGAGCCAGGTGTTTTCCACATAAAAATATTTGTGTTCTTTACTTTATGCACTCTTATTTCCCAAACTGTCATAGTAAGTGCATCTAGAAGAACTAGGTTCTTCTAGTGCAAAAATTAGGTACCACACAAATCACCCCCCCCTCCTCTTGTATGGTATTGACGTTTAGAACATCAATTGGTATCAAAACATATTATCCTTGAAGAGGCTAACACCTTAGGAGAAGATCAATAATGAGTGCACCACTTGGAAACTGGGAAGGGCAATCCACTGCCAGACCTCCACTTTTCAATGGTCTGTACTATTCTTGGTGGAAGAACAGAATGAGAGATCACATTATAGGGGAAGATTATGAACTTTGGGACATAGTCACTGATGGTCCCCTAGCAACCACTAAGAAGAATGCTGAAGGAATTGGTGTACCAAAAATAAGGGCTTATTATACTGGTGAGGACATGAGGAAATGGGAGAAAAATGTTAAGGCCAAGAAGTGGCTTGTATGTGGACTAGGACCAGACAATTACAACAGAATTCAAAGCTGTACAACTGCTAAGGAAATATGGGACACTCTATAAGTGGCTCATAAAGGAACACCTCAAGTGAAAGATCAAGAGGAACACTTGTGTATTCTCAATATGACAATTTCACTATGAAGGAAGGAGAAACAATCCACGAGATGTATACTAGATTCACCACTTTGATAAATGAATTTGAATCTCTTGGAAGGACTATCCTTGAAGAAGACAAGGCTGAGAAGATTTGGACAAATGTTCTGCCATTATATGGGAAAGTAATATCACTGCCATTCAGGAATCCAAGAACATTGCTACCCTCAGATTGGATGAAGTAATTGGAAATTTAACTGCCTATAAAATGAGGAGACAAACCATGAAGATGGACACTCCCAAAATGAGAGAAGCTTAGCTCTCAGAATTATTGAAGGTGCAAATATGGAAGATGATGAAATGGATATAATTACTAGGGATTTCAAGAAATACCTGATGAGAAGAAAGGATTCTTTAAGAGGTACAAACTTCAACAAATCAAGAGCTCCGGAGAAACAGACCAGTGAGGGATGCTACAAGTGTAGTAAGACTAACCACATGATCAAAAACTGCCCTCAATATTAAATTGAGTGGAAGAAAGAAAGAGCTGAACAAAGGAATAGGAAGAAGCAACAGGTAAATCTGAGGCAAAAATCTCCTCCCTAGAAAAGGCCTATTCTTTTGGCCCATCAAACAAGGCAACTGACCCTAAATCTGAGGCAATGGATTATGGGGCCAGTCACACCCATCCAATCGGACCCCCACCTAATTAGAGGGTGTCAGCTCTACTCTCTTACCTATGTCCCCCTACCAATACCTCAGAGATAACCTCTAATGGGGAAATCTCAATAGTCACCATGAACACTAAAGTTCACCCTCTCGAACCTCACTCAAATTCAAGTGAAAAGACACCCACTGTCCACTACGACAAGATCTCTAATTAATACACAATCTCTCCCCTCGGGATCAATTAACATTGCCTCTTCCATGGCCCGATATTTGACACCAAACATCATAATATACCACTCCCTTACACCCCTTATTACTCAAAGAAGTAAAACAAAAAAAATAAAAAATTAGAAAAAATCAAACAAAAACCTCTTTTGTGACCTCACTACCACTACCATCGGACCACCTACCGGTATCTTGGCTGGAGGCGGCGCTGCATGGCCATGTTTTAACCTACAATTTCACCCTAGGAAGCCAGAAAGTGATGCTAATTGTACAGAAACCGGCTCACCTGGCAAGGGTAACTGTAGAAGCCTTGAACAAAACCCTAGCTGCCTTTGGTATATGCATATAAAAGATGATGGAAAACAAGGACAACATGCCACCCAACATCGACCCTTTATTTCTCAACAATCATATGTTCCAAACCTTCCAGTCATTACCATTCTTCCTCGACCTGGCAATGGAGGACCTAGAAATAGAGCCCATCTTTGTGCCCATCAACTCCCAAATCCATCAAATGCCATCATCTTCTGCTCCGCTAGTAAAACGTACATCTCTACCTCTAAGCAACATCAAAATGGGAATCAACAAGGCCCTAAACCCCCTCAAAAAGCAAAACACATCTAAGGAGGAAGGAACAACCTATGGCCCCCTACGAACAGACTCGCTCTTATTAGACTCAGTCAAGGCGATCGAGTTTAGTGTAGCGACCAGCGAGGTACTAGTGATACTATGCCCCGATGAGTGATAAAGTGTATACTAAGTCTAGTGTCTCACCAGTCACATGGATCCATCAAGCCGCTACTCAACTTAGATCCTTAGCTTGAAGAGGAATTCCCCACCATCTCCGACGAGGGCCTCGCAAGGAATAGAGAACCCTTAGGAAGGTCATCACACATCCAACAAACTATCCCTAATGAACAACGTCATATGGTATGTTATGTGTAGGAAAAATGCTGAGTTCAAAAGGCACTGCATGGAGATGGTCAAAATGCACAAGCCAGTCATGCTCGTTCTACTAGAGACCAAAATGGCTAACCACAAGAAACTGGACGAAGAGCTTAAGTTCGATATGGTTATCCAATCGTTGGCCATCGGGCTATCTAGGTGGATCATGATAATCTGGAAGGAGGACAGTGTGAGTGTCTATGAGGTAGCCACCACCCCTTAAGGTATCCATGCAATGGTGAATATACTCCCTAACCATACTCCTTGGCTATTCTCCACCATTTATGCTAGTAATAATTTAGCAGATAGAAAAACTCTATGGGAGAGCTTAATTACAATCTCCAAAATACTCACAAATAATTGGTTTGTAGGAGGAAACTTCAATAAAGTCTTGAAAGCAATGAATAAATTGGGGGTAACTCGATAAGCCCAAGCTGCAGTAACCTATGCTGGAATATCCATACTGCTAGACCTAGGTTACAAAGATAGTAAATTCACTTGGTCTAACAAAAGATACAACAATAGGTCCTCTTTGATCCTTGAAATAATTGATAGGTACTTTTCCAATGAAAATTAGATCACACATTACCTTGAGGCTACTATGCTACACTTACCTAGGACCCACTCTGATCATTATAACATCAAGGTTATCCTAAAAAGAATACCCTCCAATAAACTGACTAGACCCTTTACATTTGAATCCATATGGTCTAGCCACCCTATCTTCCCAAATATCAACAATGAGGCTTTCATTACTAATTCAACCCTTCTCCAATCAACTGAGTCTTTTAAGATAATTGTGACTGGGTGGAACAGAGGTACCTTTGGAAACATCTTCCATAAGAAAAGAAGAATCTTAAAAAGAATTGTAGGAATCCAAAAATCCGCCAATTACAAATTTAGTAGCTACCTGTTAAACCTAGAAAACAATCTTGTTATTGAGCTAGACTCAATCTTTAGAAATGACGAAGAATTCTGGAAGCTCAAATCTAGGATTAATGGGCTCAACGAGGGTGATGCTAACACCAGATTCTTTCACACTTCCACTCTCAAAAGAAGAAGAAGGAACATGATCATTTCTCTTAAAGATGAGAGTGGAAACTGGATCTATGACCAGCAAGACATCCAAACATCCATAATTAGCTTCTTCACCAACCTCTATACCTCCTCCCACTCTCAAAACCCCATCTCTACCACCAATCATCTAACTATGTTATATACCCTCTCTGATTCCCAAAGGGACAGACCGGACATGCTCCTTGAGTTGGGGAAAATAAATAGGGTTATGTTTTCCATAAAGCCTTTTAAAGCACCTGATCTTGATAGCCTCCACCCTTTCTTCTACCAAAAGTACTAGAGCATTGTGGGCAGCTTTGTCACAACTTTATATAAGAAATGCTTCTCAACTAACTCCATGGATAGGAACATGCCAAACGTTGCTCTGCCTCATCCCAAAATGTCCTCATGCCTCATTACTAAAAAAACATCAGGCTAATTGGACTTTGTAACACAATCTACAAGTCCATCACCAAGATTATTGTAAACAACCAATATTGCCTGACATCATTGGGCCTAGCCAGGCTAATTTCCTCTACAATAGAAGAGCCTGTGATAATGTCATTATTATGCAAGAGTATATCACTCACTTTAAAAAAATGAAAGGAGACAAGTAACATGATCCTCAAAATTGATCTTGAAAACGCTTTTGATAGGCTAGATGGTCCTTCATCAGTGACACACTTCATGCCTTCAATTTTCCCCTTGGTTTAACCAAGCTCATTATGTCCCGCATTAGATTTTCCAACATCTCAATTCTTGTTAATGGGGGAATACTGAAGCCTTCCAAAGATATAAGACAAGGGGACCCAATATCTCCTTACCTTTTTATAATGTGTATGGAAAAACTATCCAGGTCAACAGATAAGGTTGTATTAGACAACCAATGGAAACCCATAAGTATCAGTAGGTCTGATCCTAAAATCTCTAATCTTTTCTTTGTTGATGGCCTCACCTTGTTTTCCAAAGCAAGCGACAGAAACTGCACTTCCATACACTCTATTCTGTAGACCTTCAATAAGAATTCAGGCCAAAAAATTAACCTTGCTAAGTCAAAGATGCTCTTCTCCTCCAATGCATCCCATGATACATTAGAGAACCTCACCAACACTCTGTATATTAAAGCTACCACATACTTTGGTAAATACCTTGATTTCCCCATCTTTCATAACTAAGCCACTAGTGCAGATTTTTAATTTATAATTGATAATATGCAATCCAAACTGGTAGGCTTGAAAACCAGTTGCCTAAACATGTCTGGAAGAACTATCCTTGCCAAGTCTTTCTTAAACAGTATCCCCAGTCATGTTATGCAATATATTAATTTTCTCACTGAAGTCACCAATAAATTGATAAAATCCAAAAATAAACTTTATCTGGGGCACCACTCCAGACAAAAAAATAATTGCACCTAATTAACTAGGATAAGGTTACAAAAAAAGGCCGATGGAAGTCTAGGGCTCCCAAAAAGCTGATCAAAAAAATAAATGTGACGACCCAAAGGGTCATCACTTGTTTATTTAATCATTCCGGGCTTTTGAGGCCTTGAAAACCTCATTTATAGTTGCCTCGATTTGCGTGCACAGTCCGGGCACAAAGCTAGAAAAGATTTATGTTGAAATATGTGAAATATGTGAAAAAGTAGAAGAATTTTGATATTAATATTGATATGGTTGACTTTGGTCAACATTTTTGGTAAACGGACCCGGATTCCGTGATTTGACTATTTCAGAAAATCCGTAGAAAAATATGGAGCTTGGACATATGTCCGGAATTGAAATCCGAGGTCTAGAACCCCAGTAAAAGAATTTTTCTGTTAAATTGTTTTCTGAAAATGTTTAAGGGAAATGAAACTGATTTTTTATTAAAAAGTACTGGTATCGGGCTCGTATTTTGGTTCCGACGCCCGGTACAGGTCATATATATTGGTTAAGCGCTTCCTGTAAAGTTTGGTTGAAAACGGACGTCGTTTGACGTGTTTCGGCCTTAAATTGGAAAGTTTGGAAATTTTGAAAATCTTAAAGAATTCTTGAGCTTTAAGGCTCAATTCATTGATTTTGATGTTATTTTAGCGATTTGATCGCGCGAGCAAGTTCGTATGATGTTTTTGAGTTAGTGTACATATTTGGTTTGGAGCCCGAGGGCTCGGGAGTGTTTCGGAGGTGGTTCGGGGTATTTTTGGACTTAGAAAACCAGCAGATTTCCTGCAATTTTTACACAGATATTTTACCCTACGCGATCGCGGACTTGTCCACGCGATCGCACTGCCTTGTCTCGATACACAACGCGATCGCGTCTGTCTTCACGCGATCGCGAAGCTTTACATCTTTCTCCAACGCGATCGCAGCCTTCTTCACGCGATCGCGTAGCTTTCCGTTTTCCTTCAACGCGATCGCGACCCTTTTCACGCGATCGCGTAGTACAAATGAACCACCCAGCGAAATTCTTCTACGCGATCGCAGCATTGTCCACGCGATCGCGTATTGTTAAAAATTTGCCTTCCGCGATCGCGACCCAGTTCATGCGATCGCGTAGAACAAAAATTTCGCCCGGTGATTTTAATACAGAGAACAGAACAGAAACGGGATAAAAATCCCATTTCTGTTCAAACCCCTTCTCCACAACATTTTAGGCGATTTTGAGGCATTTCTTCATCAAAGTTCATTGGGTAAGTATTGTTAACTCGTTTTCTTCATTTTTCATCAACATCAATCAAATCCTTAGGCTTAAACATGTATAAATTGGTTGAAAATTTGAGAAATGGGTATAGTTAGGGCTTTCAAAGAAATTGCGATTTAGACCTCGTTTTGGAGTCGGACTTAAGAACAAATTGTATAATTGAACCCATGGAAGATTGGGTGAACTTATTTTGGTTCGAAACTTGAGTTTCGATTATGTGGGCCCGGGGTCGGTTTTTACTATTTCGGGCAGAATATTGTAAAAACCATATTTAGCAATATGAACTAGTTTGTTAAGTAGAATTGATGATATTAAATCAATTGTGTATAGATACGATTGGATTGGAGTCAAATTCAAAAGGAAAAGGCATTGCTACGGATTGAATCGTTCGTAAACTTTCGAGGTAAGTGTTTGTTCTATCCTAGTTTGTAGGAATATGAATTTGGTTATGAATAAATTGTTGAATAAGAATTATTGGTGTTATACCGGTAATGAAAGTAAATTGTTGAAACTATTATAAATTATTGGTTTAAAAACCGGTAACTATAAATATTGTTGATATAGAGATTATTGGCTAAATGCCGGTAATATATATATATATATTTATGAAATGGGATCGTGTGGTACGCCGACCACTTATATATAATATGAAATGGGATCGTGTGGTACGCCGACCACTTATATATAATAAGAAATGGGATCGTGTGGTACGCCGACCACGAAGTGATTTAAATCTTGGCATTGGCCATAGTTGCCGGTAGCCTATTGATATACTGGGAGCGGGTGGTACGCCTACCACAAGATATAATTTTGATATACTGGGAGCGGGTGGTACGCCTACCACAAGATATAATTTTGATATATTTGGGAGCGGGTGGTACGCCTACCACGAGATATAATTTCTGATACATTGGGAGCGGGTGGTACGCCTACCACGAGAGATAATTACTGTGACAGTTGGGAGCGGGTGGTACGCCTACCACGAGACATGAAATGAAAGAGGAAATTGAAACATGAAAGTAAGAATATTTTGGATATCTTCAGTTGTTGAATAATATTTCAGAGCAGAGTATTTCTTTATAAATGTATTGTATATATATATATATATATCTATATTGCAACTGTACAGGTTTAGGTGGGTGACTGGCCTTAGCCTTGTCACTAGTTCGCTGGGATAGGCCAGGCACTTACCAGCACATGGGGTCGGTTGTGCTGATACTACACTCTGCGCTCTTTTTGCGCAGATACAGGTTACGGACAGCAGCAGCGGTAGTAGCGATTTGTGGATTTTCCGACTACCGAGACTACGAGGTAGCCTTGCAGTCGTCCGCAGGACCCGTTGTGTCTTCTATCTATGCTTTTCATTCTGTTATCTCATGTAATCGAGATAAACTGCTTGTATTTTCTTTCAGACAATTATGTGTATTATTCTTAGAAGTTCGTGAGTATTGTGACACCAGTCTTGGGTAGTGTATCAGATTTGGATTTTTCTTTATCATATATGGCTAAGTCTTCCGCTAAATTTTGATTATTCCGCTATAATTTTTATGTTGTTAATAATAAATTGGTTATTAATGGAATTGTTATTAATATTTGGCTTGCCTAGCTTCTATTTAGTAGGCGCCATCACGACCCCGATGGTGGGAAATCCGGGTCGTGACAAGTTGGTATCAGAGCACTAGGTTGCATAGGTCTCACAACTCACGAACAACCTTAGTAGAGTCTGAAGGATCGGTACGGAGACGTC
>JASVEL010012385.1:0-257782 GCA_032618575.1 Nicotiana noctiflora | reverse complement strand
AAAGGTGTTCAAAACTACTTTTGAGCTGCGAGGCTGTATTTGCATATTAGCGGACTTGTAGTGGATCGGTGCTGCGCGCCGCAGCCGTATATGTGTTGGATCGGACGGCACGCTGTGCGGTGATGTGTGCTTGGGCTGTAGGAGCCCCTCCGGAGTCCGAACCCCCACGGTGAGCACGGGTACCCAAATTGGATCGGGCTACGCGTCGTAGCGGTCATATCATACATTGCATTGCATTTTAGCTACATCTGCTAGCTGTTATACTGTTTTGCTGGTACTTGTTGGTACATGTACAGTTGATATTGATTCCGTGACAGGGTATTTGATTACAGCTTACATTGTACTTTATTGCGGATTTCTTATCTGCGCTGTCTTACCCTTGTTTATTACCACTGAGTCTGGCAGTACTCATTTTACTCCCTCCACCTTGTGTGTAGATCCAGGTACCTCTCAGCAGTGATCCAGTAGTTGTGCGAGGCGACATTTGTGGATATTCGACGTAGCTGCAGAGTCCGCAGGACCCGATATTCCTTCTCACTGTCTCTTGATTTTGTATTAACTTTTCTTTCCGCACTTGGTATCTTGTAAACCTTATACACTCATGTTCAGTAGAGGCTCATGACTCTTGACCCTTCGGTCTATGGGAGTTGATGTATTATGGGACTTGGTTCCCCGCTGTTGGTATATGTATCACTGTTGTTTCATATTTTGATATGCTTAAATGGGATAGAACGAGCTTCTAGCTCCGTTCTTGTTATTGATTGGTCGGGCTGGCTTAGCAATGTGCTGGGCGCCATCACGACCGGATTTGGGGTCGTGACAAGTTGGTATCAGAGCCTAGGTTTACTAGGCCTCATGAGTCTTGAGCCGGTTAGTAGAGTCTTATGGATCGGTACGGGGACGCCTGTACTTATCCTCGGGGGGCTGCGAACCTTTAGGAAAACTTCACTTTTCTTGAACTCTGTCGTGCGATCTTGTTGTTCTGAGAACTGAACTTCTATATTCTATTCTCTCGTAGATGGCGAGAACGCGAGCATCGGGACGAGGTGGACGACCTCCATTGCCACCTGTTAGAGGCCGTGGGCGCGGTCGTGCTAGAGGTAGAGGTAGGGCAGCTGAGGCAGTGCCAGCTGGCCCGCCCGTTGTACCAGTTCAGGAGCAGCCCCCTAGTGGTTGATGCTCCAGCAGCCCCAGTTCAGGGCCAGACTGTATCTATTGCTATTCCTGGTCTTCAGGAGACTTTTGCTCAGATATTATCAGTGTGTTCCGATTTGGCTAAGGTAGTTTCAGCTACCGCTACTGTAGCGACATCTCAGTCAGGGGGTGGTCAGCAGACCCCTGCAGCTCGCACACCTGACCCGGTTGTTCAGGGACTTCAGACGCCAGAGGCGGTCCCCGCTCAGGTGGTTGCACCGATTATTCCTCCCGATGCACCAGCTCCAGCTCCAGAGCATATGGTTCAGGTTATGCCCGATGACGAGCAGCGTCGCCTTGAGAGATTTGGTAGACTTCAACCACCCCATTTCAGTGGCGTTGAGGGCGAGGATGCCCAGGGTTTCTTGGACAAGTGTCAGAGGATGTTGCGGACGGCCGGTATTCTTGAGTCCAGCGGAGTTTCATTTACTACCTTTCAATTTACTGGTCCCGCATTTGATTGGTGGGAAGAGTTTGAGAGGCATAGGCCTGCAGGAGCAGCACCTCTCACGTGGCAGCAGTTCTCTACTCTCTTTCTAGAGAAATATGTACCTCAGTCTCGTCGCGAGGAGCTACGTCGCCAGTTCGAGTGGTTGGTTCAGGGCGACATGTCTGTGACCCAGTATGAGCTGAGATTCACACAGTTGGCTAGGCATGCCACATGGATGATCCCTAATGATAGGGAGAGGATCAGGAGGTTCATTGATGGCCTCAACTACTCTATCCGCATTCTTATGACCAGAGAGAGAGTTTTGTCATCATCGTTTGAGCAGGTTGTTAATGTGGCATGCTCCATTGAGGCGGATCATCGCCGAGAGAGAGAGGAGTGGGAGGCCGAGAGGCCTCGTGGTTCGGGCAGTTTCAGTGGTGCTCCATCTAGAGGGCATTCCCAGCAGAGCAGAGGTCGCTCATCTAGACCTTCTCATTCAGGCCGCCCGGAGCAGAGCGGAGGTTCTTATGGTCGTGGTCGACAGGGGTTTCAGCAGGGTCAGTCATCGCTTAGTGCCCTTCCAGCCCAGGGTGCAGCACCTACTTCATCAGTCCAGGGTTCTTCTGCGGCGAGGTTTTCCCTTCAGTCCCCTTCTCCAGCACCAGGTGCATGTTATGAGTGTGGTAAGTTTGGCCACATGAGGAGACAGTGCCCTCGACTCCGTAGGGACAGGACTCAGCAGAGGGATCAGCCCTCATCTTCAGCACCATCTCAGTCTAGTAGAGGTGGAGGTCAGTCTTCTCGTGGTCGCCCCAGGGGCGAGGAGAGATCTGGTGGAGGCGAGGCACGGTTCTATGCACTTCCTGACAGGCGTGATGCAGTTGCCTCCGATGCTGTGATTACAGGTATCATTTCTGTCTGTCACAGAGATGCCTCTGTTCTATTTGATCCGGGGTCCACATATTCTTACGTGTCCTCTTATTTTGCACATCATTTGGGTGCGACTCGTGGTAGTCTTGATTTACCTATTCATGTATCCACCCCCGTGGGTGATACGATTGTTGTGGATCATGTCTATAGATCCTGTGTTATATCTATTGGGGGTCTGGAGACCCAGGCAGATTTGTTATTGTTGGGTATGGTGGACTTTGATCTTATATTGGGTATGGACTGGTTGTCTCCGTACCATGCTATATTGGACTGTCATGCTAAGACAGTTACGTTGGCCATTCCTGGTATTTCTCAGATCGAGTAGCGGGGTTCGACCGATTTCGTCCCTAGCCGTGTTATTTCGTTCCTAAAAGCTTAGAAGATGGTTGAAAAAGGGTGTTTATCGTACTTAGCTTTTGTGAGAGATGTGGGAGCTGAGTCTCCAAGCATTGATTCTGTACCTATGGTGAGGGACTTCCCAGATGTATTCCCCTCGGACCTGCCGGGCATGCCGCCGGACAGGGATATTGATTTTGGCATTGACTTGGTGCCGGGCACTCGGCCCATATCCATTCCTCCTTACCGGATGGCACCAGCTGAGTTGAAAGAACTAAAAGAGCAGCTTCAAGAGGTTCTGGATAAGGGTTTCATCCATCCTAGCGTGTCCCCGTGGGGTGCGCTGGTATTATTTGTTAAAAAGAAAGATGGTTCCATGCGAATGTGTATTGATTATAGGCAATTGAACAAAGTGACAGTGAAGAACAAGTACCTTGTACCTCACATAGATGATTTGTTTGATCAGTTACAGGGTGCGAGGGTGTTTTCTAAGATCGATCTTCGTTCAGGCTATCATCCGCTGAAGATCAGGGACTCGGATATTATGAAGACTGCATTCAGGACCCGATATGGTCATTATGAGTTTCTTGTGATGTCATTTGGGCTGACCAACGCCCCAGCAGCATTTATGCATCTGATGAACAGTGTGTTCAGGCCCTATTTGGATTCATTTGTGATTGTGTTCATTGATGGCATTCTAGTCCACTCCCGTAGTTAGGAGGAGCATGCTCAGCATTTGAGTATTGTGTTGCAGAGATTGAGGGAGGAGAAGCTATATGCTAAATTCTCCAAGTGCGAGTTTTGGCTCGAGTCCGTAGCATTTATGGGGCATGTGGTGTCTCGTGATGGTATTCAGGTTGATCCAAAGAAGATAGAGGCGGTGCAGAGTTGACCTAGACCGTCCTCAGCTATAGAGATTAGGAGTTTTCTTGGCTTGGCGGGATATTATCGTCGGTTTGTTTAGGGATTTTCATCCATTGCTTCTTCATTGACTAAATTGACCCAGAAGGGTGCACCATTCGTGTGGTCGGATGAGTGCGAGGAGATCTTTCAGAAGCTCAAGATAGCTTTGACCACAGCTCCAGTGTTAGTATTGCCATCAGCTTCAGGTTCATATACTGTTTACTGTGATGCCTCGAGAGTGGGGATATGTTGTGTGTTGATGCAGGAAGGTAAGGTAATTGCTTATGCTTCTCGGCAGTTGAAGCCACGTGAGAAGAACTATCATGTTCATGATTTGGAGCTAGCCGCCATTGTTCATGCATTGAAGATTTGGAGGCACTATTTGTACGGTGTTGTCACGCCCCAAATCGAGGGACATGACCGGCGCCTGACCGGGTTGCCCCAGTCAAGCGGACCTGGGTGCCTTTCATTCCCACGAGTTAACCCTGTGTTGATTGTTTCTCATTAACCAAATATTTACCAATAATGACTGATTTCATAATGCATAAACATAACCATGTGATTGATTCACTAACAAGTTCATAATTTATATTTACAACGCCCAATACATATACATAGGCCACAATCCCACAGTTTACATGTCTATGGAGCCTCTAGGATACAAAAAGGGAAATACAATACTTGCCGGTAACAAGGCTCCGGCTATACCTTACAAAACCAAAATGAAATCTAAACCGAGTGGCATGAACCACACAAGGCCCGAGGAAGAAAGGGGCTCACCAAAACGGGCAGTGGAAGGAGAAGGATACTACTGCCGATGAGCTTGAAGTGCCTGCTACTGATCCACCTACAATCATGACACGAATGTAGCGCCCCCGGCAAAAGGGACGTCGGTACACTTGAATTGTACTGGTATGTATGGACAAACTTTGTCCCAAGTAAACTCAAGCCATTAAATTACATCAACAATTAATTAAGCCAGCCGACCATGTTTCCACATTTTCCTCATTTCAAATAATTCTCACACAAAGCACTTTCTACGATCAACCAATTTAACAATAACCAATCAATCACGTAAAGCACAAGTAGTCAAACAGAGGGGCAATCAGTGCCCCACAGGTTGCAAACTCTCATGCTGTCTCCTTTCACAATTTCACATTATTGATTTTTGTATCAATTTTCAATAGCGATTTCGATCGCTTTCCATCCTTATTGCCCCCTGACCACCCTTATTACCTCGGCCACCCTTATCACCCCAACCCACACCTTATTTCCCCACGTTGCGGCGCGCAACACGACCCCGCCTTACAGTTGAAAACACAACAATTTCAAACAGCAGATAAGGTACTACACACAATTTCAACAAGTTCAAATAAGCAACTTACACATTGGTTCATGTTCTCAATTACTTCTCAAGCCAATATCAAAACCAAGTTGCAAGTATTCCAAAATCGAAAATGCCCACATAATCATGTTCAACAATTTACCACAATTAAGGTGTTTCAAATTCCTTCCACAATAAGCCAAATATGCCATCACAATGGTTGTTCCCAATTCTTTACCAATCTCGATTACCTTTTTATCTTTCAATTCATATTTCATACCACACCACACGTAGTTCAACATCAATCAAATGCTCAACAAGGAAATCAAAGAATTACGTAAAATTTCTCAATTTGACACATGCCAAAACGATTTGCACACATTTGGGCGATTTTACAAGAATCAAAATTAGCCATACATACCTGGTGATGAGTTTTCTTCCGTTAAGTTCCTACTTTATGCTTACCCACGCTATCTTACTCTTGCCAACCTTGTTCTTGAAGACTCTTACTTCTACTCACTTCTTTTTACTAAAAATCAAGTTCAATAATCATGCATGAGTGTAAAAATTCTATTTTTAAAAGCTATTATATGCAAACCTCTCTTTACCCAATTAAAGCTGAAAATCAAAGAAAATAGTTAGGGTTTTTACCTTGAAAAGATTGGGGATGTTGAATCCTTGCCCTAAGATCCCTTGGAATTAAGATGGTTGGAACAATCTTTGAAGATGAAAGATTTCTCTCTCTAAAAACCCTCTCTTCTCTCTCTAATTTTGGTAAGATGATATGATAAAATGAAGAAGAAGTGTGTTATATTAAAGAAGAGATCGGGTCAAAATGTTACAAAAATCGTGGGCCGGGGTCAATTATGCGGTGCACTATGCGACCGCGGAATCAACATGCGGTCCGCATAGTGACCGCAGAATTGCCCCAAATTTTACACAGGTTCTGTTAAGGAATGCGGCCAGAATGCGGTCCGCATGCTTGATCTGCGGTCGCAAAGTGCACCGCAGATTTGACATGCGATCGCATATCGACCGCGCTTTTGACACGATTTTTGGGAAACTCTCTGGAACGTTTTGCGGCAAGAATGCGGTCCGCATGTCAGGTTTGCGATCTCATTCTTGGCCGCATATTGGACACTTTTCGGAAAAATTAATTCTCTACATTTTTGAAACTTAAATCACTACCAAGGGTCCGAACCGCGGCGAGCAAGAATTCTACGCATTCCTAACACATTATTCGGACCATGACACCACAGCTACTAGGTTTTATGCACAAAATTTTTATGGGGCCTTACATCCTCCCCCCTTAAGATCATTCGTCCTCGAATGAGGATTTTGAAATAAATGAGTTGGTTTTGAAAGACATGATATGCAACCATCAAAATTTTGACTAACTCTTATATTTTAGAAAAATTTCGCCAGAGTTTCCTTTGTATTATGGACATATCCACCTGTCAGAGGGCCCCGAAACACATTACCAAACAACAATATACAACTACAACACTTTTCACAACTGGTATACACTTTCTTACCTCAACGAATGCACATATTCTATCACATTGTTACAATTGCACATAAACTAGTCACTTCAATGAATTCTTACCTTATTAAACCAATTTAACACCATGTACACTCAACAAACCATTACCAATCTACACTTACTATTAGTTGCTTATTTAACACATGAATCTTTATAAGGATTTCATTTATCAAGAAAGGTTCAAGTGACACATTTATCTCATTACAAAACGAAGGAGACTTTACTAATACTAAGAGAGAAACAACTTGGACAAAATGGCAGTTACTAGGAGTAGAAGGGTCACCTAATTTCTTCTAGGCTTGATCGAACAAATGGGGGTACTTTTCCTTCATCTTTTTTTCCGCTTCCCATGTGGCCTCCTCAACTTGTTGACTACGCCACAATACTTTAACAGAGAGGCAACTTCCTTATTTCTCAACTTACGGACTTGCCTATCAAGAATGGCAACTGGAACTTCTTCATATGACAAATTTTCATTAACCTCTATAGCTTCGGCTGGCATGATGGTGGATGGATCTCCAATCACTTTCTTCAACATGGACACATGGAATACCGGATGCACTGATGACATCTCAGGAGGCAACTCTAGCCTATAAGCAACTTGACCAATCCTTTGAACGATCCGATATGGCCCGACATACCTAGGACTCAATTTCCCTTTCTTTCCGAATCGCATGACTCCCTTCATGGGAGATACCCTCAAGAACACCCAATCATCGACTTGAAACTCCAAATCCCTTCGACGAACGTCTGCATAGGACTTTTGACGACTCTGTGCTGTTTTCATTCTCTCCTGAATAACCTTGACCTTTTCCATAGCTTCGTACACCATATCCGGCCCTAGCAATTCCGCTTCACCTACCTCAAACCACCCGATTGGCGATCTACATCTTCTCCCGTACAATGCCTCAAACGGGGCCATTTGAATGCTAGCATGATAGTTGTTATTGTAAGCAAATTCTATCAGTGGCAAGTGTTCATCCCAATTACCTTTAAAATCTAAGACACAAGCCCGCAACATATCTTCAAGCGTCTGAATGGTCCGCTCGGCCTGTCCATCGGTCTGTGGATGGAAAGCTGTGCTGAGACTCACCTGAGTTCCCAAACCTTGCTGAAACTTCTTCCAAAAGTTAGCTGTGAACTGAGCTCCGCGATCCGAGATAATAGAAAGTGGAGTGCCATGAAGCCTTACTATCTCCTTGATGTACAATCTTGCATATTGCTCCGCAGTATCAGTGGACTTGACAGGCAGGAAGTGGGCTGATTTGGTGAGTCGATCTACTATCACCCATATTGAATCAAACTTACGCTGAGTGCGAGGTAACCCTACCACGAAATCCATATTGATCATCTCCCATTTCCACCTTGGTATTTCTATAAGTTGAGTTAATCCACCGGGCCGTTGATGCTCGGCCTTCACTTGTTGACAGTTCGGACATTTAGCTACAAAGCCTGCCACATCCCTTTTCATACCGTTCCACCAATAAATCTCCTTGAGATCGTGATACATTTTCGTTGAACCAGGGTGCAGAGAATACCTGGAAGTATGAGCCTCTGCCATCACTCTTTCCCGAAGCTCGTCCACATCCGGAACACATAGCCTATCTTGACACCGCAATACACCATCTTCGCTCCTGAGTACAAATGCTGAGGTCTTGTCATTCATGACTGCTTCCTTCACCCGAACCAATGCTAGATCCATGACTGTTTTTCCTTGATTTCCGCGACCAATGATGATTCTGCTCCATTATGCACCAAGATATCCCCCTCGTCTGACGCCGAAATACGAACCCCCAGGCTGGCTAATTGGTAGACCTCTCGAGCCAGGGGTCTCTGATCCACACCCAAATGAGCCAAACTACCCATGGATTTCCGACTAAGAGCGTCGGCTACCACATTTGCCTTCCCTGGATGGTACAATATGTCCATATCATAGTCCTTGAGTAGTTCTAACCACCGCCGCTGTCTCAGGATTCAGCTCTTTCTGCTTGAACAAATACTGGAGGCTCTTGTGGTCTGAAAACACATCTACATGAACCCCATAAAGATAGTGTCGCCATATTTTCAAGGCAAACACAACGGCTGCAAGTTCCAAATCATGCGTCGGATAATTCTTCTCATGGTTCTTGAGTTGTCCTGGAAGCATAAGCTATAACCTTTCCGTGCTGCATCAATACACATCCCAAACCGACTATGGAGGCATCACAATAGACTACAAATCCCTCTGTGCCTTCTGGCAAGGCCAATACTGGTGCCGAGGTCAATCTTGACTTCAATTCTTGGAAACTTTTCTCACATGCTTCGGACCACTGGAACTTAACTGCTTTCTGCGTCAATTTAGTCAATGGGGAGGCGAGGGTTGAGAATCCCTCTACAAACCTCCGATAGTACCCTGCCAGACCCAAAAAGCTACGAATCTCTGTCGGGTTCGTGGGTCTAGGCCAATCTTTCACTGCCGCAATCTTCTGAGGATCCACCATAATTCCCTCACTGGAAATAACATGCCCTAGAAAAGCTACGGACTCCAACCAAAACTCACATTTTGAGAACTTGGCATACAATTGATGCTGAAGAAGGGTCTGCAATGCTGCTCTGAGGTGAACGGCATGATCTTCTCTGCTCCGAGAGTAGATGAGGATGTCGTCAATGAATACAATCACAAAGGAATCTAGGAATGGCTTGAAAACACGATTCATAAGGTCCATGAAAGATGCTGGGGCATTGGTTAGCCCAAAAGACATGACCAAAAACTCAAAGTGACCATAACGAGTTCTGAAGGCGGTCTTAGGAATATCCTGCTCCCTGATTTTCAACTGGTGGTACCCAGACCATAAATCAATCTTTGAGAAGAACTTCGCTCCCTGCAATTGGTCAAACAGATCATCCACTCGAGGCAAAGGATATTTATTCTTGATGGTGACTTTGTTGAGCTGCCGATAATCAATACACATTCGAAGTGACCCATCCTTCTTTCGGACAAAGAGAACCGGAGCACCCCACGGCGACACACTCGGTCGTATGAACCCTTTCTCTAATAAATCCCTCAGCTGCTCCTTTAACTCCCTTAACTCTGCTGGCGCCATTCTGTATGGTGGAATGGATATTGGTTGAGTATCCGGCAATACATCGATCCCAAAGTCAATCTTCCTATCCGGCAGAATGCCTGGAAGCTCATCTGGAAACACTTCAGGAAATTCATTCACAATTGGCACGGACTCGAGGGTAGGCACATCTGAGAGGTGGTGTCCGTTACCCGAACCAGGTGATAGATACACCCTTTCTTAATCATCTTCGAAGCCTTAAGGTAGGAAATAAACCTACCCGTTGGCACCACACCATTTCCTCTCCATTCAATAACTGGCTCGTTAGGGAACTCGAGCCTCATAACTCTCGTCCGACGGTCAAGCTTGGCAAAGCACGAATAGAGCCAATCCATCCCCATAATTACATCAAAATCTACCATCCCAAGCTCAATAAGATCAGCTGTGGTATCACGACCACCCACTGTAACAACACAATTTCTATAGACTCGTGAGGCTGTAATAGAATCACCAATAGGAGTCGACACAGAGAACGGCTCATGAAGCTGTTCGGGTTCTATCCCAAAACTTGAAGCAATGAATGGAGTAACATAAGACAAGGAGGACCCTGGATCAATAAGGGCATAGCAATCAATAGTTTGAACAGACAGGATACCTGTAACAACATCTGGAGAAGCCTCTACACTCGGGCGGCCACTCAACGCATAGAATCGGCTAGGTCCACCCCTACCATGAGCTCCACCACCAACTGCGCCACATCCTGCTGATGCTGGAGGACGCGCTGATGATGTAGCAGCCGAAGAACCGGATGACTGAGCGGATCCCCTACCCATACCCTGACTGGGTGCACGGCAGTCCCTCTGAATATGACCTCTCACCCCGCACCTAAAACATTTTGGCATGTCAAGGTAGCAGGTCTCTGTATGAAATCTCCCACACTTGGGGCATGTAGGTCTCCCCTGCTGCTGGGATCTCACCCAGGACGACCAGACTGACGAGACCTCCTGCTGTCCGAACCGGGTCTCGAGTAACTGCCCTGCTGATGACTGTGCACGGATGGCGGTGCACTCGCGAGGACTGAGCATATGACTGGGATGGCCCTGATGACCCTCTCCCTGGAAGTGATCTCCCTGAACGACCCATTGACCGGGCCCTGCTGCTACTTTCTCTTTCTGCACGAATCTTCAATTTCCTGGCCTCCGTGGCCTGAGCAAACCCCACAATCCTCCCATAGTTCATGTCTGAGTGCAAAGCTGCTGTGGCGGCCTCATTCACTACCAAAGGGCTAAGGCCCCGAACAAACCGTCGAACCCGGGCATCCATGGTCGACACTAAATGAGGAGCGTACTTGGACAACCTTACGAACTCCATGTGATACTCCCAAACACTCATACTGCCCTGTTTGAGAACCTCGAACTCAGTGGCACGGGCTGCCATTGCCTCAGCAGGCAAGAAGTGGTCCATAAATGCATCCACGAACTCATCCCATCTGGCCGGAGGGCTCCCTTCCTCGCGGGAATCCTCCCACATTTCGAACCATGAACGTGCCGCTCCCTTCAGCCTGTAAGAGGCCAACTCTACCCCCTCTATATCTGTAGCCTTCATCACTGTGAGGGTCTTGTATATCTCATCAAGGAATTCCTGTGGGTCAGCCTCTGGATCGGTACCTGAAAATTCTGGAGGGGCCAATCGCAAGAACTGGTGGACTCTGGAGCCAAAGGAATCTCCCTGTCCGCTGGAGGATGCAGGGGCATCATGGGATCTCTGGGCCTGGGCGGCCACTAGCTGTGTTAACATATGAATGGCTCCCCTAAGTTCTTCATTAGAGATACCAGAGCCCGAAGCGGGAACTGTATCTGAGTCAGGAACACCGGCAGGAGGAATGGTGGCATCCTCTGCCGCGGCTGGAATAGGGACACTTGGGTTTTGAACAGATGGGCCAGGCAAATTCGGGACCGGTGGGTCATTCTCTCCCACGGCATCGGGTACATGATTAACAGCTGCACTTGGGCCGGCATTGGCCCTAAGGCCGAGTCTAGCCTTCTTCTTAGGTGCCATATTCTGAAAATTTGGGAACAAGGCACGAATTAGACACAGATATATCTCCACATTGCACTTTACCGCACGATATAGATTATCAAAGAAGTAGGTAAATTCCTAAATGCCCGTGTAGCCCCCTACTTATATGATGTGGTCGACAACACACCTATAAGAAGGGCACTACTAGACACGGCTCCGAGACATCCTAGGACACGTTAAAAACCATAGGCTCTGATACCAAGTTTGTCACGCCCCAAATCGAGGGACATGACCGGCGCCTGACCGGGTTGCCCCAGTCAAGCGGACCTAGGTGCCTTTCATTCCCACGAGTTAACCCTGTGTTGATTGTTTCTCATTAACCAAATATTTACCAATAATGACTGATTTCATAATGCATAAACATAACCATGTGATTGATTCACTAACAAGTTCATAATTTATATTTACAACGCCCCATACATATACATAGGCCACAATCCCACGGTTTACATGTCTATGGAGCCTCTAGGATACAAAAAGGGAAATACAATACTTGCCGGTAACAAGGCTCCGGCTATACCTTACAAAACCAAAATGAAATCTAAACCGAGTGGCATGAACCACACAAGGCCCCGAGGAAGAAAGGGGCTCACCAAAACGGGCAGTGGAAGGATGAAAGATACTACTGCCGATGAGCTGAAGTGCCTGCTACTGATCCACCTACAATCATGACACGAATGTAGCGCCCCCGGCAAAAGGGACGTGAGTACACTTGAATTGTACTGGTATGTATGGACAAACTTTGTCCCAAGTAAACTCAAGCCATTAAATTACATCAACAATTAATTAAGCCAACCAACCATGTTTCCACATTTTCCTCATTTCAAATAATTCTCACACAAAGCACTTTCTACGATCAACCAATTTAACAATAACCAATCAATCACGTAAAGCACAAGTAGTCAAACAAAGGGGCAATCGGTGCCCCACAGGTTGCAAACTCTCCTGCTGTCTCCTTTCACAATTTCACATTATTGATTTTTGTATCAATTTTCAATAGCGATTTCGATTGCTTTCCATCCTTATTGCCCCTGACCACCCTTATTACCTCGGCCACCCTTATCACCCCAACCCACACCTATTTCCCCACGTTGTGGCGCGCAACACGACCCCACCTTACAGTTGAAAACACAACAATTTCAAACAGCAGATAAGGTACTACACATAATTTCAACAAGTTCAAATAAGCAACTTACACATTGGTTCATGTTCTCAATTACTTCTCAAGCCAATATCAAAACCAAGTTGCAAGTATTCCAAAATCGAAAATGCCCACATAATCATGTTCAACAATTTACCACAATTAAGGTGTTTCAAATTCCTTCCACAATAAGCCAAATATGCCATCATAATGGTTGTTCCCAATTCTTTACCAATCTCGATTACCTTTTTATCTTTCAATTCATATTTCATACCACACCACACGTAGTTCAACATCAATCAAATGCTCAACAAGGAAATCAAAGAATTACGTAAAATTTCTCAATTTGACACATGCCAAAACGATTCGCACACATTTGGGCGATTTTACAAGAATCAAAATTAGCCATACATACCTGGTGATGAGTTTTCTTCCGTTAAGTTCCTACTTTATGCTTACCCACGCTATCTTACTCTTGCCAACCTTGTTCTTGAAGACTCTTACTTCTACTCACTTCTTTTTACTAAAAATCAAGTTCAATAATCATGCATGAGTGTAAAAATTCTATTTTTAAAAGCTATTATATGCAAACCTCTCTTTACCCAATTAAAACTGAAAATCAAAGAAAATAGTTAGGGTGTTTACCTTGAAAAGATTGGGGATGTTGAATCCTTGCCCTAAGATCCCTTGGAATTAAGATGGTTGGAACAATCTTTGAAGATGAAAGATTTCTCTCTCTAAAAACCCTCTCTTCTCTCTCTAATTTTGGTAAGATGATATGATAAAATGAAGAAGAAGTGTGTTATATTAAAGAAGAGATCGGGTCAAAATGTTACAAAAATCGGGGCCGGGGTCAATTATGCGGTGCACTATGCGACCGCAGAATCAACATGCGGTCCGCATAGTGACCGCAGAATTGCCCCAAATTTTACACAGGTTCTGTTAAGGAATGCGGCTAGAATGCGGTCCGCATGCTTGATCTGCGGTCGCAAAGTGCACCGCAGATTTGACATGCGATCGCATATCGACCGCACTTTTGACACGATTTTTGGGAAACTCTCCGGAACGTTTTGCGGCAAGAATGCGGTCCGCATGTCAGGTTTGCGATCGCATTCTTGGCCGCATAATGGACACTTTTCGGAAAAATTAATTCTCTACATTTTTGAAACTCAAATCACTACCAAGGGTCCGAACCGCGGCGAGCTTGCTCGCCGCGAAGAATTCTACGCATTCCTAACACATTATTCGGACCATGACACCACAACTACTAGGTTTTATGCACAAAATTTTTACGGGGCCTTACAGGTGTGTCTTGTGAGGTGTATACCGGCCATCGTAGTCTCCAAGCACTTGTTCAAACAGAAAGACCTTAATTTGAGACAGCGGAGATGGCTAGAGTTGCCGAAGGATTATGACATTACTATATTATATCATCCGGGGAAGGCCAATGTGGTGGCCGATGCTTTGAGCCGGAAGGCGGTCAGTATGGGGAGCTTGGCATATATTCCAGCCGAGGAGAGGCCATTTGCTCATGATGTTCAGGTGCTAGCCAATCGGCTAGTGAGGTTAGATATTTCGGAGCCCGGTCGGGTATTGGCTTGTGTTGTATCTCGGTCATCTCTATATGATCGTATTCGTGAGCGCCGGTATGATGATCCACATTTGGCTGTCCTTAGGGACAGAGTTCAACATGATGATGCTAGAGATGTCACCATTGATAGTGACGGCGTATTGAGGATGCAGGGCCGGATATGTGTGCCCAATGTTGATGGCCTTTGTGAGTTAATTCTAGAGGAGGTCCATAGCTCGCGGTATTCTATCCATCCAGGAGCCGCGAAGATGTATCAAGATTTGAAACAACACTATTGGTGGAGAAAGATAAAAATGGACATTGTCAGACATGTAGCACGGTGCCTCAACTGTCAGCAGGTTAAGTACGAGCATCAGAGGCCCGGTGGTGTATTTTAGCGCATTGATATTCCTGAGTGGAAATGGGAGAGGATCACTATGGACTTTGTTACTGGACTCCCTCGGACAACGAGGAAGTTTGATTCTGTATGGGTGATTGTGGATAGACTGACCAAGTCAGCTCACTTCGTTCCAGTTAGTACTACCTACTCATCGGAGCGGTTGGCAGCGATCTTTATTCGAGAGATTGTTCGGTTGCATGGAGTTCCAATGTCTATCATACCCGACAGGGGGTACTCAGTTCACTTCTCAGTTTTGGAGAGCATTTCAGCGAGAGATGGGTTCGCGGGTTGAGTTGAGTACTGCATTTCACCCCCAGACAGATGGGCAGTCTGAGCGTACTATTCGGATTCTGGAGGATATGTTGCGAGCGTGTGTGATTGACTTTGGTGGTTCGTGGGATGAGTTCCTACCACTTGCCGAGTTTGCCTACAACAACAGTTATCAGTCGAGTATTCGGATGGCCCCGTATGAGGCATTGTATAGCAGACAGTGTAGATTCCCCGTGGGATGGTTTGAGCCTGGTGAGGTTAGATTGATAGGGACTGAGTTAGTCCAGGATGCTCTGGATAGAGCAAAGTTGATCCGGGAGAGGCTTCGTACGGCACAGTCTCGTCAGAAGAGTTATGCGGACCGTAGAGTTCGAGAGTTGTCTTTCATGGTTGGTGACGGAGTATTGTTGAAGGTTTCACCTATGAAGGGTGTCATGAGGTTTGGGAAGAAAGGAAAGTTGAGTCCTAGGTACATTGGTCCTTTTGAGGTACTCAGGAGGGTTGGAGAGGTGGCATATAAGTTAGACTTGCCGCCCAGCTTATCCAGCGTCCATCCAGTATTCCATGTGTCTATGCTCCCGAAGTACATTAGAGATCCGTCTCATGTATTAGACCTCAGTACCATTCAGCTTGATGGTGATCTATCCTATGATGTGGAGCCTATTGCTATTTCGGGTCGCCAGGTGAGAAAATTGAGGTCTAAGGAGATTGCATCAGTTAAGGTTCAGTGGAGAGGTCGACCCGTAGAGGAGGCCACTTGGGAAATCGAGCGGGAGATGCGGAGCAGATATCCTCACTTGTTTGAGACTTCAGGTATGATTCTTGACCCGCTCGAGGACGAGCGTTTGCTTAAGAGGGGAGAATGTGACGACCCGGCCCGTCGTCACGGGAATTACCACCCCGTTATGTTGTAAATACATGTTTTATGATTTTATATCAATGTTAGAGTCTATCGGGGGAGTTAGGAGTGAATTGGATTGAAAATGAGGCATATAGCCTTTTTGAAGGAAACTTGAATAAGGAAAGTCAACCCGGAGTTGACTATTTGGTTAGAGGGCTCGGAATTGGATTCTGATGATTCGGTTAGTTCCGGGAGGTGATTTGTGACTTAGGGGAGCAATCGGAATTGAATTTGGAGATCCGGTGTAGAAATAGGCTTGAATTGGCTAAGGTTGAATTTTGGCAAAATCCGAACGGTAGGTGAGATTTTGATCCGGGGGTCGGAATGGAATTCCGATAGTGGCAGTAGCTTTGTTATGTGATTTTGGATATGTTCGCAAATTTTCAGATCATTCGGACGTTGTTTAGTCGGGTTTTTGATTGATTGTGTAAATCGGAATGTTTTAAGGAATTTAGGCTTGAATTCGATGCGAATTATAGGTTTTGATGTTGTTAGACGTGTTTTGAGGATTGGAGCAAGTTCGAATAAGGTATTAAGATGTGTTGGTGTGTTTGGATGAGGTCTCGGGGGCCTCGGGGTGTTTTCGGATGGTTAAACGGGAGAAAATGTGGAAAATTGCAGGTTTTGTGCCCTGGTTCTGTTGTTTTCGCTCCTGTCGAAATGGGGGCGTAGGAGCGAGTCCGCAGGAGTGGACTATGGGGCGCAAAAGTGGAGGTCCTCGCTGAAGTGGACTTTTATCCGCAGAAGCGGTGTCACGGGTGCGGATTCTGATCGCAGAAGCGAAAGTGATGAGTAAGGGGAAAGTCCGCAGAAGCGGATTCTTGACCGCATAGGCGAGTCCACAGGAGCGGACTCTGGAGCGCAGAGGCGGAGAGGACTGCAGGGGCGGAAGAAATTCCGCAAAAGCGGACGCGCGAGGGCGGTCCATGGATCGCAGGAGCGGGATTTTCCCAATTAGGCCTGGGTTCGCAGAAGCGACCAATTGGTCGCAGAAGCGGACCCGCAGAAGCGGTCCATGTATCGCAGAAGCGAAAATCGCAGTGAGTTAAGTGTATCCGAAGTTAGAAAATTTCAGAAACATTTCACACATTTGGGTCTCGGCTTTAGAGGCGATTTGGGCGATTTTGAAGAGAAACTCAAGGGAAATCATCAGGTAATCAACTATGGACTTAAACTATGATTAGTATTGATAATATTATGCAATTATATCATGAAAATGGAGGAATTTGGGGTGATCCATGGAAGATTTAACCCTAGGCTTGAACTTTAGAAAATAAAGGTTTTGAATGGGCAAATGGAGTCCGAATTTGGTAAAATTGATATGCTTAGACTCGTATCGAGATGAGGGTTCCGAATATGTGACTTTCGTGATTTTTCGAGAAGCGTACCGAAAGTCGGGTTTTGACAACTTTGGGAATTTTGATGTAAATTGAGTTGTATTGATTGGGTGTCGTCCCATTGGCCTAATTTGTTGTATTTCTACTGTATTTGATCGGATTCTACACGTGCGGAGCTTGATTCTCGTGGCAAGGGCATTGCGGAGTAGTCGTCGCGCCGTATTGAGGTGAGTAATAGATGTGGGTGATGACTAGCGGGTTCGAAACCCCGGTATACCACTTTGTGACGCTGTATAGCGAGCGAGACACGTACTCTCATGTGAGTGCGGGGTCGATTGTGATTGGGGACTATGGCTTAGTCCGACTTGCTGATACTGTGTTATGATATTAGGCTATTCATGAGCCGTCGAACCTCCTTCTCGGATGGTTGCATATTATACTGTGATATTGGCTACTCTTGAGCCGTTGAACCCCTTCTTGGGTGGTTGAGTATACTTGTGGGCCGTGAGCCAGTTATTGGATCCCGCGAGGATCGTTATCATTGTCTTATCATATTGACATGTTAGTTACTACCAGTCCGTAGCTATTTCTGTTATCATGCTATTTCCAATCTCTGGAACTTGGTATTATTGTTTTCCAACTGAAAAATGATAAAAAGGTTTCCAAAACTACTTTTGAGCCTGCGAGGCTGTATTTGCATATTAGCTGACTGGTAGTGGATCGGGCTGCGCGCCGCAGCAGTATATATGTTGGATCGGACTGCACGCCGCAGTGATATTGTGCTTGGGCTGTAGGAGCCCCTCCGGAGTCTGAACCCCCACAGTGAGCACGGGTACCCAAATTGGATCGGGCTACGCACCGTAGCGGTCATATCATACATTGCATTGCATTTTAGCTACATCTGCTAGCCGTTATACTGTTTTGCTGGTACTTGTTGGTACAGGTACAGTTGATATTGATTCCGTGACAGGGTATTTGATTATAGCATTACATAGTGCTTTATTGCGGATTTCTTATCTGCGCTGTCTTACCCTTGTTTATTACCACTGAGTCTGGCAGTACTCATTTTACTCCCTGCACCTTGTGTGCAGATCCAGGTACCTCTCCGCAGTGATCCAGTGGCTGTGCGAGGCGACATTTGTGGATATTCGAGGTAGCTGCAGAGTCCGTAGGACCCGATATTCCTTCTCACTGTCTCTTGATTTTGTATTAACTTTTCTTTCCGCACTTGGTATCTTGTAAACCTTATACACTCATGTTCGGTAGAGGCTCATGACTCTTGACCCTTTGGTCTATGGGAGTTGATGTATTGTGGGACTTGGTTCCCCGTATTCATTATATGTATCACTGTTGTTTCATATTTTGATATGCTTAAATGGGATAGAACGAGCTTCTAGCTCCGTTCTTGTTATTGATTGGTCGGGCTGGCTTAGCAATGTGCTGGGCGCCATCACGACCGGATTTGGGGTCGTGACAAGTTGGTATCAGAGGGATGCTTTAGACAAGGTGGAGGTGATTCAGGAGAAGCTTCGTACAGCGCTGTCAAGACAAAAGAGTTATGCTAACAGGAAAGGTCGGGATCTGTCCTACATGTTTAATGAGAAGGTTCTGTCGAAGGCTTCGCCCATGAAGGGTATTATGAGATTTGGGAAGAAGGGTAAATTGAGTCCTCAGTTCATTAGGCCTTTTGAGGTGCTTCGAAGGATTGGGGAGGTGGCTTATGATCTTGCTTTGCCACCTAGTTATCTAGTGGCATCCAATATTTTATATTTTTATGCTCCGGAAGTATATTGGCAATCCGTCTCATGTTTTAGATTTCAACACAGTGCAGTTAGATGATGATTTGACTTATGATGTAGAGCCAGTAGCTATTTTGGAGCATCAGGTTCAAATTTGAGGTCAAAGGATATAGCTTCAATGAAAGTGCAGTGGAGAGGTTGGCATGTGGAGGAGGCTACTTGGGAGACAGAGCAGAAGATGTGGAGCAGATATCCTTACCTATTTGAGGCTTCAGGTATGTTTCTTGACTCGTTCGAGGATGAAAGTTTGTTTAAGATGGGGAGGATGTAACGACTCAGATGGTCGTTTCAAGAGTTACCGCTCCGTTTTTCCCATTTCTTCTTCTTCTTGTCTTGTTCAACTGTATTATTTGTTATTGGTTTGGTTGGTTCGTGTTCAGATAGGTTTTGGTAAGGTTTGAGATACTTAGTCTCGTTTGAGTAAGCTTAAGTTGGAAAAGTCATATAGATGTTAACTTACGTGAAAAAGGTTTCGAATGTGAATTTTGATGGTTCATATTCGAAAGGTGATTTGGAACTTAGGAGCGTGATAGGAATGTATTTTGGAGGTTCGGAGTAGATTTAGGCTTGAATTGGCAAAATTAGAATTTCGACGTTTTTCGTTGATAGGTGAGATTTTGATATAGGGGTGGGAATGGAATTCCCGGAAGTTGGAGTAGGTCCATTGTTAATTTTTGACGTTTGTGCAAAATTTTAGTTCATTCAGACGAGATTTGATAGAATTTTTTATTGAAAGTGGAATTTGGAAGTTTGTGGAATTCTTAGGCTTGAATTCGATGTCAATTTGGTATTTTTTGATGTTGTTTTTAGCATTACAAATGTTGGAACAAGATTGAATGAGGTTATGTGATATGTTGACATGTTTGGTTGAGGTCCAGAAGGCCTCGGGTGAGTTTCGGGTGGTTGAACGGATCATTTCATGTTGGAAAAAGTTATAGAAAAACTGTTGTTGGTGTTGCAGGCTTTTAGCC
This sequence comes from Nicotiana noctiflora, assembly GCA_032618575.1. Classification (NCBI taxonomy): domain Eukaryota; kingdom Viridiplantae; phylum Streptophyta; class Magnoliopsida; order Solanales; family Solanaceae; genus Nicotiana; species Nicotiana noctiflora. The sequence goes on along the minus strand of JASVEL010012385.1, from coordinate 237,613 downwards.
TTCGCATTCGCGAGGGATGTCCCGCCTTCGCCAAGGGTTAAGATGTTAGGCAGTAGAGTTGGTCTTCTCGTTCGTGAAGGTGGTTCCGCATTCGCAAAGGGCTGAGGCCATTGGTCATCACGTTCGCGAGGGTCTTGCCGCATTCGCATAGAGGAAAGATGAGCAGCTAGGGTCCTGGAGAATTGTGCTTTGCGTTCGCGAAGCTTGACCAGAAGCTTCGCATTCGTGTTAGGAGTGTCGCATTCATGATGAAGGAACTAGTGGTCACTGTAAAGTTTGTGCTTCGCGAATGTGAGGCATTGACCACGATCGCGAAGAAGGAACGTGAACAGCATGGTAAAATGTTTAAAAGACCATTTTCGCGATTTTGGGTCTAAGTTTCACCATTGTTGAGCGATTTTGGAGCTTTTTGAGGAGGATTGAAGAGGGAATCAAGGGAAATACTTAGAGATAAGATTTATGGACTTAAGAATCAATCCTAATGTGATTTCTACCTAATTAAGCATAAAATTTGTGGAATCTAAAACCTAAAATTGGAAGTTACGGCTTAGAAATTGGAGACCTAAATATAGGGAATTGAGAGGTCGTTTGTACTCGAATTTTGGTATTCTTGATATGTATAAAATCGTAAGAGTGTAAGGATTCTAGTTTTGCAACTTTTTTCGGAAAATAAGACATGGGTCCGGGGGTCGAGTTTGGCCAATTTCAAGATTTATATGTAAATTGGTTATTTTCGAGTGTGCTTTGTTTCCTTAGCATATTTTGATGGTATAAATCTTTTTTAGGATAGATTAGGAGCATCTGGTGGCCGATCCGAGGGGCAAAGGCATCGCAAGCTAGAGTTTGGACCGGATAAAGGTAAGTAATGATTGTAAATATTTTCCAGAGGATATGAAACCCCAGATTTCACATCGCTGTGCTACTTTAAGGTGACAGACATGCTAGATGACGAGTGTGGGGTCGTGCACCGTTGAAGATTGTGACTTAGCTCGTCCCGTATGATTGTTAAACCGCATATTTAATTGAAAATTATTTGCTATCATTGTGTTTTGGAAAGTATTATCATGATTTGGGCTGAATGTCATACCTGGGCCTCGTGCCAATTATTTTGGACCCTTACAGGATTTGTACTACTATTCCTCACTATTTTGACATCGTATGTGTACTCAGTCATGCTATATTCTACTGTTGTCACAACTCAGCCATATTTACTCACTTTTTATACTGTAAATGATATTTTGGGCTGAGTGTCATGGTTTACTGTTGTCTGAGTGGCTTGTGAGATTTCTCACTAAGTGAGGCCTAGGGCATGTGTTGTGATATTATGGGATCGGGTTGTACGCCGCAGCAGTGTTGTATTGATTCATGATTATGAGGCTGAGGGCCTGATTTGGTATGCCACAAGGTGTCTTGTTATGAGGCCGAGTGCCTGTTTGATTATGTCACGAGATGGCATGTTATTGCGCTTGGGCTGTAAGAAGCCCCTCCAGGAGTCTGTTCACCCCCAATGAGTGCAAGTACCCAGTGTGAGATGTGATAGCCCGAGGGGCTGATACGAGTGATTATGAGATAGCCCGAGGGGCTGGTTCTGTTGGTATTTTGCCCGATGGGCTGATTTATGTTTCTATGTTTTTCTCCCTGTTTTCATCACTCGTTTGAACCACTGAAAGATGTTTTAAACAGGTTTTTACTGATCTAAGATGTTTTTACGAGCTTTTACTGTTTTATTGTATTGTTTGGTTTTATACTATTTTGTTGTAGCATTATGTTGTGTTTTACGTGTTTTCTTATCTCTCAGTTGCCTTTACTTTTATTACTTACTGAGTTGGCGTACTCACATTACTCTCTGCACCCTGTTTGCAGATTCAGGAGTTTCGAGTCATGCTGGCGAGTGTTGATTGCTTTCCAGCAGGCTTGTTCGGAGTTGACTAGGTAGCTGCTCTGCGTTCGCAACCCGGTACTTCTCCTTCCTATCTTCATTTCAGTTTGTACCAGCTTTGTACTAGACAATATTGTCATTTCATACTCTTAGAAGGATTTTAGATGCTCATGACTGATGACACCCCGATGTCGAGTTGTGTTTGTTTCTGCACTGTTCTATTCTACTCTATATTTTGGGATTTATAGCTTATTAATGACTTTAAATGATTTATTATAACTATTTAATTGGTTTGGGGATTTGTGTTAGACGGTCTAATTTCACGATAGGCGTCATCACGATCGGGTCCGGTTTAGGGTCGTGACAAGTAACATAGGAGATTCCAAACAACATCGCTTAAAACTAATCTTTATCCACGACTGCTCTTCCCTTCTAGCTTCCTTATAAATGTTGATTAAGAAGTTCTTGGCTCATTCGTGGTTCTCTTAAATTGCATGTAGTTAAGAACTCTATAATGAGATTTTCACTTAGAGTGTATTTGATATTAGTGGTAGAGCCAGTGTGCTGATTTCGGGTTCGCCCGAACTCAGTAAGTCTCAAATCATGTATTTATCTTAAAAAGTTCATAGAATATGTACGATTTATTACTTTTGAATCCATTAACTTAAAAGGATTAGACTTCTGAACCCATAATTTCAAAATACTAGCTCCGCCTCTATTTGATATGACAAAAGTCATATCGAAAATATTTTCTTGAAACATGTTTTTCAACATTTGGTTGGTGAATGAGAAATGTCTTTTCGGAATAAATATATAATTAAGATTAACGATAATATTAGCAAATCGGAGAGTGCTTTGATCAAATTTTAGAATAGTAAAGATTAATATTACTCCCTCCGTTCTAGTTTATGTGAACTAAGTATGAGAAAAGATGAAAATGTAGTCTCACTTGGAAAAGTAGAGCATCAGGTTCTTATACAACAACAACAACAACAACCCAGTATAATCCCACTTAGTGGGGTCTGGGGAGGGTAGTGTGTACGCAGACCTTACCCCTACCCTAAGATAGAGAGGCTGTTTCCAAAATTGAGACATGATTCTTAAAGGAACTCACATTTGGTTCACATAGAATAGAACTACTCTTAAAGATTCTGTGAATCTAATTTCTGTTATTTCTCTTTTTCTTTTGCTGCTGTTAATTAAGTACATAGACTTAAATAGTGGTCCTAAGTGATATATAACCTTTGGGTCTATCGGAAATAACTTGTCAACCTTCATAATGTGTGCGTACACATTACCCTTCTCATACCCTAATTGGGATTTCACTGGGTTTAATGAGTTGGGCTACTGTTGCTTGCACTCAGACCGGGCTGACCATCAGCTGCAGGTGCCCTTCCACTCCTCTGTTAGAAGAGGAATAAGTAAGCATGTCAAAGGTTTATAAAGGAGATGAAGTAAACTTGAGCAAACAAAATAAAAACGAACCATGGATTATACCTTGCGCACAGCAGATGACTGCACTAATGTTTGAAACAAGAAAGAGGAAATGGTTAGCACTAACGACTATCTCAACTACACATGATATAATTTGCGATACTAAATAGCAGTATTAAACTACCTTCTTCTTGGTCTTTGTAACATGTTCATCCTCGTCGTCGTCATCTTCATCCTCCTCTTCCTCATCCTCTTAATCATCTTCATCATATAGTTGACCTGCATAAATCATAAGCATATGGATCTTTAACTAAAATGGGCATATGGATATTTAACAACTAAAACGGACATATAATTGACATTTTAGTTTGTTTATATTCTGAATGTGCAACATCCACATCCAAGAAAATGTGCTTGAGCAAATTGATTGACTTACCCAATATCATAGTCTTGTTCCATCAGCATATACAAGAAAAGAAAATGAGTTACAAACCACTTTAAACTGTACATTTGTGTGTGTTCGTGGGGCTATGCGTAAGAATGAGTAGGGGCAGAGCGACTGGCTCGGACGAGATTCCGGTGGAATTTTGGAAGTGTATAGGGACAACATGTGTGGAGTGGTTGACTGGGTTGTTTAATATTATTTTTAAGGCGAAGAGGATGCTCGATGAGTGGAGGTAGAGTACGGTGGTTTCATTGTATAAGAACAAAGGTGATCCAGAGTTATAACAATTATAGGGGCATCAAATTACTGAGTCATACCATAAAAGTATAGGAAAGGGTGGTTGAAGCAAGAGTGAGGATGACAGTGTCTATATCCGACAACTAGTTCGGGTTCATGTCGGGTCGTTCCACCACAGAAGCTATACACCTTGTTAGGAGGTTGGTGGAACTATACAGAGAGAGAAAGAAGGATTTGCACATTGTGTTTATTGACCTAGAGAAAGCATATGACAAGGTTCCTAGAGAAGTTCTCTAGAGATACTTGAAGGCAAAAGGTGTGCCGGTTCCTTATGTTATGGCAATTAAGGACATGTATGACGGGGCTAAGACTCGGGTTAGGACAGTAGGAGGGGACTCTGAGCCTTTTCCGGTTGAAATGGGATTATACCAAGGATCTGCGCTCAGTCCATTCTTATTCGCCCTCGTGATGGATGCGATATCCGACCATATTCAAAGGGAGGTGCTATGGTGCATGCTATTCACCGATGACACAGTTCTGATTGACGAGTCACGAGCGGGTGTTAACGGGAGATTAGAAGTTTGGAGACAGACTCTTGAGTCCAAGGGCTTCAAGCTAAGCAGGACGAAGACGAAATATCTAGAGTGTAAGTTCAGCGTCGGGCTGGGGGAAGTGGACGTGGATGTGAGGCTTGAGTCACAAATTATCCCAAATAAAGGCAGTTTCCAGTACCTTTGGTCGATTATCCACGGGGGAAGGGAGATCGACGAGGATGTCACACACCGTATTGGCGTAGGATGAATGAAGTGGAGGTTAGCATCTTGAGTCTTGTGTGATAAGAGAGTGCCAACGATACTCAAAGGTAAGTTCTACAAAGCGGTGGTTAGACCGACCATGATGTATGGGGCTGAGTGTTGGCCTATTAAGAACTCACATATCCAAAAGATGATCCCAGACCCCACTTTGTGGGAACATACTGGGTAGTTGTTGTTATATCCAAAAGATGATAGTAGCAGAAATAAGGATGTTGAGGTGGATGTCTGGGCACACTAGAAAGGATAAGATTAGGAATGATAACATTCGGGAGAAGGTGCACGTGGTCCCTATTGATGACAAGATGCAGGAAACGAGGCTAAGATGGTTCGGGCATGTACAAAGGAAAAGCCCAGATGCTCCAGTAAGGATGTGTGAGTGGCTGGTTGTGAAAGGTACGAAAAGAGGTAGAGGGCGGCCTAAGAAGTATTGGGGAGAGGTGATCAGGTAGGATATGGCGAGGCTTCAGATTTCCGAAGACATAGCACTTGATAGGAAGTTATGGAAGTCGAGTATTACGGTTGTAGGCTAGGAGGTAGTTGAGTCTTGCGTTACTTTGTACCTTTGTGAGCCTAGTTCAGTGGGATTTTGTCTAAGATAGCTAGGGGCAATGTCGTGTTTTACTATTTTCTATTTTCGATGCACGATCCATTTACAAACTATCGTTTTTGCTTTGAATTTTTTTTTCTTTTCTATTTTCTATGTTCCTTTTTCCCTATGATTTCCATGATGAATCTATTACTCTCTTCTTTTGTCTTTTTATTATATTGAGCCGAGGGTATTTCGAAAACAGCCTCTCTATCACTTTCGGGGTAGGGGTAAGGTCTGCGTACACACTATCTTCTCAGACCCCAAGACCCCACTTGTGAGATTTTAGATCTGGTGTGGCTAACAGGCGACAGAAGGATGACAGCTTTTTATTGGGAACGTAGCGTAGAAAGGAGTTCTTCTGCAGTGAAGCAAATGATCTAGCCAATCATTCTTCTACCGATTATCCAAGTTCGGTATTCTGTAAGTTCCTAGGTTGGGTTGTTGTTGTTGGTTTTTATAATGGAACTGTTAAGAGCATTGCATCTTCGTCAATATCTTCTTCTGTCATCTGGTACTTGAGGTGGACTAAAGAAGTTGAAATTTTCACATCCTTGTTTGGCTTCTTCTTCAGAATCTTGTGTCAAGCATTTACCTGGATACCATTCAATCGCTTCAGAGAGATAAGAAGCCAAATAGTATTGTGAATGGGACTACATGTTTTTATAATCAATACTCCCTCCGGTCCAAAATAAGTGATTTTTTGGATGTTTTCACACATGTTAAAAAAGTCACCTTTTAGCATGAATAAGCAATAGAATTGATCATTTTAACCTTACTATCTCACATAAACACTCCTAACACATATTCCAATACTATTTACTCCAAGGACAATGTAGAAAAACATCTTTAAGTCATTTTGAAATCCGAAAAAACCACTTATTTTGGATCACAAAAAAAGGCCAAAAAATCACTTATTTTGGACCGGAGGGAGTAACGCTTACACTCCCACTCCCGCAATCCAACCCCTACCTTTTCTAGTACAGGTTAAAAGAAAGTTAAGAGCTTGGTTCCTGCTGCAATATAGAATCTACAATTACAATTTGTGCTTTCATTTACTACAATCAACTTCCCATCATTCTCCAATCAAAATTTCTTACATACCAACCTAAAACTTCATCAATTCAACTTACGACACAAACATCTTCAAAAACCAAACATGACCAAATGACAAAGAAAGGAGCGGAGGCAAAAAAATTGAGAAAGCCCCAGTCTTTTCATTTTTTATCAACTTCTCCACAATTAACCAGATGGGTTAACCTCATACAACCTTCTGTAGATACTTGCCAACAAACCAAAATCTGTTTTGTGAACCATATAAATGAAACTTAAATGTCTAATAGGATTTTCAGTTATCACCGTCATTAACAAGAACCTTGTTTGGCAAGAGCCACACAATACAATGTAGGCAAAAACTAGACAACTTGTACTTCTATTTGACTATTTTTATTGACAAATGTGTATTTATACGCAACAGTCAAAATGTAGCCTAGTTGTTCGACTGCAACTCCTCCCAACCATTTATTTCCTCTCTTTTTTCCCTTAGTAATCAAAAGCCAGCAGCTTCATCATCTTGTGTTCCATTTTTTCCCTACTTATTCAGATATTCTTCTTCTTTATAATGGAAAAAATCCCCAAAGGATCGATAGCACACGGTTTGAACAACCATCTATCTGCAGTTTGCTCCCTTCTGAACAACCATATTTAAGCATATTAAACCTGTACATCAGTCTCATTTCTTTATCCAGCAACATAAATACATCTTTACAAGATTCTCCAACAAAGCAACAATTTGATACTTGCCAGTGCCAGACTTCCAAAAGTTGGTATCTGACTAAGAAATATAATGGTTTAGCTCAGATCAGTACACTCAGCGCAAGCAAGTGACAAAAAGTATCATGTATGATTTTAACTCCAAAAACATCCATGCTTTTGGAAAGATGGATATTATTCCTAGTTCCTACTATCAACGTAAGATATTCATCATCAGGCTATCCTGCAACTTTTACTAGCTATTCTACATCATCCATTTATTACCATCAGAAAGCAAAATGGGAAAGGAAAGCAAAGCATGATCACATAGTTTCTAGAGACCACTGACAACAGCATCTTTAACGATGATATGTCCTTGGATTTCAAGTTTCAACACCAGCAATCAAGAGTAACAAACAGATATTAGCTCTGTAATTATCACATATCAACAGATCACTATTGGAACAAACATTAGCTTTTCGAGTTGAAGTTGAATAAAATATAACTACTCTGGTTCTAAGCTTTTTCATCTCCGTGAACTTCAGAACTAACTTTTGGATCAGCAATTTTGACACTTCCCGGTGCCATGACACGTCCAGTCATAGGATGAACTGGACGAGTGTCCCGTGGACCGCCTTTTTGTCCCATAGCTAGCATAGGTGGAGGAGGTAATACACCTGCTCGGAAAAGAAGACGTTCAACCGGTTCTGACGGCTGTGCACCAACGGATAACCAATATCTGCAGAACCGCAAAGATTAGGTAAACAATACATGACTGTGTCATCTTAATAGCTATCTGATGATCAGAGAGTAAGAATCAACAAGGTCTTGCAGCAACTAAAAGCAAAGTCAGAGTATAACCATTTCATTTGAGCACTATTTTTCTTTTGGACCTTTGCAAGAGTAGCAAAATTAAGAAAGTTCATGAGACAGCAGGACAGTGCTACTGTAATTTCTACAAATTGGAAGACACAGGTCCTACAAATATCAGCTAAAATTTTACTCCCTGCTCGACCCAGCCAAAATAAAAGGTTAAAAAAGTTATAGATAAACTAGCAAGCGCTATTTTTTAATCTGTCTTTATCTGTTGCTGATAATTAGCCTTTCAAAATCGCAGTCACACGCTCCTAATTCCCCAGACAAAGTGTACAAACACATATCAGCTTATTTCTTACAGCCAGCAAACTCGACAAATGAACCATTCTATCATGTTTATGGTCCATGTCCCCGGTAACAAAATAAACAGGAGAGGATCTTTGATTATACAAAACACAACAAAATAAACAGGAGAGGATCTTTGATTATACAAAACACTTCACTCACATATGTTTCTCCCATCAGCAGCAGGGAAAGTTCTACATGACTATTGTCAGTTAAAGTACACAGTGCATCAAGTCATTCATTCCCGTCATTATTTGTTAATGGAAACATCATTCCTAAAACTTAAAAGAACACAAATCCTCTCTGTTCGTAGCAAAAAATCGCACGACCTTCTAAGACAGCAAAATGTTAACGAACTCCCAGATGAGTTAGCATATTGTTCTGTGCACTTGTTACACTCTCAACAAAAGGTAGACATTAAAATATCACATAAGAAAATTATAACCCAATTACTCATAATTATAAGTTTCTTTTATAAGTAAATAACTTCTACATGAAACATCTAAGGGGATGCAACAAACATACAACCAAGTATATAAAGCGCTACCCACCAGAAAAGAAGTGGCCATTTCACAGTGGTCTAATGATTCTGATCCCTAACATAAACTATGCTCGCATAGTCAAGTGAATCTTAATTGCACCGTTTTCCTTGTCTCTTCGCCATCATAGTTAATATTGGTCCACAACCTCCTTAGATCCAGTTGCATCTTCAAACAATTACTCGGATAACTCGATTCAAACAACTTGGTTGCTCCCTCATACATATCTTTAATAGTCGCCCTAAAAAGTACCCAAATACTTTAAATTGCTTCCTTGTATGTATCAGCATTAGTCACCTTAGAAATTCCCCAAACACTTTAAATTGCTCCATTCAGTCAAACATTCCCTCTTACACACTCACGTCATTGTCAGCAGCTCATGAGAAATTTTGGTACATGTTTTTCTACTGATCCAGGGATTTGATTTCTGCTTCATGCATCTTACAGCAATCTTTTTTGGCCAGCATATTCAGCCATTTCATATGCGACGATATTCTTTTTGAAGGATTACCGACCAGATGAACAGAAATTTAAAGTTACAAGTTAGCAAAATATATTTTAAATTAATTTACCACACCTTAGGCTAGTTGTCTTTTAAATTTATGCAGTTAGAGATAGTTTGTCCCTGAAGACTCTCATGTCAAAGTTTTGGACTTTGTCAGCTTTTTATCCTTAGCGCAGGACTCATTGCAACAGAGCTAACAAACTCTCACTTTTGCACTTTTACTATCATGCATCTACTTGATGCCATTTATAATACCACTTACTTCATCAAAACAAGTTAGCAAAATCTGTTTTACGTGACGACAATGTTATTCTTGATTGTACAACTATAAACTAGTCTTGACCATTCGCATTCATAGCCATTAAAAAATATCAAATTCTGTAGATCAAACAAGCTTTACCAAAACTGCAAAGCTACCAATGTTGAGCTCCCACAGTTGCATAAACAACTAAAGTATTAGCTTTGAATAGTTAACGAACTCATGTTATCGAACTCCCAGATGAGTTAGCATATTGTTCTGTGCACTTGTTACACTCTCAACAAAAGGTAGACATTAAAATATCACATAAGAAAATTATAACCCAATTACTCATAATTATAAGTTTCTTTTATAAGTAAATAACTTCTACATGAAACATCTAAGGGGATGCAACAAATATACAACCAAGTATATAAAGCACTGCCCACCAGAAAAGAAGTGGCCATTTCACAGTGGTCTAATGATTCTGATCCCTAACATTAAATATGCTCGCATAGTCATGTGAATCTTAATTGCACCATTTTCCTTGTCTGTTCGCCATCATAGTTAATATTGGTCCACAACCTCCTTAGATCCAGTTGCATCTTCAAACAATTACTCGGATAACTCGATTCAAACAACTTGGTTGCTCCCTCAAACATATCTTTAATAGTCGCCCTACAAAGTACCCAAATACTTTAAATTGCTTCCTTGTATATATCAGCATTAGTCACCTTAGAAATTCCCCAAACACTTTAAATTGCTCCATTCAGTCAAACATTCCCTCTTACACACTCACGTCATTGTCAGCAGCTCATGAGAAATTTTGGTACATGTTTTTCTACTGATCCAGGGATTTGATTTCTGCTTCATGCATCTCACAGCAATCTTTTTTGGCCAGCATATTCAGCCATTTCATATGCGACGATATTCTTTTTGAAGGATTACCGACCAGATGAACAGAAATTTAAAGTTACAAGTTAGCAAAATATATTTTAAATTAATTTACCACACCTTAGGCTAGTTGTCTTTTAAATTTATGCAGTTAGAGATAGTTTGTCCTTGAAGACTCTCATGTCAAAGTTTTGGACTTTGTCAGCTTTTTATCCTTAGCACAAGACTCATTGCAACAGAGCTAACAAACTCTCACTTTTGCACTTTTACTATCATGCGTCTACTTGATGCCATTTATAATACCACTTACTTCATCAAAACAAGTTAGCAAAATCTGTTTTATGTGACGACAATGTTATTCTTGATTGTACAACTATAAACTAGTCTGGATCATTCGCATTCATAGCCATTAAAAAATATCAAATTCTGTAGATCAAACAAGCTTTACCAAAACTGCAAAGCTACCAATGTTGAGCTCCCACAGTTGCATAAACAACTAAAGTATTAGCTTTAAATAGTCACATTGCTTTCCAGAAGTCTTACGGTATTCTTTGTCAGACAACAAAAACTAAAAGCACGATATATGAACTGAATATTTATCAATTTATGATTGTCTAGTTTCTACTCAACCCACTAATCATCTATCCTATCTAAATTTTAACAAGAGAGCAGAAAATGCAATTCAAACGTCTCTAAATTAATATCTGGAACTTGCCTAGTTATGAATCATAACCAGAAAAGAAAACTACATGTTCCAGAAATGCACTTACTTCACCCTGTCAAAATTAAGACCCATCCGTTTGCCACCATCTTGACCTGTACAAATGAAAATTGTACAAGATATTCATCAGTAGCTCAAAAGCATGATATTCCTTCCGAAAATTTTATGAACTACTATACGTTCCTCACAAGCCTAAGGATTCAAGATTCAACAAAACTTCTATTAGAGTACATAAGGATAAATAATCAGTTAAAATAGAAAATCAAGCTTAAAGACGACACTTTTCAAAAGGGTTAATCCAAAATAAGGTGAAATGACCAATGCTTAACAGCTCATAACAAATACTACGCCAAAAAGATACTCCATAAATTAACTTCCCGTGACAACAGCAAAACCTTCACATACGTCAAAAGGAGAGAAGAACAGAACCTACTGCTTAAACTTGAGTTTGTTTTCGCCGGGAGGGGGGTTAGGGTTACCTGGAAGAGGATTGTAGTAACCGAGGACTTCCAAGTGTTTGCCATCTCGGGGAGATCTACTATCCGCCGCCATTACTCTGTAAAAAGGTTTGTTTTTGCATCCAAACCTCGACAACCGCAATCTTACCACCATTTTTCTCTTCTTCGCTCCAAATCTTAGCAGGGTTCCGACGGCTTAGTTTTTGTAATCAGGCTCTTTAGCGAAGAATGCAAATTGTGCCAATTTTGTCCTCCGGATCCCTGATCCTTTTTCCTTTTTTCTTTTTTCTTTTTCCTTTCCCCCTCTAATTTACCTTTCTCTTGGAAAGGTAATTAATTCTAATATTATAAATATATTTTATCAAATGACCTCTTAGCATTGTAGGCTCCAACTGTTTTGAGCTGCTCATACAAGCGTTGTTTCTTTGAAGTATCCAAATAAGATGGGGTATATTATAAAATAATGACTTTAAAGTAAATAAATCAAAAGACAAATATAGAAAATAATTGATAATTATTCAACTCTAAATTGATGTTATAATGAATTGAATTTATTCTTTGTATATAGAAGAAAGAAAGTTGTTGTGTAAGCTACTACTACAAGTTGTTGTGTAAGTTATTACTACATGTTGTTGTGTATGCTGCTGTTGCAAGTTGCTGTAGATAATTTTTTACAGGGGTAGCATTTATCCACAGACCCAAAGGGGTTTCATGTCTGACAAATTCTTTCAGAATTAGTAAGGGTTGAAAGAGTAGGGACGAGTATAGTTGGAATGAAAATAATTGTCGGAATTGTATCTCCTGACTTCTTTTCCCTGGTAGTATAGGACCTTAAGTTAGTTTGCACAAAGAGTAATTTTGGCTAAAATATTGAATTAATTTATTTTTTGGTTGAAATTGATTATTATAGGGATATGGATATGTGATTAGCAACGGTAACAATAAATATAGCAACCTAAGCTATTCTAGATCCAAAATCAGATGAGAACGTGTGATCACGCCTAACTGTGCCTTATAAAAAGGACAGAGCATTCGATGTTGTGTAAGCTGTTGCTGCAAGTTGCTGTGTAAGTTGCCGCAATAAGTTGTTGTAGATAATCTTTTATAGGGGTAATATTTAACCACAAACCAAAAGGGGCTTCAAATTTGGCAAATTCTTTCAGAATTAATGAGGGTTGAAAGAGTAGGGACGAGTATATTTGGAATAAAAATGATTGTCGGAATTGTATCTTCTGTCTTATTTTCCTTGGTAGTATAGGACCTTAAGTTAGTTTGCACAAAGAGGAATTTTGGCTAAACAACTTAATTAATTTATTTTTTGGTTGAAATTGATTATCATAGGGATATGGATATGTGATTAGCAACGGTAACGACAAATATAGCAACCTAAGTTATTCTAGATCCAAAATCAGATAAGAACGTATGGTCACGCCTAACTTTGTCTTATAAAAAGGACAAAGTGATCGTTGTTATGTAAGATGTTGTTGCAAGCTGCTGTGTAAGTGACCGCAAGCTGCTATAGATAATCTTTTATAGGATAATATATAACCACAAGCTGTAATAAGCGATCAAGGAATAGTCAAGCTGTATCCGGCCAATGCGAATAATCCTATAGAATCCCATCTCCTCCAAGTGATGGACGACTCTAAGATGTAAATCGCGCTCACTGAGGAACTCCCACAATACATCGACTCTCCGAGCCCGGAATGTCTGTGTCAACAACTGCCCATCCCAGATGTACTCTGATCGATGTTGGGGCTGTAGGCCTAATAGATCTGAGCTCCTAGGGCCAGGATGTATGGGCGCATCCATGTCGTCAACTGTAACATTAAAAATTTTAATAACTTACAAAAGATACACATTAAATAATTTAATTGTACAAATTGCTAATAATATGGGTCCCGGGCTCGATATTTTTGAGGCCCAGCGGCACCAAACTATTATTAATAGCTATGTATTTTTTTATAATTAAAAGATATATTTATAATAATTTAATTGTCCAAATTACTAACATATGGGTCCCGGGCTCGATATTTTTTAGGCACAGCGGCACCAAACTATTATTAATCGTTATGTATTTTTTTTATAATTTAAAGTTACATTTTAAATAATTTAATTGTACAAATTGCTGATAATATGGGTCCCGGGCTCGATATTTTTTAGCCCAGCGGCACTAAACTATTATTAATAGCTATGTATTTTTTTATAATTAAAAGTTATATTTATAATAATTTAATTGTCCAAATTACTAACATATGGGTCCCCAGGCTCGATATTTTTGAGGCCCAGTGGCACGAAACTATTATTAATCGTTATGTATTTTTTTTAAAATTTAAAGTTTCATTTTAAATAATTTAATTGTACAAATTGCTGATAATATGGGTCCCGTACTCGATATTTTAAAGCTCTCGGGTTCGATAACTTTTAATAACTTAATTTTGAGGCTCACCAGCACCAAACTATTATTAATCGTTATGTATTTTTTTATAATTTAAAGTTATATTTTAAATAATTTAATTGTACAAATTGTTGATAATATGGGTCCCCGGCTCGATATTTTTGAGGCCCAGCAGCACCAAACTATTATTACTAGCTATGTATTTTTTTATAATTAAAAGTTATATTTATAATAATTTAATTGACCAAATTACTAACATATGGGTCCCGGGCTCGATATTTTTGAGGCCCAGCGGCACCCAACTATTATTAATCGTTATGTATTTTTTTTATAATTTAAAGTTACATTTTAAATAATTTAATTATATAAATTGCTGATAATTTTTGAGCTCCCGGGTTCGATAATTTTTGAGCTCCCGGGTTCGATAATTTTTAATTACTTAATTTTATAACTTAATTTTGAGGATCAACAATCAAAGCTAAATACTACACATTACTACGCTACAAGGCTCTAAAATTTTCTAGCCTTAAAGAGTCTATGCTTTACTACGCTAAAAAGATCTATATTTTACAACTAACAAATAATATAAATTACACAAATATATATAAATAAAATATTAACATGAAAGCATATATATTATTATACTAATCCGGGTAAATTACACATACTAATTCGGAAAATAACATAAACTAATTAAAACTAATATGCAATCTAAAATACAAACAAAATAATAATAATATGAAACATACCTCGAATTAAATTTTTTACGGATGAAAAAGATGAATATAATTGCTCCAAACCCGTATATCCACAACACTAATAGCCTTACTTAACATGGGACCCACTTCTTAGTACAACGATAAACCGGGGGGACAATTTTTTTTTTTTTTATAAAAAGCGGCAGAAATCTGTGTGGGGGAAGGGGGCCGAGAGGTTTTTTAAAAAATGGGAGATGAGATTGTGAGGAAGACGACGGGCATGTAGGGTTTTTAATAATATGTAAAACGCCACTAATTGTGGCATTGAACATGTCAGAATTGTCTCTAACATGTTCAACGCCACAATTAGTGGCGTTGTAATTTAACACCGTTAATACAACGCCTTATTGTGGCGTTGTATATAGTTTGGTTTTTTTTTAACGATAACGGTTAGTTTTCATCAAAAATCACTTACTTTGGTTCTGGACACACATATATTAGGATACAAATCATTGCAGAATTTCACATGTTTTAACAGTACGAGTCTTTCACTAATTTTGTTGCTTGCGTGGGGATAGGAAGAGAGATTTTTCTCAGTTGATCTGTATATATTGTCTAAGTAGCTGGCAGGTGGGAGGATAGTCTCTCTCAATTCAAATGGATCAATATTATATAGAGATATAAAAGATTTTCTTCAACATCTTGATGGACAGAGTTATTCGATATTTGTGCTCATGGAAAATAAGTTAGCCGAACAAAAATCTATAAGTGTAATCTAGGGCATGCAATATCCCATGTTTACACGGGATAGAAGGGACGAACAAGAATCTATATGTAAGTCCTTTTTTAAACCTTCTTCAAATCGTTGTCACACTTTAAGCAACCAAGTTTGAACAATATTAACCACAATTTTGCTCTATAGAAATTTACTGAAGAAAAAGAAAGAGAAAGTAATAGCCTGTTTGGCCAAGCTTCTTTGAGGTGAAAAGCATTTTTTTCGATAAAATATTTGTTCCCCAAAGTTGAAGTGTTTGGCCAAGATTTTAGGAGGTAAAAAGTACTTTTGAGTAGAATCAGAAGTTGTTTTCGAGAAGCAGAAAAAAGTAGCTTCTTCCCAAAAGAATTTTTGATAAAAATACACTTAGACGGGTACGAACATACGAGGTTGAAATCGATGCTGGGAGCCTTTCATGACAAGGCCTATAAAAGGTGAACGATGTGCTCATCGTTGGGCATGCGAAACAACACTCCCCAGACCCATAACGAGCTGTAAGACCTCAGACTATTTGGAAAATGGTTACGCATTTCTAACAGAGGGTCGTGATATCTGTACAGAACAAGATATCATGGTGCAAATCTCACCCGATGTTGGTCAAATACCATTAATTAACGAGAAGGAGGATTTTTACCTCTTTTGAAATTGTACTAGAGATTAAACTCTCTTACTATATAAAGGGAAACTTTTTCTTAAATATGACACATTGTAACACGTAAACCAATGCAATATGAATTCATTCTTCTACTTTTTAGCTATTGCAAAGTTTTTACTTTGCTGTTTCTTCTCCATTCAAAATTGGTTCCTAACCAAGGGTTCGATCGAGGATAGAAACTATTATTCAACCCAAGTTCAAGCTGGACCATAGCATTACAAATGGTTTGATTATTCATTCCGTCTTTCATCTGTCTATCCAAATATCTTTGATTATTTGTGTTGAATTTATCCACATATTCTCAAAATCACGTACAAATTTAATTGTTATCTATTTTAAGGCTAAACAGTTTGGCGCCCACCGTGGAGCTGAGAAAAATAGTGGTAATATATTACAAATGTCCATAACACACTCTATTTTATGCTTGTTCTTTAAAGTCTAAATTTCAAGTCAGTTTAAAAATGTCAAATTCTCAGTCTTCCCACTTAAAAAGTTGATATTGAGTCTGGCCATCATAGCGAAAATCACAAGCCGGTGCCTAGAAACGAGGTACTCCTACTGATCTCAACGGGGTCCTAACTGTCGATCCACTTGATGCTAACTCACAAGTGGCCATCGGCGTCAACCTGCCAACTGATTTCGAAAAAACAATGTTCGCGAGGGACCCCAACTAACAGCTCGAGAAGCACCCAAAGGAAAAGGTGATGGTGTAAGCCTATAGTTAATCTTCGAAATGTAAGAGACAACAAGATCCTTAGGGAGTTCGTGTCAAAGTTTCACATCGAATGGAAGGACCTGTCTCCAATTGCAGATGATTGGGTCGTTCAGGCGTTCACTCAAGGACTTAACCCCCGAAGCTCATTGGCTTCACAATAGCTAAAATAAAATTTCGTAGAGTACCCAGCGATAACTTGGGCTGATGTCCACAATAGGTACCAGTCAAAAATCAGAGTCGAGGACGACCAACTCGGAGCTCTTGAGAGTCGTCGATCATGAGCCGAGGCTGGTATGGGATCGGTACCAACCATACAACACGAATCCAAGGAGAAATGAGTTTGGTCATCACCCTACAAAGAATGAAAAGAGAAGCAATCGAGCACCCAGTAGCCGAGGTCTTATGAACACAAATAGTTTCGATAGGTATTTGGGGGGGAGGGAAGTGCCATATATCCAAGTATAACTTCGACATTGATGCTATCAGTATCATATCGACCATCAGGCGCATCAAGAAAACCAAGTGGCCTCAACCATTGCAGTCTGACCCTACCCAAAGAGATCCTACCTTGATGTGTAAGTAGCATGATACTCATGGCTATAGGACCCAGGATTGCCAACAATTGAGAGAAGAAGTTTCTCGATTGTTTGATAACGGGAACCTCTTTGAATTTCTAAGTGATCGAGCCAAAAACCACTTCAAGAATATGGATGCCAATGAATAGACCAAACAAGAAGAGCCTCAACACGTCATCAACATGATAATTGGAGGAGCCAATGTCCCCCATGGGCCGATGATAAAATGCACTAAAGTATCCCTCACGAGGGAAAACGCAACCGAGATTATGTCTTGGAGGGAACCATTTCATTTAGTGATGAGGATGCCGAGGGCATTGTACAATGCGCTGGTAATATCCGTGATTGTTCATAAATCTCGAATCAAACATGTGTTGATTGATCTAGGTAGCTTGGCCAACATCATCAAATGGAGGGTCGTAGAGCAGTTGGGGTTACAGGACCAAATAGTGCCGGTAGTAAGGATGTCAAAAAAATTTAACATGGCATATGAAACCACTAAAAGGGAGATAACCCTACCAGTGAACAGCGCCATAACGATCCAAGAGAAGAAGTTCTACGTGATCAAAGGGGACATGAGGTACAACATATTTTGAAGGTTATGGGTTCACAACATGAGGGTGGTACCCTTGACTTTGCATAATGCATTGAAGTTCCCTATGTCAGGAGAAGTAGAAACGATCTATGGAGAGCAGTCAACCACAAAGGAGATGTTCGTAGTCAACGAGGTGATCTCGGTACTAGCGATTTTGGCATAAGGAAATAGGGAGCTGACCATAAAGGAAGAAATTAAATAGCAATCACTAATGTCAATCTCGACCGAGCCAGAGGAACTAAGAGTAGATGAGGATGATGATTACGGAGTTCTGAGATTGTTCATAGATCTTGATGATACAGATACCACCAAATAAATAGCCGAGGAGTTAGAGCAATTCATACTAATCGAACACCAACCGAATCAAAAGGTATACCTAGGCATTGGTTTAAACCTCGAGCTTCGGAAAAACTCATTGATTTTCTTAAAACTAACATAGATTGTTGTTGAGTTTGGACCCGAACTTTCATCCGGTTAAGAAGAAGAGGAGGTCGCATTCCGAAGTCAAACATACATTCATCAAGGACGAGGTATCCAAACTCCTTAAAATTGGGCCCATCCGGGAGGTTAAATACCTTGACTCATAAGCTAACATAGTGGTAGTAATTAAAAAAATGAATAAGCTAAGAATATGTATAGATTATAAAGATTTGATCAAGGCATGCCCAATAGATTCTTTCCGTTGCCTGTCGGGCATGAGATACTCAGTTTTCTCAATGCCTATTCTGGGTATAACCAAATTCGGATGGACCTATAAGATCAAGAAAAGACTTCTTTCATCACAAGATTTGTCACCTACTGTTATAATGTAATACAGTTTGAATTAAAGAACACATATGCCACCTATCAACACCAAGTAACCGCATGTTCGAAGAACAAATAAAAAAATCAATGGAAGTTTATATTGACGATATATTAGTCAAGTCCCTTCAAGCAAAGGACCATTTTAAAACATTTACAAGAGACCTTCGACATACTGCATAAATATAATATGAAGCTGAACCTAGAGAAGTGCGAATTCGGGGTCGGATCAGGAAAATTCCTAGGGTTCATAGTATCTAATCGAGGAATCGAGATCAATCCCAATTAAAGCAAAGCCATATAGGACATCACCGTGGTGGATAACGTCAAGGCCACATAAAGACTGACCGGGTGAATAGTCGCCATAGGCTGCTTCATCTCGAGGTCCTTAGACAAAATCCATCAATTCTTCTCACTGTTAAAAAAAGAAGAATAATTTCTCCTGGACCCTGAAATGCCAACAAACTTTGGAAGAACTCAAATGGTACCTATCGAGTCCGCCCTTGTTGCACACTCTGAAGGCGGGCGAACAACTGTACCTTTACTTGACGGTTTCCGATGTAGCGATAAGTGGAGTCTTAGTTCGGGAGGAGCAAGGTATTCAATTGTTGGTACCCAATTTTTCTCTCATATATTTTTAAATATGTATAAATTATTTCAAAATATTTTACATGTATTTACAAACATGTACAAGTATTTTTACAATTTGTCTATAATTTTTAAAGGCCTTAAATTAATTTATTTCAGTATTTTTAATTATATAAATATTCAATAGTCATACCTTATGTTACTTTACGATGATTACTCATCTAAATTCATCATTTATTCTCATGTAAGTGTTCAAATCTTAATTGCATTTTTAAGACTATAATTGCATATTTTGCAATAATAGCCAATACATATGCATAACAATATTATCTATATAGAAACTGACTTTTTATATTTTATAATGTAAGTAATTATTTTAAATTATTTTCAATCATAAAAATAATTTTTATCACTTAATTAACTATTTTTAAAAATTATTTTATTTATAAATTATGGATTTAACAAATAGCCCTTTAATTTTGTCAAGATTCGGACCCTCTCCCCTAGCCCAATTCAAATTAAACCATTAGCGCAATCCGCCCCAGCCCAAATGAAATAAACCCTACCTAACCCAAACCTTCTCTAATCGTGGTCGTTGATCTCTAAGATCAATGGTCCACGTTTCTCCTTTCCATTTTTAATTCAAACGACCCCCCAAACCCTATCCATTCTCCAGAGACCGCCACCACATATGCTCTCGTCCTCTTTTATCTTTAGACACCCCAAACCCTAGAAGCTCCATCACCCTCAAAAATCTCCCAAACCCCTTCGATCCTGACCAAATATGGGGTTTTTTTGGAGTTTTCCAACCCTATCTAACCTGCCACATCTACTGGTTGTTCGATTCTTGCTGTTTTCTAAGGGAATCTCAAAGAGATCCGAATCTGAGTCAACCTAAGCTCTTCGATTTCTTATGAACCCGCTTGTGTTCATCAATGTTTGTGAGTATTGTTAATTTTGTGGCTGTGGTTAGATTTTTCCTTTACCCCGCCCTCTTTTTCTCAAAATCCCTCATCGTTTCAACTTGAATCTATTCAAATCCTTGTAGGTCTGAAGCGATTTTTGAGTTTATCTAGTAGTTTTCTTTAAAAATCTCTTGTTTTCTTTATCGTTAATCAATTTAACATCCCTCTAGATTAGGGTGTCACTTCCTTATTATTTGATGTTCAGATCTCTGTAGATCTGAAACGATTTCGAGTTTCTATAGCATTTTTCTTTAAAGATCTTCTGTTTTCCTTACTTTTAATCGATTCTAATGTTCTCTAAGAACTAGGGTTTCACTATGTTTTGTTTCTGAAAAACTTTTCTAAAGGATTCCTATGTGTTTGATTATCTCTTTTTACTGATTCTTCCATAACTACATTCCAGTCTTAGCTTGTTTGATTACTTTATTGTTCGCTACAATATTTGCCCGTTATTCTTGAGTATTGGTGGATTATCTAAACTGTCAAGGATTTGAAATTGGTTTGTTTTACTGAGGTGATTACTTCCTGTAATTTTGTCTACTTTCCTTATTTTGGGACTCCTAATTGGAACTACTTTCCTTAATTGTTCCTATTAAGCTTAATATATGGGTTAATTGTCTTACCAACCCCAGATTGGTCTCTCTTTACTCGTGTTACTTTATTTGTGTGACTAATTGCCCTATTACTTGCCGTATTTTTAGTGTTCTGACTCTAATTGACTATCAGACTTATCACTTACCCTATTTGAACCTCAATTTCGTGTTAATTTTAAACATAACCCCATGATTTTGCCTATTGATTGGTCCTGTTAAGCCTAATTTTCTGACTAGTTATTCTCTTTGCCTTATTTGTAAAATTTTAACCTTCTTTACCTTATTTACATTACTCTAATCAGTGTTATATAAGCCTCACTCTATTTCTAAACAAACACACACACATACATATAGAAACACACAAAGTTCTTGCTCTTATCCTCTATCACAATCTTCCTACTCTTTATTTGTTGCACTGTCTAGCCGGCTGAAAGCCAAGGCTAGACCCTTGGATCCTATTTGCTTTACTTTCCTCTTGCTATCTCTTAACTGGTATGTCTCTACTTCTTCTATCATTCAAACTTTGATGTAGTTAAACATATGTGCTTCATGTTTCTTCATTATGTCCACTCTTATGAGATTAAACCTGTGTGTTTTATGTTTTCAGCGTGACTACTTTTATGTGACTAAATTTGTGTGCTCCCTATTATTAGAATGCATACTTCTATCTAATTAGATACATGTGCTTTATATACATGTGCTTCATGTTCACTCATCCTAATCATCATGTCCACTTCTATTTAATTGGGCATATGTGTTTCCTATTTTCAGCATGTCTACATACCAGTTTCTATGTAATTAGATCCATGTCTACTTGTTTCTTAACTAGCATGCTTCTTATCCAGTTTTAAATGTTCATCCCTAACAGGTTCCTTATTTGTTCATGATTTCTATACTTCTAACTTCTACCTACTATCTGAATGGTTATCTGACCCCAACCTGATGTTCTTTGTTTAATACATGTCTGTATGCCCATCTAGTAGTAATTAATGAACTACTTTGAATCTAGGCAATGTGAAACTTTGCTTGAAGTGATTGTGATCCTATTTCTGTCTACTGTTTGATTGCTGGAATCTTTATTTGAATCCCAAGTGTTGAAATGACTCTATTTGTTCCTATTTACCCCCAAAAAGTCCAAATTATTTTCAACTCCTACTCTTCGAACATCTAGGGTCCTTCCCCTCCAGTGTGATCACTACCTAGGAGTCCATGAGACTACTCTGAACTTTGACACACTGGGGATGGATCTCCAAAACATGCTCACAAAAATGTTTCTTTAATAGTTTTCTGGTGTGAGCATTGCCCCGGGGTCCCTAAGGCCCTTGGGAACTTTGACACACAAGAAGACCATTGGGTTTACTATGAGATTATTGGCATGTTTCAGTCTTGGTTGAAGGCCTGGCTTCCAGGATTACTTTTGGGCCTATCCAGGCTCCCTATAGTACAACAGTTTCATTTGTAATATATTTATATTTGGTTTGTAATAATAATTCCTTGTAAAATAGATATTGGAATTATTAGTAAAATTGGGAGGGATTCTTATATATATTGGGAACCACTAGAAATCATGCCTATAGGTTGCCGCGATGTTCGTATACTTATGTGCATTGGAAACCATGCCTATAGGACTTATCTAATTCATGTAATCCTGAATTTTCATCATTCACATCATTAGAAAACCTGTTTCTAAGTCATTTTTGAATTTTGCATCGATAATCATGTCTTCGAAACCTTTGTGTGTGTATTAGAAAACATGTTTCTAAGAACTTCCTTGTTAAGTCTGCTTGACAATTGACTGATGCTCTACTCGCCTATTAATCATACCTATAGGAAACACATATTGAAAATAGTCTTGATACTTAGTCATTCATGCAAATAAGGTTTTAAATCACTTCTTGCATTTAGATACCATGCCTATGAGACTGTAAAATTAATTTTATACATTTAAGTACATGCCTGCAAAGTTTCAAAACCAGTTCCACATTTTTAAAGTCACGCCCGTTGGCTTTAAATCACTTCTGCACTCAGATATCATGTCAATAAGAATTCTGCATTTAGATACCATGACTAAAGGTTGTAAAACCAATTCTGCATTCTAGAAACCATGCCAATAAGATTGAAATCATTTCTGCATTTAGATGCCATAACTATAAGTTTTTTTTAATCACCTTCTGCACTTTGAAATCATGCCTACAAGGTTTAAGATAAAATCAGCCGCTAAAATCAGTAATCAGTTTACATTTTAGACACCCGATTTATAAAAACATGTCAGGTTATTGTTTAGGCAATCTTGTAGGTTTATTGAGTTCTGGGTTTAAGACAGTTATTTTCCTACTGCTTGAAATTGTCCAATTCAAGAGGTAATAAAATTAACAGGCAAACTAATTAGGTATTTACTATCCCGCTTTAATAAAATTTTACCATAAGTTGTGCTCATTTGGATATCCTGCTATAGGATTTTTATATCGTTTAAAACTATTTGTTTGAGGTGTGGAATTGTTTGTCTATATGTGGAGGTAAATATAAGCCTTAAATTGCATCTTTATGTGATAGTCCTATCTGAATTTTGTTTTGTCGCTTAGTTTTCTACTTTTTAAACAACATAGGTAAGTCAAGAACTTCTTTAAATAGAGGTCTTAAACACCTTCTGGGCCACATGCAAAGGATGGGCAATGCACGCATAAGGCATGTACTGGATACTATTGGAGCGCTTAGGTAATAATAATTTGGAGGGGGTAATCGGGTACTAAAGGATATAGTGACATGTGCACTAATGTTATGTGCAACACCCCAACTTAGGGGCGATTACCAAGTATTGTACAGAAGAAATCCTATAGGCTAAAAAATCTAGGACCCGCTTTATTCCTTGTTTTAAATGTAATATCTATTTGTCTAAATTGCTTTGTTTGCCTATAAGACTAATTCACCTAATTCGAGTTTGGCCGGGACCCACCATTGTGGATCTTGAGGGGTGCCTAACACCTTCCCCTCAAGGTTATTTCGTGCCCTTATCCAATATTTGGTTGTGCAAACCGGTGTATGAATTATTTGTTTTAGGTCTCTTAACGCACCTTAAATCCATTATGTGGCGACTCTTTAAATTTCATACCCAATTCCCAAAAGGAAAGGAGTTACGCCAAAGACATATCGAAACTCGAACTTCGCAAGGAAAAAAGTGGCGCGATAGTACGGTGACTCTGCTAGGGATATACTTAGGCACTTACCATAACGAACTTATTTTTGTGGATTAGTCTTAAGCATGCTTTATTTTGTTGATACGTGCACAACATTTCTCGTTCTCCCCTTATTTGGAATTAATTGCCTGTTTTGTAAGCCTTTATGATTTTCTTTACTACAAAAATTGACTTTCCTCTTTGTTTTTTTCTTCACTATCTTTCAATTGTTAAATGCCGCATTTATCATTTTCAAATGTGCAAGTACATGATAACATGCTATTATTTATTGTTGCATAAATCATGTTCAACATCATATTTCACTCATGCATAATCAATCCTATAGCAATGCTTGATGACTGTTTGTGCTTTTCCAATATATATCACCCATTAAACGTGTAAAGGCATATTTGCGGTAAAACTAATCAATCAGCGGTGCAATCGATGGTTCCGTGCCTTTCCCCCTCAAGTTGTCCGCTTGAGGGTACCAGTCTAGACCTCTATAAAAACCCTACTCTGATTAATTATACATGCATCATGATCAAACCTAGCCGGGTTAATATGTTTTCCACATAATAACCCTTTAAAACAAGCCTCGTCCAAAAGTCCATCGGGTTTTCCATAATCTCAACGGACGCAACCATGATTGTGTGCAATAAGTTTAGAAAAATAAGTGCCAATGTGCTAATCATTATTGTATAAATAGACGAACCTGGATGGGGAAAGTGCCTAACCATATTTTATTTTGCAAAAAATAAGGCATGAAGTTCCCAGGTTCAGCATGGTCAGTAATATACCATTACTATTGCTAGATTGGTGGACGGATCTTCCATCAACTGACCAAAACCATGTGAAAAGGGTCTTAGGAGATTTTCCTTTTTATTGGACCTCCATCCAAACAACATGTTAATCGAAGCTGGTACAATGTTCTGGGACAAAGAAAGGGATGTGTTCTGCCTTGGAGACATAGAAATGACCCCTCTCTTGGAAGAAATATGGGGATTCGTTGGGTTGCCTTGGTATAGCCCTAGTTTATTGGTACTTCAAAATTGCACCATTAGGGGAGTTCTTAAGATGATGGGGTTAAAGAAAAATGATTACTTGGAGTTCCTGAAAAAACTCCTACATACCCTTCGACTTCCTCTATGAACGACACGGTCACAACAGGTCTTACTGTATTTTCTATGATGAATTCTCCATCACCTCATTAGGTTAGATTCACCATAGGTTATTTGTATTCATCGTATTTTTCTTGGGTATGCTAGTAATCTCGATCCAAGGGGACAGTATCCACACCAGGATGGCCATGGTGGCCAAAACTTTGATGGACGAGATCGAGGGGCAAATCTATAGCATTGTCCCTATGATCATTGCAGATTGTATCGGGCCTTGGAGTGATGTCAAAAGGGGTATAAATACTTTTAGGGTTGCAATTTGCTATTGCAGGTTTGGTTGTTAGAACATCTCTAAAGAGGCCAATACCGCCAAGAGTTTCGGTGAAGGTCGTGGAATGATCACATAGCTTTCCATCATACTAAGATGATGACCTATATCCCAGACATGTTTGCTCAAACAGGAAATGTTGTAAGATGGGCACAGTTCTTCATCGATCTGATCGAGGATCAAGTTCAATGGATGTTCGAGTGGTTCCCACCCAACGAGTTCATCATCAGATCTATGGATGTTCCCTACTTGGTGTTGATCGGGTTAAGGGGCATATACCCTTATGCTCCTGTCAAGGTTATGAGATAGGCACACATGAAGCAGGTAGTACTATGAGTCACTAAAATGAGTCACTTCATAGCTGATTTTCAGGATGACACAATTCCATATAAAAATGAAGCACATAACATGTGGCACTTGAATATTATCATGGAAAAGAATACCATCGAGCCGCATCGGTATCATGTAGGCCATGTGTACTTGTACCCCTCATGGTTGTATAATAACATAGGGGAAATATTCAAGCCAAGAGTTGGTCCGGGAAATAGGGTCATAGACGAAGTTTCCGAACCACAAGTGAAATATAGCAAACTCTGCAAAAGAGTTCCCGAGTCTGAAGTCAAGCATATGGAGCAACACTGCCGATATGGAAACGATAAATGAGTGGAAAGAGAGGGCTGTTAAATCCAGTGAAAGGCTGGAATATTTGGAGTACAGTTTGATGGAATTGGAAGGGAAAATGAGGAAGAGAGTGGCCGATTGCTAGAACGTTGAGGGAAGCGAAGGAGGACATTTGGCAAAGGCATTCTTACTGATGAACATGCACGAATTGGGGGATCTAATTGACAAGAGCATCCGGCATGGAGAAGGTCCTTCTGGGCCCAAGTAGATTACATTTACTTGTTTTTCAAATGTAATAAGGCCAAGTGCCATTATTGACTTATCTTATTTAGTGTCGTTTTAGGTCGTCTATCTGTACATTAATGAAACGAGGCATTTCTTGGCACTGAAATTCTCCAAATATATTTGTCACTAGGCGTACCTCGGGCACAATGAGGCTCCCTAATTAGGACATGAATTTACATTCCTGCAATATGTGTTTAAATACTGCAAATATTTTTCAGAATCTTTACTTACTTGTTTACCTTTTGTTTTTCTTTACTTTTTATTATTATTCCCATCCCCTAAGGTTGGTTCGCACATACTAGCATCATCACCATATCACACCAGATCTAGATGCCTTCTACCTCCTCCTCCTCCAAGTAAACAAAAAGTAGAGGGAAAGCTAAGATGGATGATTTGAGTGGTATACGAAAAGAAAATGTCGAGAATGTGAAAACTTCAGATGGTCGGAGTACTCCAGCCCAAAATGACTTGGTTTTACCATTGAAACAAAAGATACAAGAGTTACAAGGAGAACTTCAGCAGATCCGTAATGTAGCAAACCTCTTCCACCCTCTAAACATCCCAGGCGTTAACCAACAAAATGCTCGAAACCCTACACCTCCTCAAAATACGCCAAACCAACATCCATAAAATACTTTCGCACCCCATCAATAGGCAGCTCCACCTCAAAACCCCAATCCTTTACCGATACCAACTCCTCCACAACACCATTATCAACCAACTTAGTACCCATAAACCACTACCTACCATACTCCTTAGAACACACCGCAACCCATTCCCGATCCTCAAAACTCAACCAAGGACCACCACTAAACCCAAATCCCTAACACTCACCAAAACAACCCCATATACATGGAAATCGTACCTCACTCTACTCAACCAATCTCGTATATAGCAGAATCCACTGAGAAGGACCTGCTCATAAAGAGCATGGTCGATGAGCTCAAGAAATTGACAAGTCGAGTTGAGAGTGTTGAAGAATGTCTGAATTATGAGGATTTATGCATACAATTAGACGTGGAACTACTAGAGGGTTACAAACCTCCCAAGTTCAAAATGTTCGATGGAACAGGTGATCCCAAGATTCATTTTAGAACTTACTGTGACAAGCTCATGGGGGTCAGAAAAGATGAAAGGATCATAATGAAGCACTTTATGAGAAGTCTTACCGGAGATGCCCTATCCTGGTACATAAGCTAAAACCCTAAGATGTTGGCTAATTGGGTAAACGTGGCATTAGAATTTATGGATCGGTTCAGGTTTAATACAGAAAACACACCAGATGTATTCTATATCTAGAACCTAAAGAAGAAGCCAACTGAGACCTTCCATGAGTATGCTACTCGATAGAGGTCGGAAGCAACCAAGGTCAGACTAGCACTAGACGAGGAGCAGATGAACAAGTTCTTTGTCAGGGCATAAGACCCATAGTATTATAAAAGGCTAATGGTCATTGAGAATCACAAGTTCTCTGATATCATCAAACTTGGAGAAAGGATTGAAGAGGGTATCAAAAGTGGGATGGTGACAAATTTTGAGGCGCTACAGGCCTCGAACAAAGCATTAGAATCAGCAGGTATATCAAAGAAGAAATAAGTAGGGGCAGTGATGGTGGCCTAGGGTCCAAAATATCCACTTACATACCAAACACCTCCACCTACATACCCACCCTCACCTACCAGATATTCCCAACACGCCACTGCCTATGAAACTTATAACACCAAGCCAGCCCACTATCATTCACCTCTAACTCATCTAAATTACCAGAAACCCCGACCTAATTTTGATCGCAAACCACCCAGATTATACACTGTCATTGCTGAACCCATCGACCAGTTGTACAAAAGATTGAAGGTTGCTAGTTATGTCGCCCCTATTCCCACTGAGGAAATAGAGAATTCATCTCAATGGGTCAACCCAAACAAAACCTATGCATATAATTCTGGTATGAAGGGGCACACCATTGACAAGTGTCGAACACTGAAAGATAAGATCCAAACATTGATTGATAACAAGGTCATACAGGCAAATGAAGCTGCACCCAACATCCGCAATAATCCTCTCCCAAATTATAGGGGTGATGGGGGTACATGTGATAGAGATGGATGACGAATGGGATCCTAAAGGGTCAATCGGGCTTATTCGGGAAGGCGATGACTTTAAACCTACCGATAAACTCACTTTCATTGTGGTACCGCTACACTAACTCTTATTGTGGTACAGATACAATAGTCAGTCAATGTTGAGGTAACCACATCAGTTCCGTTTGAGGTAGAGGTAGCTCTAGCTACAGCCACACCTGTTCCATTTGAGGTAGAAGTGGCCACACTTTTCACTGTGACAGTCACAACCACACCTCCTTTAAATTCCAATGCCATACCTTGGGATTACGCTGCCGAAGCTCGCCTAAAGGGAAAAGCAAAAATGGAAGAATCTAATGACGCACAGGGAATGACTAAAACCGAAAGGACCTATACACCCAAACATTTGGGAGTATAAAGAAAGAAGGTTGCTACCAAGAAACCTATCATTGGAATAGGACCAGATGATCTTTGGAGGAAAGTACATGCGGGGGAATTCTCCATCGTTGATCATTTAAACTAGACCCCTGCCCAGATATCCATCCTGGTGCTATTGAAAAATTTAGAGGCACATACGAATGCTTTGATGCAGGTTTTAAATGTAGCTTATGTGCCCAACAATATCACATGTGGAGAAATGGCCAACATGGTAGGGCAAGTGCTGGAGAGTCATAAGATCACCTTCCACGAGGACGAATTACCACCTGAAGGGTTAAGTTACTACCAGGAACTGCATATCATGGTACAATTTTAAGACAAATTCATTGTCAGACTCCAAAAAGATGGAGGTTCAAGCCTCAACATTTGGTCATTGACTACTCTGAAAAGGTTGGGCAAAGATTTCCCTGAGATACGGGCATGAAGTATGAACATGAAAGCCTTTTATGGGTCTCAAAGGGCCATGATTTGGGAAATTAACCTTTGCCTACAGATGGGGCCAACTTGGTTTGATGTTGCATTCCAAGTGCTTGACATATCAACTACACACAATCTTCTGTTGGATCAACCTTGGATACATGATGCTGGGGCTGGGGCTGGGGCTGGGGCTTCCACACTACACCGGACTGTAAAGTTCAAACAGAACTATCAGGAGGTGATCATTAATGAAGATGGAAGTAACCCCATTTAACACTAGTCAAATTATCTCGGTTATCAAGAATAGAAGAAGGTTAGGAAGGGAAACTTATCACGACATTGAACATGTCAATGCAATTGAGAAAGACAAATGGTGGAGTAACAAAATAGAAAGCATACTATCATAGTCCGGGTATGAACCCAACAAAGGTCTTGGGAAGACTTTTCAGGGCATTACTAAACTGATATAGCTCATGGGACAACTTTCAGGCTCAAGTATCAGTATACATGGAACGAATATGATGATTGGTCGCCTCCATGGCGTGGTCCTTATTACCCTCTCGAGCATCCAGTGCCACATCTGGGTTAGACTTTTCATCAGGATGATACAATATGGGGATCTGCATAGGAAGAAGCTTTAGCTGGGCTGAAGAACTTGTTCCTAGAGGACTAGAATATGGATTGCAGTGCGATAACTACGGAGAAGTACGAGGAAGAAGGCCTCACCATTCAAACTGTGGAGAAGGGAGTTGTTCTTAGGAATTGGTCTGTCACACCATCCGAGGCCCGCCTAGTCCTTGGGTAGCATGGCATTTAGCCTTATTTATTCCTATAGTCATGCTAGGCATTTAAAATGTTTTCAGTAATTTTGTTTTAAAGACGCATTTTTTTTCAAAATAATTGCTCGATTCATCGAATCGTACTTGTTTTGGGGGTATTTTCAAAATTTAATCAGTGTATTGCTATTTATTGTTCATTATTATCTTTTACCTTTTCTTTCTACAGTGTTATTCTTACTTTTCCTGATGAACCAATGACTATGACATGTGATAAGATAATGCAACATAAGGATAGTGACTCAGAAGAAGAAGATGAAATACCTGAGAAAATTGTCAGGGAGGTTGAGAACTTTGAGAATAAACAAAACCTGGACAAGACCAAAGCAATAAATTTAAGAGATGCTGAAACCATCAAGGGAACTCACGTAAGGAAGAGTACGTTCATTTCCTGAAGGAATATGAGGATATCTTTGCATGTTCATATGATGACATAACCGGTTTGAGCACATCCATAGTGGCTCAGAAGTTGACTACCAATCCAACGTGTCCACCAGTAAAGCAGAAACTCAGAAAGTTCAAACCAGATATGAGCCTGAAAATCAAGGAGGAAGTTACTAAGCAAATCAAAGCTAAAGTCCTCATGGTAGTTGAGTACCCAACCTGGCTAGCCAACATTGTACCAACTCCGAAAAAAGATGGAAAAGTCGGGGTGTGTGTTGACTATCGAGATTTAAATAGAGCAATCTCAAGGACAATTTTCCACTGCCAAATATATACATCCTGATCGACAATTGCGCCAAGCATGAACTCAAATCATTGTAAGTTTGTTTGTGGGTTATCACCAGATCTGGATGGATGAAGAAGATGCAGAGAAAACTGCCTTCATCCCACCGTGGTGAGTATAGTGCTACAAGATGATGTCATTCAGCCTAAAGAATGTTGGGGTTACTTACATAAGAGCCATGAAAACTATCTTCTATGATATGATACACAAGGAAATAGAGGTGTATGTTGACAACGTCATCATCAAGTCCAAGAGGGCCGCAGATCACATAGCGTATTTGAGAAAGTTCTTTGACAGGATAAGGAGGTACAATCTAAAACTGAACCCCGTAAAATATGCATTCGGGGTTCCCACAGGAAAGATACTGGGATTCATTGTTAGCCGCCAAGGAATCGAGTTGGACCCATCCAAAGTTAAAGCTATCCACGAGTTACCACCACCAAAGAGCAAAAATGATGTGATGAGCTTCCTAAGACTCCTTAACTACATCATCCGCTTCATAGCACAGTCCACAATTATATGTGAGCCCATCTTTAAAATGTTGAGGAAAGATGCTGAAATGAGTTGGACCGAAGATTGTTAGAAGGCTTTTGACAATATCAAGGAATACCTGTCCACACCACCAGTCCTAGTCCCCCCAGAACCTAGAAGACCTTTGCTACTCTATCTATTTGTATTAGATGGAGCTTTCGGATGTGTTTTGGGACAACATGATGAGACAAGAAGAAAAGAGAAAGCTATATACTACTTAAGTAAGATGTTCACACCTTACGAAGCACGATACTCACTGCTGGAACGCACTTGCTGTGCTTTGACCTGGACAACCCAGAAATTGAGGCATTACTTATGTGCATACACCACATACCTCAAATCTAGGATGGACCCGCTGAAGTATATCTTTCAGAAACCCATGCCAATCGGGAAGTTAGCAAAGTGGAAGATATTGTTAAGCTAGTTCGATCGTCTATGTAATTCTGAAGGTGGTCAAAGGACAAGAATTGGTAGACCATCTTGCTGAAAATCCTGTGGAAAGAGAATACGAAACCTTGAAAATGTATTTTCCTAATGAAGAAGTATCATTCATAGGAGAGGACATTGCTTAAGCTTACGACAGTTGTAGAATGTTCTTCGATGGAGCTGCAAACTTCAAAGGAGTGGGCATCAGAGCAATTTTGGTATCAGAAACATGTCAAAATTACCATGTATCCACAAAGCTTAGGTTTCCATGCACCAACAACATGGCAGAATACAAGGATTGCATAATGGGGCTCAATCTGGCCATCGATATGAATATACAAGAGCTAATAGTAATTGGTGATTCGGATCTTCTAGTACATCAAGTTCAAGGATAATGTGTCACGCCCCAAATCGAGGACATGACCGGCGCCTGACCGGGTTGCCCCAGTCAAGCGGACCTGGGTGCCTTTCATTCCCACGCGTTACCCCTGTGTTGATTGTTTCTCATTAACCAAATATCTTACTAACCATGAATGATTTCACATTAAACAATTAAAACTATACAAGTGATTCATTAACAAGTTTGCAGTTTTTACAACGCCCGACATAACATAATGTATACATAATACTGGAGTCCCACAGTTTACATGTCTACAGAGCCTCTAGGATACAAAAAAAGGGGATACAATACTTGCCGGTAACAAGGCTCCGGCTATACCTTACAAAACCAAAATGAAATCTAAACAAAAGTGGCATGAACCACACAGGGCCCCGAGGAAGAAAGGGCTCACCAAACGGGCAGTGGAAGGAGAAGGATACTACTGCCGATGAGCTGAAGTGCCTGCTACTGATCCACCTACAATCATAACACGAATGTAGCGTCCCCGACAAAAAGGGACGTCAGTACACTTGAATTGTACTGGCATGTATGGACAAACTTTGTCCCAAGTAAACTCAAGCCATTGAATTACATCAACAATTAATTAAGCCAGCCAACCATGTTTCCACATTTTCCTCATTTCAAATAATTCTCAATACAAAGCACTTTCTACGATCAACCAATTTTAACAATAACCAATCAATCACGTAAAGCACAAGTAGTCATACAAAGGGGCAATCAGTGCCCCACAGGTTGCAAACTCTCCTGCTGTCTCCTTTCACAATTTCACATTATTGATTTTTGTATCAATTTTCAATAGCGATTTCGATCGCTTTCCATCCTTATTGCCCCTGACCACCCTTATTACCTCGGCCACCCTTATCACCCCGACCCACACCTTATTTCCTCACGTTGCGGCGCGCAACACGACCCCGCCTTACAGGTTTAAAACACAACAATTTCAAACAGCAGATAAGGTACTACACACAATTTCAACAAGTTCAAATAAGCAACTTGCACATTGTTTCATGTTCTCAATTATTTATCAATTCAATATCACAACCATGTTACAATATTTCCACAATTCAAGTGTTTCATCTCTTTCCACAATAAACCAATTCTCAAGTGTTTCGTTTGTTTTCCACAAGGTGCCATATAGGCCATCATAGTCATTATTCACAATTCTTTTGCCAAATTAAACTCTCATTTTACATCACTCATAGCTCAACAACAAACTTTGAATATCCAACAACAACATCAAGAATTTCACACAATTTGTCAAGTTAACACGAAACAAACAAACTTCACACATATAGGCGATTTCACAAGAATCAAAATTAGCCATACATACCTGGTGATGAGTTTTCTTCCGTTAACTTCCTATTTTATGCTTACCCACACTATCTTACTCTTTCCAACCCTGTTCTTGAAGACTCTTACTTCTACTCACTTCTTTTTACTAGAAATCAAGTTCAATAATCATGCATGAGTGTAAAATTCTATTTCCAAAAGCTATTATATGCAAACCTCTCTTTACCCAATTTAAAACTGAAAATCAAAGAAAATAGTTAGGGTTTTTACCTTGAAAATATTGGGGAAGTTGAACCCTTGCCCTAGGATCCTTTGGAATTAAGATGGTTGGAACAATCTTTGAAGATGAAAGATTTCTCTCTCTAAAAACCCTCTCTTCTCTCTCTAATTTTTTGGTAAGATGATATGATAAAATGAAGAAGAAGTGTGTTATATTAAAGAAGAGATCGGGTCAAAATGTTACAAAAATCTGGGGCCGGGGTCAATTATGCGGTGCACTATGCGACCGCAGAATCAACATGCGGTCCGCATAGTGATCGCAGAATTGCCCCAAATTTACACAGGTTCTGTTAAGGAATGCGGCCAGAATGCGGTCCGCATGCGTGATATGCGGTCGCAAAATGCACCACAGATTCGTTATGCGATCGCATATCGACCGCATTTTTGACATGATTTTGGGAAGCCTTCTGGAATGTTTTGCGGCAAGAATGTGGTCCGCATGTCAGGTTTGCGGTCGCATTCTTGACCGCATATTTGACATTTTTCGGAAAAATTAATTCTCTACATTTTTTTTGAAACTTAAATCACTACCAAGGGTCCGAACCGCGGCTCGTAAGCTCGCCGCGAAGAATTCTACGCATTCCTAACACATTATTCGGACCATGACACCATAGCTACTAGGTTTTATGCACAAATAATTTACGGGGCCTTACATCCTCCCCCCTTAAGATCATTCGTCCTCGAATGAGGATTTGAAAATGAGTTGGCTTTGAAAGACATGCTATGCAAACTATCAAAATTTTAACTAACTCTTATATTTTAGAAAAATTTCGCCAGAGTTTCCTTTGTATTATGGACATATCCACCTGTCAGAGGGCCCCCGAAACACATTACCAAACAACAATACACAAATACAACACTTTTCACAACTGGTATACACTTTCTTACCTCAACGAATGCACATATTCTATCACATTGTTACAATTGCACAAAAATTAGTCACTTCAATGAATTCTTACCTTATTTAACCATTTTAACACACCATGTACACTTAACAAACCATTACCAATCTACACTTACTATTAGTTGTTGATTTAACACGTAAATCTTTATAATGCTTTCATTTATCAAGAACGGTTCAAGTGACCCAAGGTAACAACACAATTAACTCATTACAAAATGAAGGGGACTTTACTAATACTAAGAGGGAAACAACTTAGACAAGATGACAGTTACTAGGAGTAGGAGGGTCACCTAATTTCTTCTAGGCTTGATCGAACAAATGGGGGTACTTTTCCTTCATCTCTTTTTCCGCTTCCCATGTGGCCTCCTCAACTTGTTGACTCCGCCACAATACTTTAACAGAGGCAACTTCCTTATTTCTCAACTTACGGACTTGCCTATCAAGAATGGCAACTGAAACTTCTTCATATGACAAATTTTCATTAACCTCTATAGCTTCGACTGGCATGATGGTGGATGGATGTCCAATCACTTTCTTCAACATGGACACATGGAATACCGGATGCACTGATGACATCTCAGGAGGCAACTCTAGCCTATAAGCAACTTGACCAATCCTTTGAACGATCCGATATGGCCCAACATACCTAGGACTCAATTTCCCTTTCTTTCCGAATCGCATGACTCCCTTCATAGGAGATACCCTCAAGAACACCCAATCATCGACTTGAAACTCCAAATCCCTTCGACGAACGTCTGCATAGGACTTTTGACGACTCTGTGCTGTTTTCATTCTCTCCTGAATAACCTTGACCTTTTCCATAGCTTCGTACACCATATCCGGCCCTAGCAATTCCGCTTCACCTACCTCAAACCACCCGATTGGCGATCTACATCTTCTCCCGTACAATGCCTCAAACGGGGCCATTCGAATGCTAGCATGATAGCTGTTATTGTAAGCAAATTCTATCAGTGGCAAGTGTTCATCCCAATTACCTTTAAAATCTAAGACACAAGCCCGTAACATATCTTCAAGCGTCCGAATGGTCCGCTCGGCCTTGCCGTCGGTCTGCGGATGGAAAGCTGTGCTGAGATTCACCTGAGTCCCCAAACCTTGCTGAAACTTCTTCCAAAAGTTAGCTGTAAACTGAGCCCCGCGATCCGAGATAATAGAAAGTGGAGTGCCATGAAGTCTTACTATCTCTTTGATGTACAATCTTGCATATTGCTCCGCAGTATCAGTGGACTTGACAGGCAGGAAGTGAGCTGATTTGGTGAGTCGATCTACTATCACCCATACTGAATCGAACTTACGCTGAGTGCGAGGTAACCCCACCACGATATCCATATTGATCATCTCCCATTTCCACCTTGGTATTTCTATAAGCTGAGTTAATCCACCAGGCCGTTGATGCTCGGCCTTCACTTGTTGACAGTTCGGACATTTAGCTACAAAGCCTGCCACATCCCTTTTCATACCGTTCCACCAATAAATCTCCTTGAGATCGTGATACATTTTCGTTGAACCAGGGTGAACAGAATACCTGGAAGTATGAGCCTCTGCCATCACTCTTTCCCGAAGCTCGTCCACATTCGGAACACATAGCCTATCTTGACACCGCAATACACCATCTTCGCTGCTGAGTACAAATGCTGAGGTCTTGTCATTCATGACTGCTTCCTTCACCCGAACCAATGCTGGATCCATGAACTATTTTTCCTTGATTTCCGCGACCAATGATGATTCTACTCCATTATGCACCAAGATATCCCCCTCGTCTGACGCCGAAATACGAACCCCCAAGCTGGCTAATTGGTAGACCTCTCGAGCCAGGGGTCTCTGATCCGCACCCAAATGAGCCAAACTACCCATGGATTTCCGACTAAGAGCGTCAGCTACCACATTTGCCTTCCCTGGATGGTACAATATGTCCATATCATAGTCCTTGAGTAGTTCTAACCACCGCCGCCGTCTCAGATTCAGCTCTTTCTGCTTGAACAAATACTGGAGGCTCTTGTGGTCTGAAAACACATCTACATGAACCCCATAAAGATAGTGTCGCCATATTTTCAAGGCAAACACAACAGCTGCAAGTTCCAAATCATGCGTCGGATAATTCTTCTCGTGATTCTTGAGTTGCCTGGAAGCGTAAGATATGACCTTTCCGTGCTGCATCAATACACATCCCAAACCGACTCTGGAGGCATCACAATAGACTACAAATCCCTCTCTGCCTTCTGGCAAGGCCAATACTGGTGCCGAGGTCAATCTTGACTTCAGTTCTTGGAAACTTTTCTCACATGCTTCGGACCACCGGAACTTCACTGCCTTCTGCGTCAGTTTTGTCAATGGGGAAGCGAGGGTTGAGAATCCCTCTACAAACCTCCGATAGTACCTTGCCAGACCCAAAAAGCTGCGAATCTCTGTCGGGGTCGTGGGTCTAGGCCAATCTTTCACTGCCGCAATCTTTTGAGGATCCACCCGAATTCCCTCACTGGAAATAACATGCCCTAGAAAGGCTACGGACTCCAACCAAAACTCACATTTTGAGAACTTGGCATACAATTGATGTTGATGAAGGGTCTGCAATGCTGCTCTGAGGTGAACGGCATGATCTTCCCTGCTCCGAGAGTAGATGAGGATGTCGTCAATGAATACAATCACAAAGGAATCTAGGAATGGCTTGAAAACACGATTCATAAGGTCCATGAAAGTTGTTGGGGCATTGGTTAGCCCAAAAGACATGACCAAAAACTCGAAGTGACCATAACGAGTTCTGAAGGCGGTCTTAGGAATATCCTGCTCCCTGATTTTTAACTGGTGGTACCCGGACCGTAAATCAATCTTTGAGAAGAACTTCGCTCCTTGCAATTTGGTCAAACAGATCATCCACTCGAGGCAAAGGATATTTATTCTTGATGGTGACTTTGTTGAGCTGCCGATAATCAATACACATTCGAAGTGACCCATCCTTCTTTCTGACAAAGAGAACCGGAGCTCCCCACGGTGACACACTCGGTCGTATGAACCCTTTCTCTAATAAATCCCTCAACTGCTCCTTTAACTCCCTTAACTCTGCTGGCGCCATTCGGTATGGTGGAATGGATATTGGCTGAGTATCCGGCATTACATCGATCCCGAAATCAATCTCCCTATCCGGCGGGATGCCTGGAAGCTCATCTGGAAACACTTCAGGAAATTCATTCACAATTGGCACGGACTCGAGGGTAGGCACCTCCGAGGTGGTGTCCGTTACCCGAACCAGGTGATAGATACACCCCTTCTTAATCATCTTCGAAGCCTTAAGGTAGGAAATAAACCTACCCCTTGGCACCACACCATTTCCTCTCCATTCAATGAGTGGCTCGTTAGGGAACTCGA
Organism: Nicotiana noctiflora; assembly: GCA_032618575.1. Lineage (NCBI taxonomy): Eukaryota > Viridiplantae > Streptophyta > Magnoliopsida > Solanales > Solanaceae > Nicotiana > Nicotiana noctiflora. The sequence continues at coordinate 199,359 of JASVEL010012385.1, read as the reverse complement.
GCCTCATAACTCTCGTTCGACAGTCAAGTTTGGCAAAGCACGAATAGAGCCAATCCATCCCCATAATTACATCAAAATCTACCATCCCAAGCTCAATAAGATCAGCTGTGGTATCACGACCACCCACCGTAACAACACAATTCCTATAGACTCGTGAGGCTGTAATAGAATCACCAATTGGAGTCGACACAGAGAACGGCTCATGAAGCTGTTCGGGTTCTATCCCAAAACTTGAAGCAATGAATGGAGTAACATAAGACAAGGAGGACCCTGGATCAATAAGGGCATATCAATCAATAGTTTGAACAGACAGGATACCTGTAACAACATCTGGAGAAGCCTCGGCATTTTGGCGGCCACTCAATGCATAGAATCGGCTAGGTCCACCCCTATCCTGAGCTCCACCCCTAGCTGCACCACGCCCCGCTGATGCTGGAGTACGCGCCGATGATGTAGCAGCTGAAGAACCGGATGACTGAGCGGATCCCCTACCTATACCCTGACGGGGTGCACGACAGTCTCGTTCTGAATGTGACCTCTCACCCCGCACCCGAAGCACACCGGAAGGTCAAGGTAGCATGTCTCCGTATGAAATCTCCCACACTTGGGGCATGTAGGTCTCCCCCGCTGCTGGGACCTCACCCCAGGACGACCGGACTGACGAGACCTCCTGCTGTCCGAACCAGGTCTCGAGTAACTGCCTTGCTGATGACCGTGCACGGATGGCGGTGCACTCGCGGAGGACCTGAGCATATGACTGGGATGGACCTGATGACCCTTTCCCTGGAAGTGATCTCCCTGGATGACCCATTGACCGGGCCCTGCTGCTACTTTCTCTTTCTGCCACGAATCTTCAATTTCCTGGCCTCTGTGGCCCGAGCAAACCCCACGATCCTCCCATAGTTCATATCTGAGTGCAAAGCTGCTGTGGCGGCCTCATTCACTACCAAAGGGCTAAGGCCCCGAACAAACCGTCGAACCCGGGCATCCATGGTCGACACTAAATGAGGAGCGTACTTGGAAAACCTTACGAACTCCATGTGATACTCCCAAACACTCATACTGCCCTGCTTGAGGACCTCGAACTCCGTGGCGCGGGCTGCCATCACCTCGGCAGGCAAGAAGTGGTCCATAAATGCATCTACGAACTCATCCCATCTGGCCGGAGGGCTCCCTTCCTCACGGGAATCCTCCCACATTTCGAACCATGAACGTGCCGCTCCCTTCAGCCTGTAAGAGGCCAACTCTACCCCCTCTATATCTGTAGCCTTCATCACTCTGAGGGTCTTGTATATCTCATCAAGGAATTCCTGTGGGTCAGCCTCTGGATCGGTGCCTGAAAATTCTGGAGGGGCCAATCGCAAGAATTGATGGACTCTGGAGCCAAAGGAATCTCCCTGTCCGCCGGAGGATGCAGGGGCATCATGGGATCTCTGGGCCTGGGCGGCCACTAACTGTGTTAACATATGGATGGCTCCCCTAAGTTCTTCATTAGAGATACCAGAGCCCGAAGCGGGAACCGTATCTGAGTCAGGAACACCGGCAGGAGGAATGGTGGCATCCTCTGCCGCGGCTGGAATAGGGACACTTGGGTTTTGAACAGATGGGCCATGCAAATTCGGGACCGGTGGGTCATTCTCTCCCACGGCATCGGGTACATGATTAACAGCTGCACTTGGGTCGGCATTGGCCCTAAGGCCGAGTCTAGCCTTCTTCTTAGGTGCCATATTCTGAAAATTTGGGAACAAGGCACGAATTAGACACGGATATCTCCACATTGCACTTTACCGCACGATATAGATTATCAAAGAAGTAGGTAAATTCCTAAATGCCCGTGTAGCCCCCTACTTATATGATGTGGTCGACAACACACCTATAAGAAGTGCACTACTAGACACGGCTCCGAGACATCCTAGGACACTTTAAAACCTTAGGCTCTGATACCAAGTTTGTCACGCCCCAAATCGAGGACATGACCGGCGCCTGACCGGGTTGCCCCAGTCAAGCGGACCTAGGTGCCTTTCATTCCCACGCGTTACCCCTGTGTTGATTGTTTCTCATTAACCAAATATCTTACTAACCATGAATGATTTCACATTAAACAATTAAAACTATACAAGTGATTCATTAACAAGTTTGCAGTTTTTACAACGCCCGACATAACATAATGTATACATAATACTGGAGTCCCACAGTTTACATGTCTACAGAGCCTCTAGGATACAAAAAGGGGAATACAATACTTGCCGGTAACAAGGCTCCGGCTATATCTTACAAAACCAAAATGAAATCTAAACAAAAGTGGCATGAACCACACAGGGCCCCAAGGAAGAAAGGGGCTCACCAAAACGGGCAGTGGAAGGAGAAGGATAAAGTGCCTGCTACTGATCCACCTACAATCATAACACGAATGTAGCGTCCCCGGAAAAAGGGACGTCAGTACACTTGAATTGTACTGGCATGTATGGACAAACTTTGTCCCAAGTAAACTCAAGCCATTAAATTACATCAACAATTAATTAAGCCAGCCAACCATGTTTCCACATTTTCCTCATTTCAAATAATTCTCAATACAAAGCACTTTCTACGATCAACCAATTTTAACAATAACCAATCAATCACGTAAAGCACAAGTAGTCAAACAAAGGGGCAATCAGTGCCCCACAGGTTGCAAACTCTCCTGTCGTCTCCTTTCACAATTTCACATTATTGATTTTTGTATCAATTTTCAATAGCGATTTCGATCGCTTTCCATCCTTATTGCCCCTGACCACCCTTATTACCTCGACCACCCTTATCACCCCGACCCACACCTTATTTCCTCACGTTGCGGCGCGCAACACGACCCCGCCTTACAGTTTAAAACACAACAATTTCAAACAGCAGATAAGGTACTACACACAATTTCAACAAGTTCAAATAAGCAACTTGCACATTGTTTCATGTTCTCAATTATTTATCAATTCAATATCACAACCATGTTACAATATTTCCACAATTCAAGTGTTTCATCTCTTTCCACAATAAACCAATTCTCAAGTGTTTCGTTTGTTTTCCACAAGGTGCCATATAGGCCATCATAGTCATTATTCACAATTCTTTTGCCAAATTAAACTCTCATTTTACATCACTCATAGCTCAACAACAAACTTTGAATATCCAACAACAACATCAAGAATTTCACACAATTTGTCAAGTTAACACGAAACAAACAAACTTCACACATATAGGCGATTTCACAAGAATCAAAATTAGCCATACATACCTGGTGATGAGTTTTCTTCCGTTAACTTCCTACTTTATGCTTACCCACGCTATCTTACTCTTTCCAACCCTGTTCTTGAAGACTCTTACTTCTACTCACTTCTTTTTACTAGAAATCAAGTTCAATAATCATGCATGAGTGTAAAATTCTATTTCCAAAAGCTATTATATGCAAACCTCTCTTTACCCAATTTAAAACTGAAAATCAAAGAAAATAGTTAGGGTTTTTACCTTGAAAATATTGGGGAAGTTGAACCCTTGCCCTAGGATCCTTTGGAATTAAGATGGTTGGAACAATCTTTGAAGATGAAAGATTTCTCTCTCTAAAAACCCTCTCTTCTCTCTCTAATTTTTTGGTAAGATGATATGATAAAATGAAGAAGAAGTGTGTTATATTAAAGAAGAGATCGGGTCAAAATGTTACAAAAATCTGGGCCGGGGTCAGTTATGCGGTGCACTATGCGACCGCGGAATCAACATGCGGTCCGCATAGTGACCGCAGAATTGCCCCAAATTTACACAGGTTCTGTTAAGGAATGCGGCCAGAATGCGGTCCGCATGCGTGATATGCGGTCGCAAAATGCACCGCAGATTCGTTATGCGATCGCATATCGACCGCATTTTTGACATGATTTTGGGAAGCCTTCTGGAATGTTTTGCGGCAAGAATGCGGTCCGCATGTCAGGTTTGCGGTCGCATTCTTGACCGCATATTTGACATTTTTCGGAAAAATTAATTCTCTACATTTTTTTTGAAACTTAAATCACTACCAAGGGTCCGAACCGCGGCTCGTAAGCTCGCCGCGAAGAATTCTACGCATTCCTAACACATTATTCGGACCATGACACCATAGCTACTAGGTTTTATGCACAAATAATTTACGGGGCCTTACATAATGGGCTATGAAAACACCAAGATACTGCCATACTTGTATCGTGTGCAGGTTTTAATGAAGAGATTCAAAAAGATAGAATTCAGAAATGTGCCCTAAATTCACATGAGTTCGCAGACACAATGACCACCTTATAATCAATGATATAACATCTAGACAAGAATTTCATCGATCCCATCATAGTAAAAATCGGTAACCAGCCGACTTACTGTGCTCATGTTGAAGAAGGAATGGACAGAAAGCCTTGGTTCCACGACATTAAAGAATATTTGGCAAGAAGAGAATATCCAAAGCAGGAAAACCATATTCAGAAATGCACTCTGCTGAGGCTATCCAATCACTTCTTCCAAAACGGAGGGACCATGTATAGATGAACTCCTAATTAGGGGTTGTTAAGGTGTGTTGACACAAAGTAGGCTTCCATATTGCTCGAGGACATACATTCTGGAATTTGTGGACCACATATAAATGGTTTTGTCCTAGCCAAGAAATACTCAGAGCTGGATACTTTTGGATGACCATGGAAACAGATTGCATCTGGTACGTACTGAAATGCCTCCAGTGCTAGGTACATGTAGACATGATAAAGGTACCACCAAATGAGCTCAATGCAATAAGCTCACCTTGGCCTTTTGCTGCCTAGGGAATGGATGTCATCGGTCCAATCGAGCCTACTACTTAAATGGGCACAGGTTCATTTTAGTAGCCATTGATTACTTCATAAAATGGGTAGAGGTTGCATCCTACAAAGCTGTAACCAATAAAGTCATCGCATATTTTGTCAAGGATCATATTATTTGCCGATTCGATATTTCCGAGTCCATTATCACTGATAATGCCATCAATCTTAATAGTGATTTGATGAAAGCCATATGTGAAACATTCAAAATCAAGCACAAGAACTCTACATAATATAGGCCTCAAATGAATAGATCTATGGAAGCTGCTAACAAGAACATCAAGAAGATACTAAGGAAGATAGTAGAAAACAATAAATAATGGCATGAGAAGTTACTCTTTGCCCTATTGGGGTTCCGCACTATGGTCCGCACATCAACTAGGCCAACTCCCTATTTACTGGTTTATGGTACGAAGCTGTCATTCCAGCCAAGGTAGAGATTCCTTCTTTAAGAATCGTACAGGAAGCCGAACTCAGTGATACAGAATAGATAAGGAGCCGCAATGAGCAACTGGCCATTATAGACAGGAAAAGAATAAATGCAGTATGTCAGAGTCTGCTTTATCAGAATAGAATGTCCAAAGCTTTCAACAAAATGGTCAAACCAAGGCAATTCACACCAGAACAGTTGGTACTAAAAAAGATCTTCCCGCATCAAGATGAAGCCAAAGAGAAATTCTCTCCCAATTGGCAAGGTCCTTACATGGTTCACCGGGTTCTAACATGAAGAGCACTCATACTTACAGAAATGGATAGAGAAGGTTGGACGAAACCAATCAATTTAGACGCGATCAAGTGACTATGTTTAAATTGTTTACATTCTTTCATATGATGTAACTGAACTACGCTTGACATGATTTCTATTTAAGAGGTGATGCATTGGCAGCCCTATGGGTTTAGTCATATCTTAATAAAATCTTTATATTTCGTCAGAACCAGAAACTGGGGCAGAAGTTTGAGGAGGACCCTCAAAATTCTTAAGCAAGTCCAGCCAATGCCATCATATGCTAGATAGTCAGAAATTGGTTAAGTAACTGGGGCGGAAATTTTGAGAAGGATTCTCAAAATTCCAGAGCAGATCCGATAGATTTCTTCGCACGCAAAAAAGCCAAAGGATCATTAGTCAAACTGGGACCGAATTTTGAGGAGGACCCTCAAAATTCATTGCAAAGAAACCCCAATGTTTCTAAAAGTGTTATAATCATTAATTCATCTAATTTACGTGATATTATATACCACTATGTTTTCTAAAATAACTCTCTTTCATCAAATAAGTGTATATTGTTTTGAAAAAACCTTCATTTCTATCGCAACCAGATGTCACCTAGAGTAACTCGAACATGGTTTCCCAAAGTAGAACAAAGCGTAGCAAGCGGACAAGGACACAAACCAACCTTCACCTACAAAACTTACAATTTTTCTTTGGGATGAAAGCACAGTGAACATAATAGGAGTATTCGCAAATATACACATACCAAAGTCACTATCTTTCTAACAATCAGGCCATCAGATGCAAATATATCTCCAGCTAAGAATATTCTACTCCTATTTGCGACTTGTTCACTATATAAGGCTAAGCATTGGCTTCTTCTTGCATGAGACTAAGCCTTATCTCAAATCTTGCATGAGGCTAAGCCCTACCTCCAGATTTTCATAAAGCTAAGCATTACCTTCTCCTTGCATGAGCCTAAGCCATGTCTCAAATATTGCATGAGGCTAATCCTTGCCTCCACATTTCCATAAGGCTAAACATTGATTTCACTTTGCATGAGACTAAGCTCTGTCTCAAATCTTAGATGAGGCATAAGCTATGCCTTCACATTTGCATAAGGCTACGCATTGCCTTCTCTTTGCGTGAGACTAAGCATTGTCTCAAATCTTGCATGAGGCTATTATATAAATATTCAATAATTATCCCTCATATTACTTTACGATGATTTAATCATCTAAATTCATCATTTATGCTCATATAAGTGCTTAAATATATAATTGCATTTTTACAATTACATTTACATTTAAAAGATTATAATTGCATATTGGCAATAATAGCACATACATATGTATAACTACATCATCTATACATAAAATGACTTTTTATATTTTTATAATGTTAAGTAATTATTTTAAATCAACTTCATGCATAAAAATTATTTTTGTCACTTAATTAACAATTTATACAAATTAGTTTATTGATAAATTAGGATTTAACAAATAGCGCTTTAATTGTGTCAAGATTCGAACCCCCCCCCCCCAGCCTAATTCAAATTAAACCATTATCCTAATCCGCCTCAGCCCAAATTACATAACCCCTACCCAACCCAAACCTCCTCTAATCATGGGTGTTGATCTCTGAGATTAACGGTCTGTGATCTTCTTTTTATTTTTAATCCAAACGGCCTCCCAAACCCTACCCATTCTCCAGAGATTGCCGCCCCCAAATGATTTCATCCTATCTTTTCTCTTAGACACCCCAAACCCTAGAAGCATCGTCACCCCAAAAATATCCCAAACCCCTTCGATCCTTGACCAGATATGGGGTTATTTGGTGTTTTTCTACCCTATCTAACCTGCAACCTCTGCTGGTTGTTTGATTCTTGCTGTTTTATAAGGGAATCTCAAAGAGATCCGACTTAGAGTCGACCTAGGCTCTTCGTTTTCTTATAAACTCGCCTTTTGTTTATCAATATTTGTATGTATTGTTAATTTTATGGTTGTGGTTAGAATTTTCCTTTACCCCGCCCCTTTTTCTCAAAAACACTCATCTTTTCAACGTGAATCTCTTCAAATCCTTGTAGGTGTGGAGCAATTTTTGAGATTATCCAATAGTTTTCTTTAAAATACCTTGTTCTCTTTATCGTTAATCGATTTAACATCCCTCTAGATTAGGGTTTCACCTCCTTATTATTTGCTGCTCAGATCTATGTAGATCTGAAATGATTTTAATTTTCTATAGCATTTTTGGTTGATCTTATATTTTTCTTACTGTTAATCGATCCTAATGTTCTCTAAGAACTAGGGTTTCACTTTGTTTTGTTACTGCAAAACTTTTCTAAAGGATTCCTATGTGTTTGATTATCCATTTTTACTAATTCTTCCATGACTACATTCCAGTCTTTAGCTTGTTTGATTATTTCAGTGTTTGTTCAATATTTGCCTGCTATTCTTGAGTAATTGATTGATTATCTAAATTGTCTAAGATTTGAAATTGCTTTGTTTTACTGAGATGATTACTTCGTGTAATTTTGGTCTACCTTCCTTATTTTGGGACTCCTAATTGGCACTATTTGCCTTAATTGTTCCTAGTAAGCTTAATTTATGGGCTGCTTGTCTTATTAACCCCAGATTGGTCCATATTTACTTGTGTTACCTTATTTGTGAGACTAATCCCTGTGACTTGCTGAATATTTAGTGTTCTGGCTCTAATTGGCTATCAGACTTATCACTTACCTTATTTAAACTACAATTCCGAGTTAATTTTGAACGTATCCCTATGATTCTACCTATTGATTGGTCCTGTTAAGCCTAATTGACTGACTAATTGTTCTCTTTGTCTTATTCGTAAGCTTTTAACCTTCTTTACCTTATTTACTTTACTCTACTCAATGCTATATAAGCCTCACTCTGTTTCTAAACAGATACACACACATACATAGAGAAACACACAAATTTCATGCTCTTATCCTCCATCACAATCTTCCTACTCTTTGTTTGTTGCATTATCTAGCTGGCTAAAAGCCAAGGCTAGACCCTTGGATCCTGTTGGCTACAATTTCCTCTTGATATATCTTAACGGGTATGTCTTCACTTCTTCTATCATTCAAACTTCTATGTAGTTAAACGTGTGTGCTTCCTGTTTCTTCAGTATGTCCACTCTTATGTGATTAAACCCGTGTATTTTATAATTTCAGCATGACTACTTTTATGTGATTAAATTTGTGTGCTCCCTGTTATTAGCATGCATACTTCTATCTAATCACTTATCCTAATCAGCATGTCCACTTCTATTTAATTGGGCCTATGCGTTTCCTGTTTTCAGCATGTCTTCATACTTGTTTTTATGTGATAAGGCCCATGTCAACTTTTTTCTCAACTAGCATTCGTTCTGTCCAGTGTTAAATACTCAACCCTAGAAGGTTCCTCATTAGTTTATGATTTCTATGCTTCTAACTTCTGCTACCTTTTTGCATGACTGTCTTAATGGTAATCTGACCCCAGCCTGATGTTCTTTGTTTAATACATCTCCATATGCCCATCTTTAGTAATTAATGTACTAAGTTGAATCTAGGCAATGTGAAACTTTCTTTGATGTGATTGTCATCCTGTTTCTGTCTACCATTTGATTGACGGAATCTTTATTTGAATCTCAAGTATTGAAATGACTCTCTTTGTTCCTATTTACCCCAGAAAATCCAAACGTTTTTAAACTCATACTCTTAGAACATCTAGGGTGTTGCCCCTCCAATGTGAGCACTTCCTAGAAGTCCATGAGACTCCTCTGAACTGTGACACACTGGGGCTCACTCTCTAAAACTTCCTCACAAAAATGTTTCTTTCAAAGTTTTCTGGTGTGAGCATTACCACGGGGTCCCTTCAGCACTTGGGAACTTTGACACACCAGAAGACCACTGTGTGTACTATGAGAATATTGGCATGTTTCAAACTTGGTTGAAGGCCTGGCTTCCATGATTACTTTTGGGCCTATCCAGACTCCCTATAGTACAACAATGTCATTTTATAATTTATTTATATTTGGTTTGTGTTAATAATCCTTGTAAAACAGATATTGAATTTATTAGTAAAACTGGGAGGGTTATTATATATATATATATATATATATATATATATATATATATATATATATATATATATATATATATATATATATATTGTTGGGAAAGTGTAGAAATCATACCTATAGGTTGTTGCGATGTTTGTTTACTTATGTGCATTAGAGAACCATGCCTATAGGACCTATCCAATTCCTTAAATCCTAAATTTTCACCCTTCACATCATTAGAAAAACTACTTCTAAGTCATTTCTCAATTTTGCATCGATAATCATGTCTACGAAACCTTCGTGTGTGTATTAGAAATCACGTTTATAGGAATTTCCTTGTAAAGTTCGCTTGACAATTGATTGATGCTTTACTCCCTAGAAATCATGCCTATAGGAAACACATTTAGAAATCAGTCTTAACACTTAGTCATTCATGCAAATAAGGTTTTAAATAAGTTTCTTCATTTAGATGTCATGCCTATAAGACTGTAAAATTAATTTTCTGCATTTAAGTATATGCCTGCAAAGTTTCAAAACCAGTTTCGCATTTTCAGAATCAAGCCTGCAAGGCTTTAAATCACTTATGTACTTAGATATCATGTCAATAAGAACTCTGCATTTAGATACCATGACTAAAGGTTGTAAAACCAGTTCTGCATTCTAGAAACCCTGCCAATAATATTGAAATCATTTCTCCATTTAGATGCCATGTCTATAATATTTTTTTAATTAGCTTCTGTACTTAGAAATCATGCCTACAGTGTTTAAGATAAAATCAGCCGCTAAAATTAGTAATCATTTTACATCTTAGACACTCTGTTTATAAAAATCCTATCCGGTTATCATTTAGGCAATCTTGTAGGTTGTTTGAATTCTGGATTTAAAACTATTATTTTCCCATTGCTTGAAACTGGCCAGATTCAAGAGGTAATAAAATCAGTAGGCAAACTGATTAGGTATTTACTGTCCCGGTTTAATAAAAATGTTGCATATGTTGTGCTCATCTGGATATCCTATTATAGGACTTTTAAATCATTTAAAACTGTTTGTTTGAGGCGTGCAATTGTTTTTCTATTTGTGGAGGTAAATATGAGCCTTTAATTGCATCTTTATGTGATAGTCCTATATGACTTTTGTTTTGTCGCTTAGTTTTCTCCTTTTTAAACAACATAGGCGAGTCTACAAATACCATAAATATAGGTCCTAAACACCTCTAGGGCCACATGCAAGGATGGGTAACGCACGCATAAGGCATGTACTGAATACTATTAGAGCGCCTAGGTAAATATAATTGGGGGGGGGGAGAGGGGGTAATCGGGTAGTAAAGGATATGATGACATGTGCACTAATGCTATGTGTAATACCTTAACTTGGGGACGAGTACCAAGTGTTGCACAAAAGTGATCCTATAGGCTAAAAAACATAGGACCCCTTTTATTCCTTATTTTAAACGTAATATCTATTTGTCTAAATTGTTTTTTTTTGCTTATAAGACTAATTCACCTAATTCGATTTTGGCCGGGACCTACCGTTGTGGTCCTCGAGGGGTGCCTAAAACCTTCCCTTTAAGGTTATTTCGTGTCCTTACTCAATCTTTGTTTATGTAAACCGGTTTATGAGTTATTTGCTTTAGGTTCCCTAATGCACCTTAAATCCGTTAGGTGGAGACTCTTCAAATTCCATAATTCTTAAAAGGAAAGGAGTTGTCCCAAAGACATGCCGAATTTCAAACTCCACGAGGAAAAAGGGGGCGCAACATCAATTTCCTATTTACTATGTCAGTAGAACTCTAGGCGAGGCAAAAACAAGGTATCCTCACCTAGAAAAGTTGGCACTCATTTTGCTAAGCACCTCCAGAAAGCTAAAGTTGTATTTTTAGTGCCACCTCATATGTGTCCTGACCTCTTACCCATTGAGGAATATCATACAAATGCCCGAGATCTCGGGTCGGTTAGCTAAATAGGCCATCGAAATCAATGAGTACAATATCGAGTATCGACCCCAAACTGCCAAAACATCTCAAATTTTGACAGACTTCGTAGTCGGCTTACCGCGAGCCTCAATTCCCGAAGTTGAGAGAATTACTATTAACCTCAGCGACTACCTCGAGAATCTGGACTCTTTTTATGAACTGTACATCGAACGCAAAGGGGTCTTGGCTCGATATTATATTAAAAACTGCCTATGAGAATGTAGTTAGGTAGTCTATTAGAATTGTGAAATCGACTAACAATAAGGACGAGTATTAAGTCATAATTCCACTTCTTAAATTGGGTAAAATCCTAGAGGCCGAGGTGATCGAAGATAAGCACGACTCCCTCCTCATGGAAAATCAAGTTGACAGGATGTTCGAAGTAAAAGAGGAACGGGTGTAAAGGTACTTATACAAATTATGGGTGACACCACATCAATTTAGGGAATCTACCCTGCAACACGTACCCCGAGATTATAACAGTGAGGATTAGTGCAACTCATGAAGTATATGATAGAAAAAGGCCACGCCAAAGTAAACTCAACAAATTTAACTTGGGATTGGAGGAGTAAGTGCATAGAGTACTTGAAGATCTAAAAATTGCCCTTGGATCCCAAAGAATCGAGAGCCTTGTGTACCGAGGTTTTTAACTTGGCCGAGGGGGCATTATTTAGATGAACCTTCGATGGCCCGCTAGCCAGATTCTTGGGATCGGGAGATACTGAATACTCCTTGAGAGAAGTTCATGAGGGCACATGTGGGAACCATTCAAAGGCAGAATCTTTGGTTCGGAAATTAACCAGGGCTGGCTATTACTAGACCAAAATGGAGAAAGATGCAAAATCATTCGTACCAAAATGCGACGACTACCAAAGACATGCCCTGATGATTCACCTACCAGCAAAAATGCTCTATTCAATTTTGTCCCCGTGGCCATTTATGAATTGGGGAATGGACATTGTCGGACCTCTAACATGGACACCCGGTAAAGCTTATTTCATACTATTTATGATTATTATTTTTTCAAATGGGTCAAAGCTCAAGCATTCGAAAAGGTCTGGGATAAAGAAGTCATTAACTTCATTTAAGACCACATAATATGTCAATTTGGTATACCAACCAAAGTCTTTTGCGATAATGGAAACAATTCTACGCTGCAAGATAAATAAAACTATTGAAGATCATAGTATCAAAAAGATACTATCAACACCTTACCACCATGGTGGGAAAGGCAGGCAGAATTAAAAAACAAGACCATACTTTAAAACCTGAAAAAAAACGTTGACCGGTGCGAAAGGGAAATGGAAGGAAATCCTACCCCAAGTCCCGTGGACATATAGTACGACCTCAAATTCTAGTACCGGGGCCACCTATTTTTGTTGGTCTCTATAGCTAAATCCTTAATACTGGTCAAAGTGGGAGAATGGAGCCTCACATTCCAATATGCGATAGAAGAGTCAAGTGGCGAGGCCATGATCATGAGCCTTGAACTATTGGATGAAATGCGGGAGGCTGCCCATTCTGATTGGTCGCCCAGAAACAACGAATAGAAAGGTACTACAACTGAAGAGCCAATCTTTGACACTTTCAAGTCGGGGACTTGCTTGAGAAAAGTAACATTACATACCAAGAACCCGCATGAAGGGAAGCTGGGACCAAATAGGAAGGCCCACATCGGGTTATCAAAATAACTAGCAAAGGCTCGTATAAACTCAAAGCCAAAAATGACGTACAACTACCGAGAAACTGGAATGTAGCACACTTAAAGCGGTACTACTGCTAAGGTAAGAACTCGATTACTTTTTCATCATATTATCAATCGGACTAACATATGCAGGTAAACGGCCAAGGACAGATATGTTTATTAGATCTGAAAGCATGTGTTACACCTTTTTTCCCTTGAACCAATTTTGTCCAAAAATGGGATTTTCAATAAGGTTTTTAACGAGGCAACAGTAAAACGTACTAAATTATATTTAAAGACCGATTTCAAATCGAAATCGATGAGCATTTGCATTCGGCCAACATTATTCGAGCCCTCACGAATTCGATCTCGAAAACTGGGGGCCATCACCCTCGAATTAAGGTCTTTAGCAGGGGAAGAAGAAAATGTGTTAAAAGTTGAGGCTTGGTGGTTATGATTCATTATAAAGGCCAAATGGTCATATGAATCATGCCCACTTAGTCCGCTCTAGCCATGACACAAGTTTTTATCTGCTTTCAATCATGTACCTTGCATACCAAGAAATGAAAGAAATTTATGCTTCCCTTACACTTTATCATTACGCATTTTTTATCATGGATCACAAAAGCTTTCGGACTACCCCTACTTGAGGACTATTGAGCCTACGGGCTACCCCTACTCGGATAATATTACCCCATGAAAGCTCGGGTAGCCCGAGCTATCCGGAGGCATCAAACCTATTAGTCGGTGGCCAAATATAAAAAGCTACGGCCATCCTAAAAACATCTCGGAGACATCCAAAGTTTGAAATTAGAAAGTAAGGCCTTTACAAAATTTCGAAACTTACTAAAAAGTTATCCTCAGCAAAAACATCGTCTAGAAACACTTAAGCATCTCGAAACCCCCCGGCCTCACCAAGAGTTCGAAGCCACAAGAAAACAAAGTTGTATCAAAGTCGAGCTTCGAGCCTCCAAAAAATGAATGCCATGGAACTACACTTGATTCTATACTAAGGCATCTAAAACAATACTTAAATAGAAATTACAAAAAGATGATGGAAAAATAAAAACACATTATTGCCAAAAAGGGAAAATTTCATATATTCCAAAATATATTTACAAAGCCCCAACCGAATTGCCTCAAAAGAAAAGCTGAAAAAATACATAAGAAAAAAAAAACTTAAAAAGTACTAAGGCATCTATGCATGGTTGTCACCGGGGCTCGACTCGTCACCAGAACCGTCGGATCCCTAAGATCCCTTAGAGACTTTGGCACCATCGGTCTCGTAGCGCTCATTTGCCTCGGCCTCGAGCCTCTTGGCTTCTTTGATCTCGGTCGATAGGTCAAATCCTTGGGTGTGGATCTCTTCGAGGATTTCTCTCGGGGATAATCACTTTATGTATTCAGTATTTGTTTTTAAGTGGGTCTCGACTGCCTCCACATTGGCCTTGTATTGAGCCACCATTTCCTCGACATTAGCAGAGGTGGTTCCAATTTGACCCCTGGTGTCGTGTATTTTCTTCTAAGGGAATCCTGTTCCATGACAACCGAGCTTAGCTGCGCCTAGAGATCATCGTTCATACTAGACCACTTGTAGGCTTTGTCCTTCGCCACCCAAAGTTGGTTCTCGACCGATGCCAACTCGGCCTTCGCAACTTCCTTCTCCGAGGCCAACCGGTCCATCCTACCCTTCCATACTTTAGTTTGGGCCTTGACCTCATCAATCTCAGTCCGGAACTAGACAATCATGTCCATCTTCTATTGGACCTACGAAGTTATGTTGTTAGTCACCACGACTAGGTGTTTGTGTTTAGCTTCAAAGACCTTTACCTTCTCAACCAGGTCGGCGTGTTCCCATTTCAGGGTCGAGGCCTTCTTTTGAGCTTTTGCCAACTCGGCTTGGAGAATTAGGAGGTCTTTAAGGGCCTCGTTCTATTGCTCTCTAAGAGCCCTGGGGTACGTCTCCTTCTTTAAGACCTGCTCTTTGAGTTTGAACTTGAGTGGGCTGATTTACAAGCGGTAGTGGAGGAAACTCTCATGGTGAAATATTGAAGCCTGTAAAGCAGTGAAATTAGTAAGAGACATCAAAGGAAAACCTAAGTAGGATTCATGAAGGGGTACGAAAGTGTTAGCACCTTACACGGTGCAGTGCCTGCTGTAAATCATTAAAGAGACTTGACGTGCCTACCTCATTCATATTTGCTTGGTTCTCCTTGGTCATCAGGCATTGAAGGTAGTTAGCTACACCTACTAGAGCAGACAGGACCCAGCCATCCTCCAGGACAAAGTGAGAACAAACGTTCGTTTGTGCTTCGGGTCCATGCTCAGTGCAGAAAATTGCTTCACCAATCATGGGCTCAAACTCGGCCTGCCATCTCTCGAGGGCACGACCTTCTTCAAGATCTCCATATGACCTGGGTCAAACAAATCCTCCAATATAGACATGTCCATGCCATCGAAAAAGGAGTTGAGGGGGTCATCTGAACCCTGTACTCCCTAACTTGACTTTTCCATGCCCGATTGGGCCTCTTCGAGTCAATAATATCGATCACACTGGTCGCCTCCTTCAGAACAGGGACGACTTCGTGAGAGGTCACGACCTTTATCTCTCCTTCGACCTCCAAATTTGGAAGGGGATCAACCTCATGGACATTTTCCTCGGTAGTCGCTTGCTCCCCGGTAGGGGTCGATCCATGGGCAATGAAGATTTTGTCTTTTTCGAGCTCATCCCTAAGCCGGTAGGGGAATTCAAGGTCCGGTACCATAGACTTGGTATTATTTTTGGGATTCCGATCCTGGGTGGCCGCCCTTTTTTGCCTCTTTGCCTTAGGATCCGGGGAACCCGAGGACTTTCTTTTCTTCTTTTTCTCCTCCTTCGCGGCAGTCTCAGGTTGTCCTTAAATAAAAGGCTCGATGGGTAAGGGTGTATCCTTGTCCTCGTCCAGCGACCTAAGTTCGGTGGCCTTAGCCAGACCTATAAATGAAGAGAAAAGGTAGCATTGTGCAAGTTAGGGATGTATTGGTAACTATATAGGGAAGAACCTCACCATGAAAATGAAAATCCCATTTGACATCTTAAAGGTAGCGCCATGTGTGCTCGGAGTATGGCATCTGCTTACAAATATCTTTGATGACTCCTTTAACCGGGGATCGCATCAGGAACTCGGTCAACAAATGCACAGCCGTAATACAGGCAATAAGAAGAAGAATGAAAAGATATTAATACTTAAGGAAGACGACACTTAAGAGATTCATTCCACTTCTCTAGGAACAACAGGAACTCGAGAGGGATTAGGTCTTAGGTGTTGACCCGAAAAAACCTTCCCTTCCAGCCTCGATCTCGATCATCGTCGATGCTTAAGAATAGGGCCTTGCTTGCCCAACGAACAAGATATATCAGCCCTCCTCAGAAGGGGTAAGTATAAAAAATTAAATACCACTCTACATGAGTATAAATATCATCATTAGACCTAGGAACGGCCATGTCTTTAGCTTCCCATTTAGAGTATTCTTACAAATCTATTCATAGGAGGCTCGTGATCTACCTTAGGGGATCCACCTCAGTGTTCGTGGCCAGATGGGAAGACAGGGGAGCTGCTTGTTGCGGTATGGACTTGGAAGTTTTAGCCATCATAATCTGGGAAAATATGAAGACTTGAAGGAGAATATGAAGATTTGGAGGAAAAATATGAAGATGTGAAGAAAGAGTATGAAGTATGAAGATATGTGTTGGAAATTTCAAAAACAATCTGAAGGTTTAAAGGGTCTAAGATGAAAATACGAAGGTTCAAGGAGAAGGGTATAAAGATTTGAAAAGGGTTGATGGTTTTATGGGGGAAAATGCAATCAAAGCGCGACGTTTCACATTCGAAGACAGCCAGCCAATGATTGACATGTGTCTGAAGTCAGAACGATGCGACTGATGGGACATTTTAATTCACCTGTCATCTCAGTTATAACGTACGAGGGACGAAATCGGGTTTAGCTATTCATTTCCCACCGTTCCTGCAAACCTACTCTCTGAAAAGTGAGAGGACTATTTATATACGGATAAAATCGGAGATAATGCTTACCCGATTTCCTAGCGAAGAAGACTATATAAGGGTACGAACATACGAGCTTGAAATCGAGGATTGGAGCCTTTCGTATCGAGTCATATAAAAGGTGAACGTTGTGCTCATCATTAAGCATGAAGAAGCAACACTCCACGGACCCAGAATGAGCTCTAAGACCTCAGGCTGTATGGAAAATGATTACGCGCGACTAACATATGGTCGTGATATTCGTACCCAGCCGGATATCACGACGCAGATCTCGCCGATGTCGATTACAGAACCAAATAATGAAAAAAGAGGTTTTTTTCCTTTTTAGAATTGTACTAGGGATGAAACTCTCCTACTATTTAAAGGGGAAGTTTTTCTTTAATAGGACACATTGTAACATGCAAACCAACAATACGAATTCATTCTTCTGCTTTTAGCTATTGCAAATTTATTACTTTACTGTTTCTTGTCCATTTGAAATTGATTCTGAACCAAGGGTTTGACCTAGGGCAGAAACTATTGTTCAACCCAAGTTCAAGTTGGGCTGTAACATTACAATTGGTTTGATTATTTATTTTGTCTTTAATATGTCTATCTAATATCTTTGATTATTTGTGTTGAATCTATTTACATATCCTTAAAATCGTGTATAAATTTAATTATTATCCGTTTTAAGGGTAAACAGAAAAAAAAATTCAATTTTGGGATAGTTTATTTTTCAAGTTCAAATCGCTTAACTAATACTAACAAGCCAAAAAGAGGTCCAGTAACATCCTCTGTAAACTGTAGTTAATCATCTTTGAGAATAATTATTTGGACTTTTAATGGGTTTCATCATGGAATTATATGACAGATAGAGGTGTTCAAAGAAAACTAACAAATCGTACCAACTCGATAATTCTAGTCATACCGAGAAAAAAAATCCGACTATAGTTTGATTTAATTTGGTTTGGTGTTGGAAAAAAACCCCGACCATAATTGGTTTGGTTTGGTTTTAACTAAAGAAAGTCAAACCGAAACCAAATCAACCGGACATTACATATATAAATTTTTTAGATATATGTAATATATAACTATACTTATTGTGATGTAATTAATAAATATTTTCATAATTTTATCTTTTAAGGTATTATTTCATGGTTGGACTTAGAACTTTTGAATGTTCCAATATACATTATATGCATTAACATTAGTAAATTAAATAATGTTAACAAAAGCCAAACCAAAATCAAATCAATAGTAATACTAACAAAAGACATTCAATTCAATACAGCGAACGAGAATGTATCTATTTTTTGTTTTGCAAAAATTTAGATAAAAATGTATAATATATTTTTATTTTTTCTTTAGCGTTTAGTCATATAATTAATACTCCCTTATTAGTATACTTATTTTAGCATGACTTAGTACTTTTAGATTATGTTTATCTTATTATGACTTCTTAATTAGTAATATTTATATTACATAATTTTATTGTCTTTATTGTTGAATATTTTAGGATAATGTCATGAGACATCTCATATTTTGTATTATTTTCTTGAAAAATACTTTATATAGTTATATCTTACTAGGATTAAAGAAATATTTTGAGCACAATTTATATATTTTGTTCTACGAAGATTTTACCTGGGGAAAAAACCTGAATAACCCGAAAATCCGAGAAAAAACAAGAGCGAAAACCCCGAGTTTTATTGGTATGGTTTGATCTTTAGATTTAATAACCCGACACAATTGGTTTGGTTTGATAATTGTAAAATCCGAACCAACCCAACCTATATACACCCCTAACACAGACTGTTGACTGGATAAACTCATCTATTGGTATCCTTCTCCTTTAGTGTGTTGTATTTTATTGTTCTAAACAAATAGTAAGGAGTTATGCATAAGCTTCATTATCGTAATTAATCACCATATTCCACAAAAGAAAAACGATAAATATAAAACGTGACAAATGCACATACACTAACAATGTTACATTTGTATATAGGTACAAAATTCCTTTTATGCCGCCGGCCAAGTCACCTTTTGCTAAGGGTGGTCTTTCGTCTAAAAATTATAAAAAGTTGTATTGTATATATAATAAAATATTAATTTTAGATGTATATAACATATAATTATATTCAGAATGACTATTACTAACTCTTTACAAGCCCAACAAAGAGCAATTCAACTTAAGGAGAAGAAAGAAAATTTCCGCGACCAATAAGGACACAAAGAAATCTTTGATTTTGCACTGCCAAATATAAACAATACAAACATATAATTCACCTTTTCTTTTTCAAGCGTTCTTCTTCTTTATGGTCATCCAATTAATCGTCATGATTGTATCAATTCCAGTTTAAAAATGGTGAAAATTTTCTAACTTTGGGATAGTCTTTTTTTTTTTTCGCGTTAACATTGTTTAACTTATACTAAACATTCTCTATAAATTGTAGTTCATCATCTTTGAGAATCATTAATTGTAAGTTTTGATGGGATTAATTATTGTAATAATCACCATAATAGAAAAACGTTAAATATAAAACGTATCAATGCACCTATACTTAGGGTGTGTCTGGTATAACGGAAAATATTTTTTTGTGAAAACTTTTTTTTTTGGAAAATAAGTAGTAATCTTATTCATTTTTTCGTTCTTTGGTACGCAAATTAAGGAAAATGACTTTTCACGAGTATTCATAAATAATTTAGATATATATAATAAATATGAAGCCATAAACTTTCGAATCCATAAATTCTGATAAGCTTTCGAACCGCTAAACTTTCAAAATGGCAGAATTTCGAACCCATAAATTTTATAATTACTAAACTCGTAAACTTCCAAACATAAAAACCTCCGAGCTCATAATTTTGGAACTTGTAAATTTTTGAACATTTGAACTTATAAATAAAAAATTAAAACTAAATAATATATTTAATTTTTTGTTTGGTACGAGGGAGGGGGCAGTAAAATGAAAAAAAAATAAAAATTAAGGTTGGCGTGGTGCAGAAAACAAAAAAATAGAAATTTAAAATTGCAAAAAAAAAATAATAATAATAAGGTAAAAAAGATTTTTTTTTTTTTGCAGTGGGGGTTGGGAGTGGGGTGGAGGGGTAGTAGAGTGGACAGTAATGAAAAAACATAAATCTAAAAGAAAAAAAAGGCTTTTTGGATAGGGGGTGGGGTGGAAAAGGTTGAGAAGGAGTTTTGCAAAATATTTTCCCATTCTCTTGATAAGAAAATATTTTTTGAAAAGTATTTTCATTCGTACCAAACATACCTTAGATTGTTACATTTAATTATAGGTTAAAAATTCCTTTTATGTTGGCATGTGCTTTAGGAAATTTCTAACAAAATGTAAATGTGATACATGTAAGAATGAACATTCATTAATATAGTGAAAGATGGAAAGAATCCAAATATAATGATAGAAATAAAAGAGCCTAGACATTGTATGTAATTAATTCATGATAAGAAGCCAAATTGGCTAGAGCATGTACTGGTGAAGAGAGAGTTTTATGTTCACTATATATATAAACTTGAAGAGAATGGAGTTTATTCCAAAATCCAAAGGCCAAGAATCATGAAATTAGTAGTAATAATAGTGTTAAGTGGGATATTATACTTGAGATTAGTTTATGGAGAAATTAATAAAGAAAATGAGTGTGGATTTCCAGCCATATTTAACTTTGGCGATTCGAATTCGGACACAGGTGGAAAATCAGCAGCTTTTCATGAGGTGCAGTCACCCAATGGTGACACTTTCTTTAACAAACCTTTTGGAAGGGTATGCGACGGTCGTCTCATCATCGACCTCATAGGTAATAAATCTTTATACTATCACTAATATATATATATATATATATATATATATATATATATATATATATATATATATATATATATATATATATATATATATATATATATATATATATATATATATATATATCTCAAATAGCAAAACTGATAATATTGTAGTATTAGAACTATAAGATATATATGATGTTCTAGATAAATAAAATGTATAGTTAAGTCTATTATAGAGTAGAATCCGGTGTCCATGTCTAGAATAAATTCTTCTAGGCCTGAGGTAAGGCTTCTAGCAACACATTCTGGATGGGTATAGTTATTACGAGTAAAAGGCATTAACAATAAAAATTTACTGTTTCGGTAAAAATTTACTATTACGGTACAAATTTTAAAGGTAAAAACATTAAAGTGTTATGTTGTAAAAATTCTAATCGTTACTCTCCCTCTCTTATTCTGCAAAACTTATAATGTTTTAATTTTATCAAAAATATGAACTGAATTTGTGGTTGGTTTTTCGTTTACAGCGGAGAGGTTGGATTTAGAGTACTTGAGTGCGTATTTAGATGCAATTGGTGCAGATTTTAGAAATGGTGCTAATTTTGCAACTGTTGGTTCATCCATCTTGCCTGGTGGTTACAGTCCTTTTTACCTTGGTATTCAGATTTCTCAGTTTTTACAATTCAAGAAACGTACTATTTTGCTCACTAATTTAACAAGTGAGTTCTCCTTTCGTTAATTTTCTTTATTTTTTTACATATATAATATAAATATACATAAGGTTTAATTAATCATGTCATATTCATGCAGTTACAAACTCCAAATGGTCTTCGTCAAAAGTGAATATTCCTAAGGCTGATGATTTTTCAAAGGCACTTTACATATTTGACATTGGACAGAATGACCTTTCCTATGGTTTTCAACATTCCCACGAAGCACAAATCCGAGCATCTATTCCACAAATCTTAGACAACTTAACTCAAGCCATTCGTGTAAGTGTGCGTAAATAAACCCTTATGGTTCGACAGTTCCCCGGACAACCGGGCTGTCCTTTTTATTTTTCTTACCATCTATCTCATCAATGCAGCCTCTGAAAGATTGTTGGATCCCCCCTAAATTTGCAGCAAGAAACAGTGTCTTTTTTGTCCCGAATCCCCTCCTAAAATTACGTCTTTCACTACTGGAACGTCTCCTGACGATTCTGTTGTTCAATGAATTTTACTTGACCTAATTTTCACATGGAACATAATTATATGTGGGAAACTATTAAAAAATTTAGTTATAAAGTATATTAAATTATGACACATAATTTCAAAAATGCAATAAAATCTATAATAGTAGAGAGGCCTTGGCGTAGCTAGTAAAGTTACTGCCGATTGACCCTTGTAATCCAGTCCTTCCCTAGACCCCGCTAGAAGTGTTCATAAAAACCCGAAAAATCGAACCAAACCGAAAACCAAACCAAATACTTTTTGGTTTGGTTTTGGTTTTGGTTTTGAATTTTAAAAATCGATCAAATTTGGTTTGGTTTTGGTTTTTAATCAGAAAAAAAAACCAAATCAAACCGACTATAGGAGTAACTATTTCAAATTTATTATTACACCTATAAATATGTATATAATTATACAAAGTTTTAAAAAAATTGTGATAAATTATAATATTTGCACTTTTATTATAATTCTTTACCTTTACATTCTAGCTTGATTGATAGTTTTCTTTTGTTTAGTGTAAGAATCCATTTCGTGTGAAAAATAACATATTTTTAATTGAGTCCTTAAATTATTCATTACTATTTGTTCAATTATCATCAATATATCTTGGTAAATAATAGATTCCTCAAAGAGTAATTGACTTGATAGTGTTACATTGAAAATGTGGTCGCTGGAATATGTGTTTGGTAGTGTATGCCTTATATTTAAGAAAAAATCGAAAAACCGAATTAATTGGTTTGGTTGCTTTTTAGGGAAAAACCTATCCAAACCGAACCATGAATATTCCTAGACCCCGCAAATAGTGCATTGGACTGCCATTTTTAATGGATTGTATAACAAGAAATTAAAGATTTGAACACATCAAATTAAAATTCTGGATCCGTCAATGTTTAGGAGACATATGCATTTGTTTTTGTTGATTTTTCTTCTTCCCGTGGACACTTATAGATGTATATACACATAATTTGTGCAGCAACTTTACAGTGAAGGGGCTCGGAATTTCTGGATCCATAATACTGGACCTATTGGATGTTTGCCTTATAGTGTGATATCTTACCCATTGAAGCCTCGAGGCTTGGATGCCACTGGATGTATAGAGAGCCAAAATGAAGTGGCTCGAGAATTAAACAAGCAGCTCAAACACAGAATATCACACTTAAGAAAGGACTTCACTCCTGCTGCATTTACTTATGTTGACATTTATTCAGCTAAGTATGAACTAATTAGCACTGCCAAGAAACAAGGTACTATAATATTTTTAACTTTACTTACTTTATAATTGAGATGATTGTGTAAAGGGCAGCCCGGTACACTAAGCTCCTGCTTTGAACCATAAGGGTCTATTGTACGTAGCTTTACCCTGAGGCTATTTCTACGGTTCGAACGTGTGACCTCTTGGTCACATAGCAGCAACTATTCAAATGAGCTGATTTTGTAGTAATAGTTTTATTGCATTAGAAGTTAAAGTCAGAAAAGGTATCGCTAGTAGTAATATTTTTGATGGACAAGCAGGTTTTGGAGATCCAATGAAATTCTGCTGTGGTTGGTACAGCAATGGATATGAAGTTGCATGTGGACAGACAAGAGTAGTGAATGGAACAGAGTATGGGAAGGCATGTAGTGATCCTACAAAGTACATTAGTTGGGATGGAATACATTATACAGATGCTGCCAATGTCTGGTTAGCCAACTCCATTCTCAATGGCTCTTTCTCAGACCCTCCACTTCCCATTGAACAATCTTGCACTCACTTATCAACAAGAGTTTAACCACATACTGCTTGGGTCAGCCCAATCATCCTGCCGTTTCCAACAATATTACTTTACTGCCATATATATAGCTAGCTGCATATGTTGTATTTGCTTACTACCATTTAGGAACTTCTCAATCTTATTTTGGTCAACTTAATCTTGGATAAAAGTGTGTTCTTTTTCCTTCAAAAAATGTATTATCTGCTACTACATTGTTTCGTTTTATCATCTTTTGTCAGCACTACTACAACAACTATTACGCCTCAATCCCAAGCAAGTTGCAACTGTTTAAACAGACTAAGCAAGTCAAACACATAATTGCTATACTTGTTTAACCAACCCGAGTACTCCATATGTTGGGAAACTTTGGGATAGCAAGTAAACCATAAAACTAGTAGATTATACGAAAACGCCAACAAGTCCACAGCTTTCTACTTCAACTGATTCCATAAGGATGCATAATGTTATAATGAACAATAAAGTTAATTTCAATAACAGGTTTATGCCTAATGTCACAAAATCAAGTTAAGGAAAAAAAGACTATCTTCCCTTTTCTCCAGAACACCACATCAGTGTATACTGAAAATGTTAAGCTATTTATAATTTATGAGAAAAAATTTCCAGGTAAAGAAGAAAGGAAGTCTTGAACATCATGTAACTCCCTGTCTGCACAATATATATAGTAACTACTCTACCTCGACAACCTTTAGAATCTATATACATCCTAAAACTTCTCAGCTCTTTTAACCACTTGGCGGTTGAAGGTGCTACTGGAACAGGCTTCTCATATGAAAGGTGAGTTGCTAGTATTATGCATTATGCAATCAAAGTAAATCATCTTCTTGTTTTGGTTTCTATTGTAGGTGACACTTGTGATCCACCACCAAGAGCTGCAGCAGCAGATTCCACATGAGTGAGAAGATATTCATAAATCTTTTTTCTTATCCTATCGATGGTCTCAGAATCGATTTCGGGACTTTCATCATCCTTGTTAGATCCAATCTCATCCAACCAGTCATTCACACTCTTCAGCTGGGATAACATGCCGGCTATTTGACCATTATCTGATAAAGCTGAGGCATCCACATCAGCATCCAAGAACCTTTCTACAAATCCTAAGAACCAGTCTTGGGATGCCATTCGTAACATCTCGGCCAAGTCCACGGTCTCTTCAAGACCGTCTCCTCTGACCCAATCCGCCGGAGGTGGAGATTTTGGCTTCTGATTAGCAGTTACCCCATCCGTTAAGCGCCGTTGAGAACCTGATGACTGAATCTTAGAACTGACTGTTGACCGGGGTTTGGCTTGGTTTTTTGCAGGTGCATTTTTGGTTGAGTTGTCGAGGACTAGCATAGGTAGATTTCCAGCCATAGTCTTTGGGCTTGGCGAGGCAGCTGAAGTGGCACTTGGACTTGAAGTTGCTTTTTTGGTGTACACCGAGAAGGATGACAGATTGGTAGCCAATGCAGCATTGACCCATAGAGCTGCCTGTTTACGTTTTTGTGACACAACCTTAAGTTGTTCTTCGGATGGGTTTTCTTCATGATCTGATGCTGAATCAGCTGACATGGTCTTGGATAAAGACTCGCCAACAAGACGAACATTCTTCAAACTTGCGTGCAGCGCCAAGAATTGCTCAACAGCAGACTGCGGGTTATCTTCCTTTGCTGAGGAGCTCAACTCAGAATATGTGCTGAACAATTAAATAAAGAAATCAGAAGTTGTATTTGGGTTGCATAATAAAAGGATAAATTCAGTTGACACTGATGAATTAACCAACTATAAAGGTACCACAATTTGAAAGTCAAAATAAACTCTTACAGAACCATGATTCACTATTTGCGTAGATTGGCAGAATAATCCTTATTAACTCGGCGCAATTTCACTTCACTTGCTAACCAGTCTACATTAGAAGAATAATTAAAATTTTCACCAGAATAATTCCTTCCTCTAACATGTCCCCACACAAACCTATCCCTACTGTCATTTCGGTTGATAGTAGGGGGCAACAACAACAACAACAACAACTACCCAGTATAGTCCCACAAGGTGGGGTCTGGGGAGAGTAATATGTAGACAAGCCTTACCCCTACCCAAAGGGTAGAGAGGCTGTTTCCAATCGACCCTCGGCTTAGAAAAGGAAAGGGAAAGCAACAACAAAAACAAAAACAAAAGAGCTTTAGTAATTCTGACAGAAATCGCATAAATAGTTATCTAAACATAAGAATTATACATAAAATGACATGCAATAATATCAAACAGTAGCTACCATAAATAACTACCATAAGGGGGACACAATCCAATGCACGAATCATCTATGAGTCGCCATGACAAGCCTCAACCCACCCCGGGAAAGGAGTACAAAAAATTCTAGGAGCCCCTATCCTACAACCCTGATACTA
Organism: Nicotiana noctiflora; assembly: GCA_032618575.1. Lineage (NCBI taxonomy): Eukaryota > Viridiplantae > Streptophyta > Magnoliopsida > Solanales > Solanaceae > Nicotiana > Nicotiana noctiflora. The sequence goes on along the minus strand of JASVEL010012385.1, from coordinate 172,897 downwards.
GACCTCCGGACTTTTCTATCAAGGGCCATGTCCTCGGAAATATGCATCCTAGCCATGTCATGCCTAATCACCTCTCCCCAATACCTCTTAGGCCTCCCTCTGCCTCTACTCGGGCATTCCTTCCATTTTGTTAAAGAGTCACTAAATTAAAAAAGTGTTATGGTCTGAGATTTTAGAAACTGGGGGAGGCCCGACAGCATTTTCTGTCCCTTCTTTTTCATCTTACAGTAATTCCGGTTGCAAAAGAAAACCTTCTCAACATGGTTATTGTAAAAATCCAAGATGACTTGGTCAAGAAGCCCAACAGGAATACATGAATACTAACTGATGGTGGATTCCTTCTAATTTTGGAAAACAGACATCTTACCTCGATGATAAAAAAGTTCAAGGGCATGCAGATTAAATTATATTTATCCCATAGTACTTCTTCAAAATCTATTCATGTCAGATTCAGCACCCTGATTGAGCAACTGTGTTTCCTAGCAGGAAACGGGAAATTTATAGATAACTCCAGTTATACAGGACCAAAAAGTAAAAGGAAAAGTGAAGTCACAAAGATCAAACCAGAAATCGTTACTGAAAGCTAAAGGCAAGAGGTCATTTAGTGCTCTCTTTTCTAATTCAACAAGAAAAGAACGTTGCTATTCATACAAGTTAGTAAACAATTCGGCTTCATCATATGGGACTATAAATCCACTAAAACAAATTACATAGGGCTGTCTCCTGAAGGAAGATAACATCATAACTAAAAGAAGAATCAGTCACCCTTCTGCATGCAAGTTATCAATCAGAAACAAATTCCTTATTTCAACAAGAAATCTATACATATCCAGCCTCCTACACCCACCCCATTTCACCATTACCAAGGAGCAAAAAAGAGATTTGCTTTGGCAATTACACCCAAGTACAAGGAAATTTGTCTATATGGGATTGAGTGTGCACAAGTGAGACGAAGGGAGGTAAAACCGTGAGCGTGGAGGTGTTAAGAACCATACTACCCCATGAGGTACATATCCAATTTATTTCAACCGACTCCAAAATACATATGCAGAGAATAGAATAGTTCATGTTTCCTCCCAGGAAGGCATCCTTAACACTTTCAAAGGAAGCATTAACTGTTAAATATGACCAAACCAGATCTCACAGATGTGCTATTAGTGAAGTGTGCTGTTATCCTCAAAATTTACCACATCCAGAGGCATCATGAGCCAGCCTAGCTTCTAATATCATCTTAAGGCAATAACTTTTATTTATTCTTAAACAAGAATAAGGCGCAGTGAAGGATTAAATAAAGATTGCAGACAGCTCAACCTTCCAGTAATATTAGACAACAAAAAAAAAAAGAAATGGGCAGTGGACTAAAGCTGTTAATCCTACCAATTCCTATTTCTAGTTTACCACCCGTAAACACTATTTAGAACAGGCCTAAAAACAGCATCACCATAATAAGATGACAAGATTTTAATGCACATTCTCCCGTCCAACTGAACTCCTGGAGCAAATGATGCGGTCAAAATTGCTTGTCCATACCATATGGCAGTGTTGGGCTCAAGATTCTTTCAGTTACTCATTGTATAGTAGTTCCGACAGTATGATGCATGAAATGAGGAATATATCTGTATTTTTCACCCACACTAAGCTCGCCCAAAGAAAAAATGAATGAGTTTGAAGTGGTACACTCCAAATTTTTGGTAATTGATTACACAGAATGTAGCCATAGAACCTGAATCTTTCTCAATTTGCTCCAACTTAACAAGATGTTACTAGATATACAGCCTAAATGTTTAACTCTTTTGATTAGTTTTTGGTGCAACCCATGAGTTCCCTTTTTCTGTAGATGACTGGGTGTCCTTTTTTATCACGTAAATAAATGGGCATCTTTGTAGAGAACCCTATTTTCAGGTTGTATACTTGCATATGGGCTTTTCTCCCCACAGCATCAACAAATATTACCTTACAACAACTATTACTACTGTGCCTCAATCCCAAACAAGCTGGAGTAGCCTAACTCAATTGTCTGTGACGAAGCAAATAAACTGATTTTAGCTCTTAAAATTCACCTGTTACCATCCACACTCAAATAGAAGGAATAGCTATTAAATTCCTACTTACATACCCAAAAAAAAAGAAAAAAGAAGGAATACCTTAAACATCTAAGTAAGCTTTCAGTGGCCGAAGCCACCTGCATAGCCTCAATGGCTGCTATCTGTGCGGCATCTCTGTGCTTCATGACCTCCTATAACATGAGATGATATCTTTCAGAGATCAAATAAATAGTCCAATCCGCTAATGCATATAATTATCAAGTAAGAAAAGACTTTATAAGCAAACACATCAGCCACACATACCTACTCAAAATAGGAAACCTAAACTAATAAGACCATCAGGTTACTAGAAAAGTGGGAAAATAACATATAAAAAATCATACCTTTCCGATCTTTGCCAGAGAAGATGGGAGTGAAGACCAGGCAACGTTTCCATCTGCTAAAGTTCTATTACTGACAGCAACTTTGACCAAGTTTTCTCCTAAGCCATTATTGACCTCTCCAGGTAGCTTTCTTCCCATGGATGTTTTCTGCTTACTTGATTTCTCAGCATCAACAGGCTCTCCATTTGTGGAAATCTTCTTTGAGGATGTTTGAACCTTATTTTCCTCTTTGGATGATTTTGCGAGCATTCCCCTGTTATCTTCTTTATATGTCAGTTTCTCACTGATTGACTTTCTTGGAACCTGCACCACTCAAAGCATTTAGATAAAGACTAAAGAGAGAGTACCAAAATCTCTGTATTAGAGGCAAACAAGTCAAATAGTTAAATGGGTGTATATTTTAATCGGATTAAACCAATGCCCAAACAATCAGAATCTTTTTATCCTTGCCTCGTCCATCCTTTCTCAGAGTACTAGAAGATCATAACGAGACAGGGAAAAAAATTACTTACAGAAGTGCTCCTTGTTTCGGGTTTCAAATCGTGCTTGTTGACCCTCAACCTTGGACTTTCTCTACTCTTCAAATCCATATTCCCTTCCCAGCTCTTCCTCAAGGCCTTAGGCTCCAAGTCGAACCCTTTAACAATATTCTTCAATGAATTCCCGCCCAGCACTCTCTTCGGAGTTGGACTCGCCCCACGAACAGAACTTGGCTTCTCCGGTCCAGGTTTAGCTGTTGCTTTCTCCAATCGTTCTAAGCCCTTAACCTTTGCTTGTAACTTAACCCCATTTGAAAACTTCTCAAAAGAAGTTGGTAATGAATAACAACTTGTAGGAGATGTGGGTATTGATCTTGAGCTAGAAGACTTTAACTTCATTAGAGAATCTTTCCTCTCCACTACATTTAACGCTAACTTTGACAAGTGAGACTTGGACCAAGTCAAACTAGGCTTCTTCTTTTCCATTTTTTCCTCTTTGGTGCCACTATTTGATCTAGAAACTGCAGATTTGTTATTTTCTTTCACCCCCACATGATTATTCGGTAATGCTTTCGAGGTTGACTTAGCCTTATCTTGTGATTTGGAACCAGGTGACAAATTAGCATTGTTATTAAGGAAACCTAAAGAATGAGTAGCAACTATATCTTCAGGGGTTCCAACACAAGGATGGCGGCCAGGGATCGGCCGAACCCCTCTAAGGATAGGCACAGGTGAAGCAGCTTCAAGCCTTTCAACATGAATAAACTGACCTAATTGAATCTTATCACTAAGAATAAGATCATCATGTTCATCAGGCAAAGATACATAAGTGGCATGAGAAGAATCCGATACCTTTAAATAGAAACCTTGGTTTGGGAAAAGCTCACCACCTGCTAATGCTGGCACAATGCTAACCACTTGCAAAAGAGATGACCTGTGCTCACCAGCAACTTTCACATCTGTGTTCATATGCTGAAGAAGCTTCAATAACACACCAGGTACCAAAGTAGCCATTTCCCCAATCTTCAATTAGCATTACCAGCCAAAAAACATCCCAAATTCAAGATTAAGAAGAAAGATTACAGCTTTTCAACTCTCACTCTCAAGCCCACATAGGAAAACAAATTTCTCCCCCAAATTCAAGATTATGAAGAAAGATTACAGCTTTTCAACTCTCACTCTCAAACCCACATAGGAAAAACAAAACCACTCAAACAGATCAAATAAAAATCAAACCCTTTGCTAATAAAATAGAGAGAATAAAGCCAATGTAACCCTATTGAGACTTGCTACCAAATTAGCTTTTCTTAAACCAATAAAAGATTCCCACTTCCAGTGAATCAAGCAGAGGGAAATCAAGAAAGTGATGCCATTAATTTGTCAAGAGAAAGAGAAAGGGAGAATACCCAAAAGGATTCAACAAGAGGAAGGACTGAAACTGAAAGGGGGTTTGGCATTTATACATTTATTAGCAAAATGTATGTAAATATGTAAAAAGAATAAAAGAAGTGATAAAATAGTAGTACTCCCTTAATTTATTTGAAAAAAACCCAAATAGGAAAAAGCATAAATAGTACTCCATTGTATTGAAAGAGTGCAGATGCGGAAAAGGGTGAAGGGTTACTCACATTGATTGCTCAGTACAAAGTGTCATATGGGTAAAAAGGCAACTTTTTTAAGGACATTTTTTTATGGTTATTGGATTAAATAGTGTTAGAATATATTTATTAGGAATATTTATATGAGATAATAAAGTTAAAATGATCAATTTTATTACTAATTAATGCTAAAATATGACTTTCTTAATATGTGTGATAACATCCAAAAAATCACTTATTTTGAATCGGAGTGGGTAAAATTTAAGAAAAAAAAAAAGGAGAGAAGGGGAACTTGAGAAATGTCCAAATTGAAAGTGACTTCTGAACAGGGAGGTCCTTAAAATTGGCAGAGAAGAGTGTGTAATGTAAAAGGGAAGAGAACAAAATTGACGCCAGAAATGAAGAAATAATCACATGATTGATTCATTCATACTATTCAACCTTTGAAGATGGTCCTGTAACAGTTGCTGACACCAATTCATAAATTTTATAAAAAGTACAATAATTAGAACCATTTTGTGAGTTGTATTAATGTTTTTTTTCTCTCTCACAAAGAATGATGCTTTCTGTTGGGATAAGGTTTATTTTTCAGATGATATGACAGAGCCCAAAAAATGGGAGTTAAAGGAATCTAACAATAAGATACCTTATTTCCAAAATCTACTAAGTAGAGTCCGGAACTGAAATAATGTTCAAAGGAACATTAAATTCTACGCTATTTAATAAAAGAAGAAATAAATACTTTTACTTATTACATACTCAAGCTCAACTATGAAAATTATGTATCAAAACCACATACATATGTTTATAAGAAAAATAAGATCTTTTATTTTTTATTTTTATGATATGATTTTTAAATAAAATATAAAAATGAAATGTGCAAATAGGCTATTTCGCAGTACAATACTGCGAAATAGGCTACAAATGGGCCCACTTTTTAATTAAAAATCATAATTCGTAGTTTTGTAGTGCGAATTTGATTCTCAAAATTTTCTTATTTATAGACGACTGAACTTCGTCAAAACTATATCAACACAAATTCGGTTTTTCTCTCTTCTCCTTATCAATCCATTATTTATAATGTCTCAAGTTGCCAAAATGAGGGTTTCATTGTATTTGGGGGGTGAGGTTATTGTGGATAATAACTCAGTAAGGTATAGCTCTCCTCCACAGTGTCATGTTAAATTGCCGCTTAATATGCAATACAATACTTTGGTATCGTTGTTACGTAAAAAAATGAGTGAGCGGAGGCGTTCGGTTAACATTAAAGTAACCGGAAGATTTCCTTATTCAGTGACTCCGCATGGGTTTGCTTATTATGCCGAGTTTAACATTGACGATGATGAAAGTCTTAGAGATTTTTTACGGGTTCCGGACGAATATAGAGAATACATTGTAATAAAATTATTAGAAATGTATGTCAAGGTTGAAGACCTTAGTAGTAATGAGGGAGTGCGTATAAGTGATAACCCACATTCATCGGATGGTTATTTTGGAGGAGCATTAGGCGGACAGGTTGGAGATGGAAGAGGTTCTCTTGATTTGAATTTGTCACCACGGGCGAATGAGGAGCCAGAAAATAATGTTACTACTTCGTATAATCAACAAGACGACTGGTAAACTTAAATTTAGTGAAATCTTTTTCTTTATGTTTTATTTGGATTTGTATTTATAGTTGTAATTTTCATAGGGTGTATCGTCCGGAATTGAATTTGACAAATTATGACCACGTCCCTAGTTGGAATTTGCAAAAATCTGCAGTATTGGAGCACGGTGGTCCCTCTGGTAGTTATCAGCAACCTCAAGAAAGCCAGCATGAGACTTCAAGACAATACGAGTTGTAAGTATAGTGATGTAGTGATATGTACATTTAAATTTCAAGAAAATACTATTAGGATACTTAAATTTTTGTTGGTTATATGCAGTAAAAACGAGCTTCTAGAAGCTCCTGGACTAACAAAGTTGCTCGTACACGATGTTTTTACTCGTGACTTAGCAGATGCGCAGAGTCAGGAGGATGATAGTGATTACGATAACAATGCGGATGAGTCTGGTGATGAGACACCCTTCCGTGAGGAGGGTGATGATGTGGAGGATGACGATGAGGAGGAGGAAGTGAATGTGGAGCCTAATTTGACTAGGGAGCATGTTCCTCCTCCTCCCCCGGTCTGTCGAAGAGTGTATGAATCCCACGTGCCTTTTCATGAGAGAAATATTCCATACCTGGATAATTTGCCTGCCATGCCTAATGTTGATGCATTGACAAGGGATTATGATGAATTACGATCGAAGATGTGGGATGAATGTAGACCAGGTGTTGTTACAAAAGGCATGTATTTCCCTGACAAAGCGCGCCTAGTTAGAGCTGTAAAAATCTATACCATAAGGGAGTCTCGTAAGATGACGATAACTGAGTCAACTAGGGATAAATACAAGGCTGTATGTCGCAGGTGGTTCTTGGGCTATCATTGGATGCTTCGTGCTACAAAGAAAAAATCTGGTTTGTGGAAAATTGGTAAATTTATTAGCGATCATAGATGTGAAATGGACACATTCAATGAGAACCACTTCAACCTGGATGTTGACTTGATTTCTCTTGTCTTGGTTCCATTTTTGGAAGTGTCTATTAGATTTAAGATTAAAGAGTGTATTACAGCTGTCCACAAGGAGTATGGTTGTACTATAAGTAAAAGAAAGGCATATCTCGGTCGCAAACGTGCCTTTGAACTAATTTATGGCGATTGGGATAAGTCCTTTTCAAATCTTCCCAGGTACATGGCTGCACTGCAACAATTTAACCCCAGTACTATTGTTGAATGGAGGCGCGAGCGAAGTCCTGGCAGGCCGGAATTTATATTCAACTATGTATTTTGGTCATTTAAACCAGCAATAGATGGTTTTGTGCATTGTCGTCCTGTAATTTCCATAGATGGTACTCATGTCTATGGAAAGTATGATATTAAGCTTTTGATTGCAGTTGCTATAGATGCCAATGGCCAAATATTTCCACTTGCTTTTGCCATTTGTGCGAACGAAAGTGAAGAGACGTGGACGCAATCCTTGAACCACTTGAAGCAACACGTTGTGAAACAGCGTTCAGGTATTTGTCTAATTTCTGATCGGCATGGTAGTATTTTAAGTTCTGTACGTCACTTGCCTGAATGGCAGGCACCGCATGCATACCACCGTTACCGTGTGAGGCACCTAAAGGCCAATTTTCAAAAGAGATTTCCTGACAAGGCGTTGCATGACTTAATGTGGATGGCTGCAACTGAGCACCAACTATGTAAATTCAATAGGTGCATGGAAGCAATCCGGCAGTTGGAACCACGAGCCTATAGTTGGTTGATGCAACATGACACTCAAATGTGGACATTGCATGCTGATGGTGGCATACGATGGGGAGCCCTCACCACGAATGTGTCTGAGTCATTTAATGGCTTGTTGAAATCTGCCCGTGGACTGCCTGTCACTGCCATGGTCCGCATGACTTTCAAACAGAGTGCAGAGAGATTTGTTGAAAGGCATGCAGCCGCATCGTCATTGTTGGATAGAGGTGTTGAATTTATGCCAAAACCCATGGAAAGATTCGAAAAGTACAGGAAGCGAGCACAGTGGCATTCTTATCTTCAGTACGACAATGAACAAGGTGTTTTCGAAGTTAAGACAGGTAATCGTGCACACCGTGGGAATAATGTACACACGGTGAATGAAAGTAGAAGGTTATGTTCGTGTGGAAATGGACCATCTACCACATGCCGTGCCCACATGCATTGAAGTGCTTTCAACAAGTTGGCTATGGGGCAACAAACTACATTGATAGGCACTACGGTGTTGCAGCATACGTAGACACGTATAGTGGAAAGTTGCATCCTTTAGGTGCTGAGCATTATTGGCCGACGGAACCTTTTAAGTTGGTATGTAACAAGGAGTACTTGCGCAAGTTGAGAGTACAAAAGAGAACACGTATACCAAACCAAATGGATGTTGGTGAGTCTGTTTATGCACGTAAATGTAGCATATGCTCCCAAACTGGACATGACCGCCGTAAATGTCCTTCAGGTGCAAGTTCGTCCAATGTACCCAACTATCAACCATAATATTAGTTCCTTATTTTTGTATTATTAGTTGTAATATATGTATGTAGTACCTTTTGTGCATTTGAAATAAAATTATTCTTCAAATTACGTATGTTGTTGTAATTTTCTTAATGTGATGTTGTGCACTTTTAAATAGTGTATAATAATACGAAAAGTGAAGTTATGAACAAGCATGTGAATAGTCATATCTATGTCATTTCGTCCATGTAATTCGTAGATCAATACTACAAATATAAATTTGTCCTTTTATTTGAAAAAACCTTAAAATTATGTGATTTTTAGTGCCTAGTAATTCGTAGTTCAATACTACGAAATGTAATTCGTAGTTCAATACTACGAAATGTAATTCGTAGTTCAATACTACGAAATGTAATTCGTAGTTCAATACTACGAAATGTAAAGTTGTCACTTCTTACGAAAAAGCTGCATTTTTTTGTAATTCGTACTTTACAAAAAGTTGTCACTTCTTACGAAAAAGCTGCATTTTTTTGTAATTCGTAGTTTAATACTATGAAATGCAAATCGTAGTATTATATAACGATTTATGTTTATGTTGCCTATAAATACGGGGCTCATTACCGTCATTACATGTGCTTAAAATCTTACAAAGCGCAAATATTTCTTGCGAACGTTTCATATTTTCAAAGTGTGTTACTGTGCAATATTTTAAATGGCTCAATATGGAACACCAGTGTGTTACTGTGGAAAAAATGTGTGCAACAAACATGTTGGGAAGGTGATGATGTTGGACGCCACTACTGGATGTGCATGAACCAGATGGATTGCTACAAAAATCCGAATGAGCCAATGTGTGAGTTCAATGAATGGGCTGAGGAACAGTGTCTCCAAGCAAACTACAGAGAACGAATGCTTAATCTGCATAATATGTGGTTAGCGCAAGCAGAAAGCAACTACAATAGCAATATAAGAAGGATACAACTCAGGGACGAGGTGAGGGAAGAAAAAAACAAAAAACTAAGAGCAGAATGGAAATTGGCATCAACTATGGGAGAAAACCAAAAAAATAAACAGGAAATTGCGGAGCTTAAGGCGAGAGTAAAAGAGTTAGAAGACGAACAAGAACGATTGCTAGAACAATTTAAGTGGCTAGAACGCAGAATAAATGGAAGCTCATAGAACGTCTACTTGATTTTACTCTCGTTTAAGTGTCATTTCATTTTAACTGTAATAGTATGTTTGTGTTTGTATTGAACAATTTTAAGTTTTATGGGAATATTATGTTGTAAGTTTTATTGGAATGTTATGTTTGTGTTCTATTTTATATATAGATATTTGGCTCATTGTTCTATTTATTGCTTTAGTTATATTTGAATTGGAAGTGTTGTTTATAGATATTTGGCTCATTGTTCTATTTATTGCTTTAGTTATATTTGAATTGGAAGTGTTGTTTCTACTATTAATGCTATGTTTGTATGTATACATTAATGAAATCAAAAAATATTTATTTATTCAGAATAAATATTATTTACACAAGTGTATATACATAATGAAATCAATGAGTGCCGCATGCTTTGTGCCTCAAATTTGCTGCTGGCCTAAGCCGCATCCCCTGTCGGTCTGGCACACTATCTGGATCATCATCGTCAAGCCGCCTTTTTATGGGAGGATGTGCAGCGGCATCTACAACACAACTTGCAGGGTCGGAGGAATAGGCCGTTGGGCCGGCACCAACCTATAAAAAATAAGTAATGTTAGATAAAATATGAGAGGTATTTAAATTATTATGGTTAACAAATTATTTCTCTCACAATGGTCTCGTCGAGGTCCTCCGAATATTCATCGATGGTCAGCTCATCATCACATGTAGTATGGTCAACCATGGTCTGAGTTGAAGACTGCATAAAAACAGATGTAATGAATTTATTGCATCGAAAGTAAAATAATGTAGAATTGAAAAACAAAAGTAATACAAACATACCGCATCAAATGCAGGGACGATGTATAACTCAACCTACGACCGCCATCCCCGTCACGGGTCGGCCGATGCTCAGCTGTAGTAGATGTGCCAGTGAAGTACTCATGTACATCCCCGTCAAAGGTACCCATAATCTGCAATGGTCCGGATGGGGTCATCTGTGTCGCTGGCAATGACAACTGAAGGTCGTATGAGGGCATACTGCTGCCAGGGTCGTATGAGGGCATGCTGCTGGAAGGGTCACCTGGATGCGTCATAAAACCCCGCTGCATGCTGCTGGAAGGGTCAGCTGGATAGGTCATAAAATCCCGTTGCATGCTGCTGGAAGGGTCAGCTGGATGAGGCATATAACCCTCCTGCTCATCTCCAAACCCCCCAGCTCCAAACCCTGCAGGTGGGTCGACCGGCTCCTCAACACCCCCTCGCCGTGCACGTCGTCGTCGTCCCTTGCGAGCCCTAGCCCCTGCACGGGGGACTGGCCTACCCCTCCGGTACGCGTCTGGATCCATATAATCGGGCTCATCATCTAACCTATTGCCCTCCCTCGCCTCTTCCAGTCCCATACGACACATCTGGGCAACCATCTGTGCAAAGTCAACCAGTCCAGGGTTGTCTTCAGACTGCTGGGTATCGACACTAGCCTGGTAGACCCGGTGAAACCAACTAACCTGTGAAATAAGTCAATTAGTAAGTAAATTACTCTATGCCATAATTATATGATATTAATAAGTCAAAATAACATACCAGTGACTCGTGTCGTCCGGCATACGGTCTGTACCGGCCGTCAAGCATGTGGATGGGGTTCCCGACATACTTCCGGGTGTGACGTCTGTACCAGGCCTCATAAATCGCAATACTAGCCTCCTGGTACGATGTCGGCGGTGGCGGGATGCGCTGAGCTCGCTCCTCCCAATGGACTACCTGGTCACGCAGCCACGCTGCGTAATCCCGGGTCATGTTGTGACGGTCGAGAATCTTTTAAAGTCATGAGGCTTGAAAGAGAGAACAACTTACTGTAGTTTATTTGAGCCTGACATTTCAAAGTCCAGGACAAAAGGTTCAAAAAATTTCATGCAATGACTAAACTGTTGGGAATTGTGACAACATATATAAATCTCTTTTAAAGTATGAACTACAACAAATAACAATAAATTAGTATGCAAGGTACAACTACATTTAAAACAACCAACTTTATGTAAATGTTTACCTGTCCAGTATGCAACATATCCAACTGATCCCTAATAAGGGGGAGATTGTGGTGCACATCCACTCCTCGGTAATTCCCCCGCCGGAGAATCCATCTCACAGCTAGCGGGAGGGGCGGATAGTCCTGTGCCGGCAGAGGTGGCTGTAGTGGCATGATACGCTGCCACGCCCAAACCTAACAAAAAATATTGATCTAAATTATCAGTCATTTTAAAATATATAATTTGTGCTTAATTAATTTTGAAAGTATTTTTCACCTGCTGTAGTGGCAAAAAACCACCAATATCAATAGCTGCACCGATGCTAGCCCGGCACATGCTCCTGTAGAGATACGCCAGAACAGCAGCTGCCCAACTGTACCGATGCACCTGCTCCATATCCTCCAGAGGCTGGAGAAACCGCATCGATATCTTGTTCCCCGACGTGTTGGGAAACAAGACACACCCAAATAGCATGAGTAATGCCATCCGAGTGAAACGGATAATCCACAGCTCCTCTGTCTCCTGCGTGAACTGTGGATGCAACTCCGCCATGAAATCTCTAATGACGGATATCTGGAGACCACTACCACCAACGTTGCCCTCCGGGTGCAAACCTGTCATCCGTCCCATCGCATCCGCCAGCTGTGCGCGGGTCATCCGTCTCCACTCCTGGGGCAGTGTCAATGCGCGGCCCTCAACGCGCAATCCATACAACACCTGCACATCCTGGAGAGTGATCGTAGCCTCTCCAGTAGGCAGGTGAAATGTATGCGTCTCTGGTCGCCACCGCTCTATCAACGCTGTGATGAGCGACCAGTCAAGCTGCATCCGTCCCAGCTCAAATATGCTGTATAAGCCGGTCTGCTGTAGAAGGTCTACAACTCGTGGATGAAATGGACGCTGCGCCAAAAACTCCCACAGATCGTCCGGCCTCCTGGGGCGTATAGTCTGAAGAGCTAGATGGCCGTGCCAAATAGACTCAGATCTATGGTCACCCTGCAGTACTAATAATCCTGCTGCCAAAGGTCCAGGGTGTGCAAGTTGACGAGATGCCATGTCGTGTACTATAAATAAGAAAAATTAATTATTACATAGAAAAATTTTATATTTTCATAATTTTGTTAACTTAATTAATTAAATTACGTATAATTTAATATAACGGTTGTTTAAAGGTTCCATGCTTGATTTTTGAGGCCTGGGACCACATATTAATGATTAATTATTATAAATCTCAATTTTAATATTTTCATAATTTTGTTAACTTAATTAATTAAATTACGTATAATTTAATATAACGGTTTTTTAAAGGTTCCAGGCTTGATTTTTGAGGCCTGGGACCACATATTAATGATTAATTATTATAAATCTCAATTTTAATATTTTCATAATTTTGTTAACTTAATTAATTAAATTACGTATAATTTAATATAACGGTTGTTTAAAGGTTCCAGGCTTGATTTTTGAGGCCCGGGACCACATATTAATGATTAATTATTCTAAATCTCAATTTTAATATTTTCATAATTTTGTTAACTTAATTAATTAAATTACGTATAATTTAATATAACGGTTGTTTAAAGGTTCCGGGCTTGATTTTTGAGGCCCGGGACCACATAATAATGATTAATTATTCTAAATCTCAATTTTAATATTTTTATAATTTTGTTAACTTAATTAATTAAATTACGTATAATTTAATATAACGAGTTTTTAAAGGTTCCAGGCTTGATTTTTGAGGCCCGGGACCACATATTAATGATTAATTATTATAAATCTCAATTTTAATATTTTCATAATTTTGTTAACTTAATTAATTAAATTACGTATAATTTAATATAACGGTTGTTTAAAGGTTCCAGGCTTGATTTTTGAGGCCCGGGACCACATATTAATGATTAATTATTATAAATCTCAATTTTAATATTTTCATAATTTTGTTAACTTAATTAATTAAATTACGTATAATTTCATATAACGGTTGTTTAAAGGTTCCGGGCTTGATTTTTGAGGCCCGGGACCACATATTAATGATTAATTATTATAAATCTCAATTTTAATATTTTCATAATTTTGTTAACTTAATTAATTAAATTACGTATAATTTTATATAACGGTTGTTTAAAGGTTCCAGGCTTGATTTTTGAGGCCCGGGACCACATATTAATGATTAATTATTCTAAATCTCAATTTTAATATTTTCATACTAAAAGACTACGCTAAAATTAAATAAGGCTCTACGCTACAAGGCTCTACGCTAACAGGCTCTACACTAACAGGCTCTATGCTAACAGGCTCTACGCTAACATGATATACAATAACATATTAATGTAATACTAAAACAATAAATATACCAACATTAACATATTTTCTAATAAATTATAAAATAAAATTTATTCAAATACCTCAAATTAAAGTTGTAAAACTGAAATTTTGTTACCGAATTCGTGTCCAACAGTATCTTCGGGTGGGCCCCACTTATATTGCACTTGAAGGGGACGGGTGGGACTTCGAAATCAAAATTTTGGCAAAAATTTGAAGGGAATTTGAGGGGGGGCCGAGGGGAATTTGAAAAAATTTGAAGTTTGAGAGTGGAGGAGAGGAAGGAAGGGGTGTCTAAAAAAAAAAAAATTTTAATACATTTCGCAGTATAAAACTGCGAAATGTACAAACGGACGTTTGTACATTTCGCAGTTTTATACTGCGAAATGGTTAATTATGTATTTTTTATTTTTTGGTTTATTTTGGTATTTTTTGTGTTTTTGAACATTATTTCGGTTCTCCACCCCTACTAAGTACTACTAGTACGTGTGAGTGGAAGCGAGACTTACTCCTAAGTCATTCTTCAAAGGGGTAGTTTCAAGTACCTTGGGTTAGTTATTCAAGGGATTGGAGAGATCGATGAGGATGTCACGTACCATATAAGGATGGGGTGGATGAAGTGGGGGTTAGCAACGAGAGTCCTGTGTGACAAGAAAGTATTATTGTTACTAAAAGATAAGTTTTATAGAGCAGTGGTTAGACCGGCCATGTTGTATGGGACTGAATGTTGGCCGGTTAAAAACGCACACATCCAGAAGATGCAAGTAGTGAAGATGAGGATGTTGAGGTGGATGCGTGGGCATACCAGTTGACTTTCTTGGAGATTGGGTCCGTGTCAGGATATTATTTTGAGCGTACCCGGAAGGCGTCGACCCCGGCCAAAACTTCTAGGCGGGTACGGATAGTATCTCTTGGTCGAGGGCGGCCTTGCCGCTTGTTACGTTTACGTTGGTCGAGGGAGGCCTCGCCGCTTATTACAAGGTCAAATTATAGCCCATACAGATAGTCCATCCGCTTATCATGGTCGCGTCGAGGCGGACCCTGATAAGCGGATATGACCGTTCGAAGAGTGTGCCCTTCTAGATGAGGGAACGATAATTTCTTATGGCGCCTTATTACTATTTTCCTTTTCATGGAGGGGGTACGATCGCGTGTGCGGACATTCGTGGCGAGGGGTAATGGTCGGTACGCCGTAATCATAGGTTAGGGTATGCTTCATCCGCGAAAGCTCTGGGACGCAGGGTCTAGTTGCCTCGGCCGATAAGGTGTCTTCAAGTTTGGGATATTCGAAGCGACATCCGCGATTTCGGCATACACTTGCCGGTTTGATCGTGGTGATGACGGTTTTGATGAAACTGAACCGTTTTCTGACGGTTGGGATGCGCATTTAATGGCGCATGTCGGTTTCCCAAGGTTTGATTTAATTTGCCTATAAGAAGGCCTGGGATGTCAGATATCCAACACTCTTTGGTTTACTAATAGCTCTCTTCTTTGGCTAATTCTTAAAGAATTCTATTCTTTCTGCAAAATATTTGTCATTCGTTCTCAGTTAGCTTCATCGTTTCCCCCTAGTCTTTCCGGTGACCTGAATCAATGGATGGCTCTTCTTCTCGCGACGGTCTTCCGACTTTGGCACCGGTTGGTCCTTCGATGATCGAAGGGTTATCTCCGGTGCTCCCGGGCGGTGGTCGGAGTGAAACTGAGAGAATACCCTCAGTAGATGAGATACTCCCGGCGGCGGAAAGCTTGGCGGTGGACTTTACCGCAGATAGAGGAGATGGCCCAGTGGATGAGGCCCCGTTGATGGGGGAAGTGGGTATTACCCAACTGCGCGAGCAAGGGTTCCTCCCCTCTCATGCCGATGTTATGCTGGCTCGGCCGGAGGAAAGGGTCTACACCGACCATGTTGGGTATTGCGTGTTCTATTCTTATCCCCTCAGGCTGGGGTTCTGGTTACCCCTCCCCAATCTGGTAGTCGATTTCTGCCGGTACTACAGTGTGTGTCCGGGGCAGCTCACCCCATCCTTGTACAAGCTCTTGGCCATGCTGCTGAAGTTCTCGGAGCTGGCTGGCCGGACGGTCACGCTGCAGCACGTTCTTGCTCTGTACTCCCCTCAGCGAGTTGGGGGGAGCATGATCCGGATGGTACCACGCGGGTCGCAAGGCTTGGTGACTGCTTTGGACGACGAGGTCGAGCCTCGTCAATTCAAGCAATTTTTGTACATCAGGACCGGTCATTTTGTGGTGCCCTCTCCAGGGTTTCCAATGACTTGGAATCACAGTTGTAAGTTATGGTTTATATTTTTGGCGGGGTCGAATTTATTCTTCTTCTTCATTTTTTGAATGATCATTATTTTGTTGTTATTTTTGTAGCCGACAGGTCGCCCCCGTCTTTATTCACTGGTTTGTGCGGATGGCTTGAGGTTATCCTTCCTCATACCGAGGTGATCCGTTCGTGGGCGTCCTTCTCGAGGAGGCACGACCAAAGGCCGGCCGTAGGTAGGGAGTTTTGCTGTCTTTGGACGTGTCCGATTTTTGGTCATTGCCGTGACTTGGAACTGATCCAATTTTATATTTGCAGGGCGGGTATACCGCGACAGGGCTCCTCAGCTAGTATTCCGGCGTCCTGGAGCGATTGCCAGATTCTTTGCGGCGCCGGCGACCAATCAGGTGCCCAGGGCCGCCTCAGTAGAATCTGTTGCAACGCCCTCTCCCGTGCGCCCCTTGCTTGATGGCGGGGGCCTGTCAGGGGCGGTTCGCCCTCGAGAGGTATCGCCCTCTCATGATTAGGAGGAGAGTCCTTTAATTAGGCGTAGAGTCATCCCCCCTTCGACCCCCTCAGCGGCTCGGCCTGCTGCCAATGAGGTGATAAATGTGGATTCCTTAACCCCCCTCCGGGGCGAGGGAGGACGTTGATGCGGCGCGCGCTCCAGGAGGCGTGCCGGATGATTCTCAGGCTCGAGAGGAGCGTGAGGGAAGCCCTGCCCCTACCGCTTAGTCCTCTACTCATAAGTTTGAGGTGGGAGAGCCCTCTCGGGTGGTCATGGATATCGGGAACTCGAGTACTCCATCGACGGAGGTGGCGACGGTGGGAGAGGGGTCCTCGTCTGGTTCTGACTTGGACTCTGAGGATGTTCGCATGTTTCGTGACGGGGTCACGACAGCGACAGTCCACCTAGACGGGAGACCGCGTGTGATCGAGATTCATGCGAATGAAAATCTATTGATGAGAGAGTCTGCTCTGTTGCCGCTACTGGGCTAGTTGTGTTCCTCAGTTGAAAATTAGTCGCTGAGAGAGGTGACGGATGTGGGTTTAATGAACGAGGTGGCGTCGCTGGGAATGAGGGTATGTGTTCTAGGCTGATTAGTTATCTTCGAGCTTCTCGTTCCCTGTCCTCTCATGGGCTCCTTTGCTATTTTTGCTTTATTTTGTAGGTGTTTTTGTTGCAGGTGGAGGGCCTCCGTTGGGCTAATGTTTGGTTTGGGGTACTTCTTCGGGTTCTCGAGAGGTGTCGCCGGTATCAGATCCGGTGCAGGGATCTTAGCGAGAGCATAAGGGTTGATCCCTGTAACCAGGAGCTGGTTGGGGAGCTAGTGCGGAAGGAGCTGCAGAGGAGCCAGGCGCTTCGTCGTGTCGATGCCTTGGAGGATCGGCTGCGTCAAATGAGTGACGAGCTTGAGGCTGGATGAAGGGCGTCATTGGAGAGTGAGCGCTTATGCCTGACCAGGGTGACGGAGGTCACTTCGGAGTGGAGCGGGAAGGTTGCCGCTCTGGAAGGGGAAGTGGCCAACCTGAAGCGCAAGCTGGCCGAGGCTTCTGCCGGGCGAACGAACTTGAAGGGGTCATCCGGGCCAACAATTCCCAACTGTCGTTGGTGAGGGCCGCCGACGCTTTCAGGGAGAGTGGCCTTGAAGAGCGGATCAGGGTTCTGGAGCAGAACGCTCAGGATGTCGCGGGGCAAATTGCACTCTTGGAGGAGGAGAACCGGCGCATTTAGGAACAATCTACATGTATAGGTAGCCCTCGTGAAGCTTGGGTTTATGCCGAGGCTCAACAGGACATATATAAACATCTGTTCGAGGCTGATATGTTCTCCGAAGCTGCCTTCGAGGGGGCGCGCTAGAGGGCATGGGAAGCCCGCGAGAAATGCGGCTTTGATGCCGCGATGCTCGGTATCGAGGATTTTCCTGGCGGGAGCTTGGCCGGAGCTGGGAATGATATGGGTGCCGTGGATGCCGGCGAGGGCGGAACTAGCGGTGGAGCGGCGCGGGTCGGTGGCGGTGGGACTAGCGCGGATGGCGGTACTGGCAATCCCTAGTGATTGATGATTAGTTGATGATTCCTTTGTCGATTGTTGCCGTGTGCGGCTATTTTCCTTCCTTTCTTTTTATTCTATTGATTGTTATGGTTTGTTTCAAATAATATTTGTATTGGAGCGGACGGGCGTGGCCCGTATTAGTCTTTTTTAATTAAGGGGGGGATTCCCCCTTTTCCCGTTGTTCACTTATTGCTCGCTCCACTTTTCGTTTTCCCTCGGTATCATCATTAAGTGTTCCGGATTGAGGGCTCACAGCTCGAGTTTTACTTCAACTATTATTGAATTAATGTGGCGAAGGCTCGTGTCCTGAGTCCCAATTCAACCGTAGTTGAACGTCGTTGATTCTTTTGAGTCGAGGGCTCATAGCCCGAGTTTTACTTCAACTATCGTTGAACTAATATGGCGGAGCTCATGGCCTGAGTCCTAGTTCAACTGTAGTTGAACTTATACTGATTCTTTTGAGTCGAGGGCTCATAGCTCGAGTTTTACTTCAACTATCGTTGAATTAATGTGGCGAAGGCTCGTGGCCTGAGTCCCAGTTCAACCGTAGTTGAACTTATACTGATTCTTTTGAGTCGAGGGCTCATAGCCCGAGTTTTACTTCAACTATCATTGAATTAATGTGGCGAAGGCTCGTGGCCTGAGTCTCAGTTCAGCTGTCGTTGATTCTTTTGAGTCTAGGGCTCACAGCCCGAGTTCTTACTTCAACTGTTGTTGAATTAATGTGGCGAAGGCTCGTGGCCTGAGTCCCAGTTCAACCGTAGTTGAACGTCGTTAATTCTTTTGAGTCGAGGGCTTATAGCCCGAGTTTTTTCTTCAACTATCGTTGAATTAATGTGGCGAAGGCTCGTGGCCTGAGTTCCAGTTCGGCCATAGTCGAACTTTGTTGATTCTTTTGAGTCGAGGGCTCACAGCCCGAGTTTTACTTCAACTGTTGTTGAATTAATGTGGCGAAGGCTCATGGCCTGAGTTCCAGTTCGGCCGTAGTCGAACTTTGTTGATTCTTTTGAGTCGAGGGCTCATAGCCCAAGTTTTACTTTAATTGTCGTTGAATTAATGTGGCGAAGGCTCGTGGCCTGAGTTCCAGTTTGGCCGTAGTCGAACTTTGTTGATTCTTTTGAGTCGAGGGCTCACAGCCCGATTTTTACTTCAACTGTCGTTGAATTAATATGGCGAAGGCTCGTGGCCTGAGTTCCTGTTCGGCCGTGGTCAAATTTTGTTAATTCTTTTGAGTCGAGGGCTCATAGCCCGAGTTTTACTTCAACTGTTGTTGAATTAATGTAGCGAAGGCTCGTGGCCTGAGTTCCAGTTCGGCCGTAGTCGAACTTTGTTGATTCTTTTGAGTCGAGGGCTCATAGCCCGAGTTTTACTCCAACTGATGTTGAATTAAATTGGCGAAGGCTCGTGGCCTGAGTTCCAGTTCGGCCGTAGTCGAACTTTGTTGATTCTTTTTAGTCGAGGGCTCATAGCCCGAGTTTTTTTCTTCAACTATCGTTGAATTAATATGGCGAAGGCTCGTGGCCTAAGTCCCAGTTCAACCGTAGTTGAACGTCGTTGATTCTTTTGAGTCGAGGGCTCATGGCCCGAGTTTTGACAAGATGAATCGGGCTTGCTCTCATTGGGTTTGCAGCCCTTCGTTCCTCGTTTTCCCTGTGTTTCTGACTTTAGGAAAGGCTACGCAGTCTTGCTATGAAATTCCCACAGACGGCGCCAAATTGTTTGACTAAAAATGTTTACAAGCATTTATACCAAAGCAATTATTAAAAATAAAGGGCCAATCATAGCAGGTCGTAACATATCTAAAATTCAGCAAGGGAAACTGTAACGACCCGGCCCGTCGTCAGGGGCGGACGCAGGGGGGCGCAAGGGTGTTCACCCGAACACCCTTCGCCGAAAAATTACACTGTGTATATAAGGAAAAATCTATTTTTTATCTCTATATATTATGTTTTGAACACCCTTGACACAAAGCAAATGCTTAGCTCAGTGGTCAAGGGTGTTCAAAATTAGTATAGGATCATAGGTTCGATTTCCATGAGTTGCATTTCAAATTTTTTGAACACCCTTACTATAAATCCTCCGTCCGCCACTGCCCGTCGTTACATGAATTACCACCCCGTTACCTTGCATTTACATATCTTATGCTTTTATATCAGTATTAGAATATATCGGGTGAGTTAGGAGTGATTCGGGTTGAAAATGAAGTAAATAGTATGTTTGAAGAAAGCTTGAATATGGGAAGTCAACCTAGAGTTGACTATTGAGTTAGAATGCTCGGAACCGGATTCCGATGATTCGACTAGTTTCGGGGGATCATTTATGACTTAGGAGAGCAATCGGAATTGAATTCGGAGGTCCGGTGTAGTTTTAGGCTTGAATTGGCGAAGGTTGAATTTTGGCGAAAACCGGATGGTAGGTGAGATTTTGATCCGGGGGTCGGAATGGAATTCCGACAATTTCTGTAGCTTCGTTATGTGATTTTGGATATGTGTGCAAATTTTCAGGTCATTCGGACATCGTTTGATCGGGTTTTGGATTGAATGTTAGTTTTGAAAGTTTTAAAGAAACTTAGGCTTGAATTCTTGTGTATGTGGTGATTTTGATGTTTAGGATGGTATTTTTGTGATTGGAACAAGTCTGTATCATGTTTTGGAGTATGTTGGTGGTTTTCGTTGGGGTCCCGGGGGTGGAATGATTTCGGACCATCAATCGGGCATATAGGACTTGGCAAAATCTGCAGCAAACTGCAGGTTTCTGCCCAGTCATTTAGACCTTCGCGTTCGCATGACATGGGTCGCGTTCGCGAAGGCCGGACGGATCAAGCATCGCATTCGCGAGAAGGGGCGTGACATTCGCGTAGGCCGGAGGTTTTGAGCATCGCGATCGCGTTCCAGTGGTCGCGTTCGCGTATGTGTGTGAGGGTGAGGCTTCGCGTTCGCGAGACTGGGAGTCGCGGACGCGTAGAAGGAATTTGGGCGGCTGGGAGTTTGAGCATCACGAACGCATGGTTGGCGTCGCGTTCGCGAAGGGTAACTGGGAAGCCGAGCATCGCGAACGCGTGAGGGCTCACGCGAACGCGTAGAGCAAATTGCTCTGGCAGTGAATTAAATCACAGAACAGAGGGGTCGCGGGTTCATTCACCCAAAACACAATTTTGAGCCCTAGAGAGAAGAAAACTCGAGGAAATCACTGAGAAATCATCGGGTATTCATCGGAGGTAAGATTCTTGACTCAAAAACATCATTTTATGGTAGAATTAACATCAATCTTCATGAATTTGGGTAGAAATCTTGAAGAATTGTGGCCTAAGTATTAAAAACGGGATTTTGAGTTTTGGAAGACCATTTGAACTCCAATTTTGATAAATTTTATATGCACGGACTCGTGGAGAGATGAGGGTCGCGTTGGTACTAATTTCAGAATTTTCCGGGCAGTGGGCCCGGGATCGGGTTTTACCAACTTGGTGTATTTATGCGAATTTCATGTAAATTGAAATGGGTTATGATTCTTTAACCCGTATTTGATATAATTATTGTGATTTAACTAAATTCTACACACGAGGCAGTGAATTTCAAAGGAAAAGGCATCGCGGACGAGTCTACGACCAGCTAGATGTGAGTAGTTTGTGTATATGGTAGCCTGAGGGTTCGAAACCCGGCTTAACACATTGTGACGCTAGTAGGGCGTGGCTCGCACACCGTGGCAGGTGTGGGATTGATTGTGACTGGGGATTGAGACTTGTTCCATCCCGGAAATGAATAATATGTTATTAGTGTTGGAAATACACCGTATTTGATATATTTGTGGGCGGTAAGCCTTGTTTGGGGCCTTGTGCCGACCTGTAGCGTCCTTAGAGGACAATATTTATGTGATAGCTATATTTGCTTAAATCACTGATCTCAGTCCTGGAAATTGAAATCACCTTTTTGAAATGCTAAGTCACCGGCTTTTACAATTTAATAAAGTTAAAGTAATTTTCATAAATTATGAACTGAAAATTGGAATTAAGAAGAATGAACTGTTTTTGTGACTTATTTGATTTATGTGGACTGAGGATGGGATCGGGCTGCACGCCACAGTGGTTGATATGAGGATCGAGCTGCACGCCGCAGCAGTTTTGCGCTTGGGCTGTAGGAGCCCCTCCGGAGTCTGTACACACCCCCCAGTGAGCGTCGTCGACGTTAAATTGGATCGGGCTACATGCCGTAGCGGTTATGTGCATTGCATTGCATCTTTATTTGTTGAATTACTCTGTGGTAGCTGAATTGTACTGTTGATGCTAGTTCGTAGGAGATTCGGACTGTAGTGTAGCTTCATATTGTGGTATTTTGTGGATTTCTTACTTTCAACTACTTTTATATATTTATTACTCACTAAGTACTTAGTACTCACCTCTACTCCCTGCACCTTTTGTGTGCAGACTCAGGTACTCAGGAGCAGTAGATAGGCATTTCCAGCGTTTGCAGTGTCATATCGAGTTGCTGAGGTAGCTGCCTACGTTCGCAGAACCTAGCTTCTCCTCTCCTTTCCAGTTGTTATTTGCATTTTGTATTCAGACTTGAGTATTTCTATACAGTACTCTCTATTCCTGTTGGGTTTTGTTAGAGGCTCTAGACTTGTGACTCCGGATCTTTGGGAGTGTCGGTATTTTGTTCATTATTATTATTATTGGAGTTCTTAAACTCATATATTCTTCTTGGGTTGTCCATTTGGGACTGGTATTCGATGTAATCAGAAATTGTTGGTCTGGCTGGCCTAGCTTGATTGTTGGGCGTCATCACGACCGGATTTGGGTCGTGACAAGTTGGTATCAGAGCCTAGGTTACTAGGACTCGCGAGTCATGAGCCGGTTTAGTAGGCTTTCGCGGATCGGTACGTAGACGTCCGTATCTATCCTCGGAGGGCTACGGAAACTTTAGGAAAAACCTCATTTTCTTGGATTCATATCGTGCGATTTGTGTTATCATGAAATTAAATTTTTCCATATTCTATTCTCTCGCAGATAGCGAGAACACGGGCTAACAGACGTGGCGGACGACCACCATTGGCACCCAGAGGCCGTGGTCGTGGTAGAGAGAGGGCAGCAGTACCAGCACCTGCTGACCCACCAGCTGACCAGACTCAGGGTCAGATTCCTGCAACAGTGGCCCAGGCTCAGGACCAGATTCCAGCGGCAGACGCTCCGGCAACTCAGGTTCAGGCACCGGCAGTGCCCATTGTGATACCGGGTCTTCAGGAGACCTTGGCTCAGATCTTATCAGTATGCACAGGCAGGCGAAGGGAATCAGACCCCCGTGGCTCGCACACACGAGCCGATAGTTCAGGGTATTCAGGCACTTGTGGCAGCTCCAGTTCAGTCAGCTGCACTTGTTGCACCAGCCCCAGCTCATGTGCATCCAGTTATGCCCGACGATGAGCAGCGTCGTCTGGAGAGGTTTGACAGGCTACAGCCTTCGGCATTCAGTGGTGCGGAGGGCGAGGACACCCAGGGTTTTCTTGATAAGTAGCAGCGTATGCTTCGCACTGCGGGTATTCTGGAGTCCAGCGGTGTTGCTTTCACCACTGCTCAGTTCACAGGTCCAGCATTTCAGTGGTGGGAGGATTTTGAGAGGTGTAGGCCCGCTGGGGCAGCGCCCGTCACTTGGAAACAGTTCTCCACGATATTTTTGGAGAAGTATGTGCCTCAGTCCCAGAGAGAGGAGCTGCATCGTCAGTTTGAGTGGCTGAAGCGGGGGATATGTCGGTAACACAGTATGAGTTGAGATTCACAAAGCTAGCCCGTCATGCCAAATGGATGATTGCGACGGACAGAGAGAGGATCAGGAGATTTATAGATGGTCTTATCTATCCCATCCGTATATTGATGAACAGAGAGAGGGCTTCGGCGGATACCTTTGAGGAAGTGGTTGATGCTGCCTGTTATATTAAGACAGATCGCCGCAGAAAGCATGAGGAGAGAGAGGCTAAGAGGCCTCGTGGTACTGGTAGTCACAGTGATGCTCCGTCTAGGGGCCAGCCTCAATATAGCAGGGGTCGTTCATTCAGATCCCATCAGTCAGGACGTGCAGAGTCCAGTGGAGTTTCATCGGATCGAGGTCGTCAGGGTCATCAGGTCATCAGGGTCAGCAGGGTCGTCAGCAGAGTCAGCCTGCATTGAGTGCTCTTCCAGCTCAGAGCTCTGCTCCTGCTTCCTCAGCATAGGGTTCATCTGTAGCGAGGGGTCCTCAGCAGCCCCTTCTTCCATCTTCGAGCCGTTGTTTTGAGTGCGGTGATTTGGGCCATATCAGGAGAGAGTGTCCTCAGTGGCTCCGTAAGCGGTCTCAGCAGAGGGATCAACCCTCGTCTTCTACTCCTGTTTCTTCAGCGCCAGCACAGTCGGCTAGGACTGGTGGCCAGGCATCCAGAGGTCGCCCTAGGGGCGAGGATCGTACTGGTGGAGGCCAGGCTCGTTTCTATGCTCTTCCGGATAGGAAGGATGCTAGTGCTTCAGATGCGGTCATTTCAGGTATTATCTCAGTCTGCCACAGGGATGCTTCTGTCTTATTTGATCCCGGATCCACCTATTCTTATGTCTCTACTTATTTTGCACATCATTTGGGTATGACCCGTGGTATTCTCGCTTTGCCCGTACATGTGTCTACCCCAGTGGGGGATACTGTTGTTGTGGATCAGGTATATCGATCCTGTCTTATTACTATTGGGGGTCTGGAGACCCGAGTTGATCTATTACTACTGGGCATGGTAGATTTCGATGTGATTCTAGGCATGGATTGGCTATCTCCTTACCATGCGATTCTCGATTGTCATGCCAAGACGGTCACACTAGCTATTCTAGGTAATCTGAGGATCGAGTGGCGTGGCTTGACTGATTATGTGTCTAACAAGGTGATTTCTTATATAAAGGCCCAACGAATGATTGGCAAGGGTTGTTTATCTTATTTGGCCTTCATTAGAAATGTTGAGGCCGAGACACCCAGTCTTGATTCGGTCCCCATTGTGATGGAGTTTCCGGATGTATTTCCAGCAGACCTACCTGGCATGCCGCCTGACAGAGATATTGACTTTGGTATTGACTTGGTGCCGGGCACTCAGCCCATTTCTATTCCTCCCTATCGCATGGCACCAGCGGAGTTAAAAGAATTGAAGGAACAACTTCAGAAACTCTTAGATAAGGGTTTCATTCGTCCGAGTGTGTCACCTTGGGGTGCACCAGTGTTGTTCGTGAAGAAGAAAGATGGCACAATGAGAATGTGCATTGATTACAGGCAGCTGAACAAGGTAACAGTGAAGAATAAATACCCATTGCCTCGTATTGAGGACCTATTTGATCAGCTCCAAGGAGCTAGTGTATTTTCTAAGATTGATCTTCGATCGGGCTATCATCAGTTGAAGATCAGGGACTCAGATATTATGAAGACAGCGTTCAGAATGAGATATGGGAATAATGAGTTCCTGGTGATGTCTTTCGGGCTGACTAATGCCCGAGCCGCATTCATGCACTTGATGAATAGTGTATTTCGGCCGTACCGTGATTCTTTTGTCATTGTTTTTATTGATGATATTCTGGTGTATTCATACAGCCAGGAGGAGCATGCATATCACTTGAGGGTGGTATTGCAGAGGCTGAGAGAAGAAAAGATTTATGCAAAATTCACTAAGTGTGAGTTTTGGCTTAATACTGTGACGTTTCTGGGACATATAGTGTCCAGTGATGATATTCGGGTTGATCCACAAAAGGTCGAGGCAGTGCAAAATTGGCCTAGACCTTCCTCAGCTACTGATATTCAGAGTTTTCTCGTCTTGGCAGGCTATTATCGCCGGTTTGTTCACGGTTTCTCATCTATTGCTTCCCCGTTGACTAAGTTGACATAGAAGAATGCTCCATTTGTGTGGTCTGATGAATGTGAGGAGAGCTTTCAGAAGCTCAAGGAGGCTTTGACCACAGCTCCAGTACTTGTGTTGCCATCGGCTTCATGGTCTTATACGGTAAATTGTGATGCTTCCACAGTTGGGATCGGTTGTGTGTTGATGCAGGAGGGTAGAGTTATTGCATATGCTTCTCGTCAGCTAAAACCCCACGAGAAGAACTACCCTGTTCATGATTTGGAATTAGCTGCTATTGTTCATGCCTTGAAGATTTGGAGGCATTACTTATATGGTGTATCTTGTGATGTATATACAGACCACCTCAGCCTTCAGCATTTGTTTAAGCAGAAAGATCTAAATTTGAGGCAACGAAGATGGCTTGAGTTGCTTAAAGACTATGATATTACTATCTTGTATCATCCCGGGAAAGCCAATGTAGTGGCTGATGCATTGAGCCGGAAGGCTATTAGTATGGGCAGTTTGGCGTATATTCCAGTTGGGGAGAGACCCCTAGCAGTTGATGTTCAGGCGTTAGCTAATCAGATGGTGAGGCTGGATATTTCTGAGCCCAGTCTGGTGATCCACACTTACTTGTCCTTAAGGACAGAGTTCAGCATGATGATGCCAGAGATATCACTATTGATAGTGATGGTGTATTGCGGATGTAGGGCCGGATATGCGTGCCCAATGTTGATGGCCTTCGTGAGTTGATATTGGAGGAAGCTCACAGCTCGTGGTATTTTATTCATCCAGGAGCCACGAAGATGTATCAGGATTTGAAGCAGCATTACTAGTGGAGAAAGATGAAGAAAGATATTGCGAGCCATGTGGCTTGGTGTCTAAACTGTCAGCAGGTCAAGTATGAGCATCAGAGACCTGGTGGTGTATTCCAGCGTATCGATATTCCGGAGTGGATGTGGGAAAGAATAACTATGGACTTTGTTAGTGGACTCCCTCGGACAGCGAGGAAGTTTGATTCAGTTTGGGTGGTGGTGGATAGGTTGACCAAGTCAGCTCACTTCATCCCAGTGTGTACTACTTATTCCTCAGAGCGGTTCGCAGAGATATTCATCCGTGAGATAGTGAGATTGCATGGAGTTCCCATTTCTATTATATCAGACAGAGGTACCCAGTTCACTTCTCAGTTCTGGAGGACATTTCAGCGAGAGTTGGGTTCACAGGTAGAGCTGAGCACAACATTTCATCCACAGACGGATGGGCAGTCTGAGCGTACTATTCAGATATTGGAGGACATGTTGTGTGCTTGTGTCATTGATTTTGGTGGTTCATGGGCTGATTACTTGCCTCTTGCGGAGTTTGCTTATAATCATAGCAATCAGTCCAGCATTCAGATGGCACCGTATGAAGCTTTATATGGGAGGCGGTGTAGGTCTCCAGTCGGTTGGTTCGAGCCTGGCGAGGCTAGGTTGTTGGGGACAGAGTTAGTCCAAGATGCCTTAGACAAGGTGAAGGTGATTCAGGAGAGATTTCGCACAGCTCAGTCGCGTCAGAAGAGTTATACGGACCGAAAGGTCCGAGATGTGTCTTATTCGGTGAGCGAGAAGGTGTTGCTGAAGGTTTCGCCTATGAAGGGCGTTATGAGGTTTGGAAAGAAAGGGAAGTTGAGCCCAAGGTTCATTGGACCTTTTGAGGTGCTTAGGAAAGTTGGGGAGGTGGCTTATATGCTTGCTTTGCCACCTAGTTTGTCGGGAGTTCACCCGGTGTTCCATGTATCTATGCTCCGGAAGTATGTCGGAGACCCGTCTCACGTGTTGGACTTCAGCACGATACAGATAGATGAAGACTTGACTTATGATGTAGAGCCAGTAGCCATTTTGGGTCGACAGGTTCGTAAGCTGAGATCCAAGGACATAGCTTCAGTGAAAGTGCAGTGGAGAGGTCGTCCCGTGGAGGAAGCAACTTGGGAGACCGAGCAGGAAATGCGGAGCAGATATCCACACTTGTTTGATGCTCCAGGTATGTTTCTTAACCCGCTCGCGGACGAGCGTTTGTTTAAGTTGGGGAGAATGTAACGACCCGGCCCGTCGTTATGGAAATTTCCACCCCGTTACCTTGCATTTACATATCTTATGCTTTTATCTCAGTATTAGAGTATATCGGGTGAGTTAGGAGTGATTCGGATTGAAAATGAAGCAAATAGTATGTTTGAAGAAAACTTGAAAATGGGAAGTCAACCTAGAGTTGACTATTGAGTTAGAATGCTCGAAACCGGATTCCGATGATTCGACTAGTTTCGGGGGATCATTTATGACTTAGGAGAGCAATCGGAATTGAATTCGGAGGTCCGGTGTAGTTTTAGGCTTGAATTGACGAAGGTTGAATTTTGGCGAAAACCGGATGGTAGGTGATATTTTGATCCGGGGGTCGGAATGGAATTCCGACAATTTCTGTAGCTTCGTTATGTGATTTTGGATATGTCCGCAAATTTTCAGGTCATTCGGACATCGTTTGATCGGGTTTTGGATCGAATGTTAGTTTTGAAAGTTTTGAAGAAACTTAGGCTTGAATTCGTGTGTAAATGGTGATTTTGATGTTTATGATAGTGTTTTTGTGATTGGAACAAGTCCGTATCATGTTTTGGAGTATGTTGGTGGTTTTCGTTGGGTCCCGGGGGCCTCGGGATGGATTCGGACCATCAACCGGGCATTTGGAACTTTGAAAAATTCTGCAGAAAATTGCAGGTAGCAGTTGCTCTATGCGATCGCATAGAGATGATTGCGATCGCATAAAAGAGTGGATCACGTTCGCGTAGGCCAGGAGCCTTGTTCTTCGCGATCGCGTTCCTGGTGTCGCGTTCGCGTAGGTCAGTTGGAGTGAACCATCGCGTTCGCGTGACTGGGAGTCGCAAACGCGTAGAAGGAATTTTGGACGGCTGGGAGTTTGAGCATCGCGAACGCGTGGTCGGCGTCGCGTTCGCGAAGAGTAACTAGAAAATGAGCATCGCGAACACGTGGGAGATCACGCGAACGCGTAGAGCAAATTGCTCTGGCAGTGAATTAAATCACATAACAGAGGGGTCGCGGGTTCACTCACCCAAAACACAATTTTGAGCCCTAGAGAGTAGAAAACTCGAGGAAATCACTGAGAAATCATCGGGTATTCATCGGAGGTAAGATTCTTGACTCAAAAACATCATTTTATGGTAGAATTAACATCAATCTTCATGAATTTGGGTAGAAATCTTGAAGAATTGTGGCCTAGGTATTAAAAACGTGATTTTGAGTTTTGGAAGACCATTTGAACTCCGATTTTGATAAATTTTATATGCACGGACTCCTGGCGAGATGAGGGTCGCGTTGGTACTAATTTCGGAATTTTTCGGGCAGTTGGCCCGGGATCGGGTTTTACCAACTTGGTGTATTTATGCGAATTTCATGTAAATTGAAATGGGTTATGATTCTTTAACCCGTATTTGATATAATTATTGTGATTTGACTAGATTCTACACACGAGGCAGCGAATTTCAAAGGAAAAGGCATCGCGGACGAGTCTACGACCGGCTAGAGGTGAGTAGTTTGTGTATATGGTAGCCTGAGGGTTCGAAACCCCGCTTAGCACATTGTGACGCTAATAGGGCGTGGCTCGCACACCGTGGCAGGTGCGGGATTGATTGTGACTGGGGATTGAGACTTGTTCCATCCCGGAAATGAATAATATGTTATTAGTGTTGGAAATACACCGTATTTGATATATTTGTGGGCGGTAAGCCTTGTTTGGGGCCTTGTGCCGACCTGTAGCGTCCGTAGAGGACAATATTTATGTGATAGCTATATTTGCTTAAATCACTGATCTTAGTCCTGGAAATTGAAATCATCTTTTTGAAATGCTAAGTCACCGGCTTTTACAATTTAATAAAGTTAAATTAATTTTCATAAATTATGAACAAAAAACTGGAATTAAGAAGAATGAACTGTTTTTGTGACTTATTTGATTTATGTGGTGAGGATGGATCGGGCTGCACGCTGCAGCGGTTGATATGAGGATCAGGCTGCACGCCGCAACAGTATTGCGCTTGGGCTGTAGGAGCCCCTCCGGAGTCTGTACACACCCCCAGTGAGCGTCGTCGGCGTTAAATTGGATCGGGCTACACGCCGTAGCAGTTATGTGCATTGCATTGCATCCTTATTTGTTAAATTACTCTGTAGTAGCTGAATTGTACTGTTGATGCTAGTTCGTAAGAGATTCGGACTGTAGTGTAGCTTCATATTGTGGTATTTTGTGGATTTCGTACTTTCAGCTACTTTTATATATTTATTACTCACCGAGTACTTAGTACTCACCCCTACTCCCTACACCTTTTGTGTGCAGACTCAGGTACTCAAGAGCAGTAGACAGGTATTTCCAGCCTTTGCAGTGTCATATCGAGTTGTTGAGGTAGCTGCCTACGTTCGCAGAACCTAGCTTCTCCTCTCATTCCAGTTGTTATTTTATATTTTGTATTCAGACTTGAGTACTTCTATATCGTACTCTCTATTTCCTGTTGGATCTTGTTGAGGCTCTAGACTTGTGACTCCGGATCTTTGGGAGTGTCAGTACTTTTGTTCATTATTATTATTATTGGAGTTCTTAAACTCATATATTATTCTTAGGTTGTCCATTTGGGACTGGTATTAGATGAAATCAGCAATTGTTGGTCTGGCTGACCTAGCTTGATTGTTGGGCGCCATCACGACCGGATTTGGGTCGTGACAGAAACGATAATGGGAACATATGTAGAGACAACAGAAGATATTAGTGATCTTCATTCATGATGATGGGTTAATCTGCCTCTCCATGAAGAGGTTCAGATCTTACAATCATGTTTTCACAGATCTACTATTATTCTGTATTTTTGGTATTAGGTTCTCACTCTGCGTTATACTCTATATTTTTTAGAGCCCTCACGGGGAGAGAGTGGAGACCCCCTTTTTCTGGTCACTGCCTCTGTTTATAGATCTTTTTTGTACCAGTTGACTTTCTTGGAGATTGGGTCCGTGTCAGGATATTATTTTGGGCTTACCCGGAAGGTGTCGACCCCGGCCAAAGCTTCTAGGCGGGTGAGGATAGTATCTCTTGGTTGAGGGCGGCCTTGCCGCTTGTTACGTTCACGCTAGTCGAGGGAGGCCTCACTGCTTGTTACGTTTACGTTGGTCGAGGGAAATGATTAACCCATTTGATTACTATAAGGTCAAATTATAGCCCATACAAAATACAAAATAGAATAATTCTATATCTAATCGCGAAATTATTATCTCTTATTCCGAATATCAAATGACCCCTATAGTTCAGTAAGATTTTTTTTTTCTGGTTCCTATGGACAGTTTAGAAGGCACAAGATTGCAATAATTAAATGAAGCCTCTTTTGTTTTCACACACACAAAAAAGAAAAAAAGTATTAGAGTTTTATTTGGCCATATGACCTCGCTGATTTCAATTCCAACATTATTCGAATTGGTAATTTTTATCTTATGTTTACTCTTGCCTTTATAAGTTTACCTTCCTTTTTCAGGGTGCATTAGAGTACCCATACAATAGTTCCAATATACACAAGTCTATCATCATGTCACAACAACAACATAGTCGATATATTTTTACAAATACAGTCTAGAGTATAATGTATTCACAAATTTTATCTTTATCTCGCGCAGGAAAAAAAAATGTTTACGATAGACCGTCGACTCTAACCAGCATAATCACAATACTATATATATATATATATATATATATATATATATATATATATATATATATATATATATATATATATATATATATATATATATATATATGGCAGTAAAAAAATATCACTATCATTTAATATAAAAAAAAAAAATCTTTCAACCAAACATTTCATATAATATATATTTTTAATCTTGTGTAGGTCATAGGACATTGTGTGATTGTATGCAAATGGGTGCATGTGCAAAGGTTATGGCATTGTCGGTTTATGGAAAATGTATTAGTTGTTGGAGATTCTTTGCAACTAAGAAGCAGTGGCTTTAGTTGGCCTCTGAGTTGGACCCTCGCCCTTCTATAATTTTTTTTTTTTTTTTAATTTGAATTATTATCTTTCTCTAGTTAGTTTATTTTCTTTTCGTTTATTATTTCTGTTTTTCTTTTCTTTCTTATGATGGAAAAAGAATACCTTAAGAATAGCATCAATCTCTTTACTCTCCTAGCCTTATATTGATGCTTTAATTGTCTTCAAAATAGATAGATTTTTAAGTTTTCTTGTGGGAAAACTTATATATTATGAAAAGTACATTCAAAATTACACCAAGTCATACTCTTTTTTTTCTTCTAAATATATCAAAAATTACTAAATATTGATTTTTTTCTTGCTGTAAAATTTTTGGGTTGCGTGTACGCCCGCAAATTGTGGGGAAGAGGAAGATAGAAAAAGACAGATTATTTATTAGGTTTGAATTTTGTACTCGTGTGTGTGTAAAGCATTATTGCAGATAAAAAAAAAACAATATTCAATTTATATGATTACCAGCTGAAAAATAAAATTAAACTCAATTTTTTTCAAGTGTTACCTCTTCGTTTTTTGCGTCGTTTACTGGATTAGGCATTGGCTCATTCGCAACAACAAAAAAAACAACAACAACTATCCAGTATGTTCCCACAAAGTGGGGTCTGGGGAGTGTAATACGTACACAGGCCTTACCCCTACCCGAAAGGGTAGAGAGTCTGTTTCCGGCCGACGCTCGGCTCAGGAAAAGAGAGAGAAAATCAACAAACAAAACAAAACAAAACAATATTAGTAAATCCGGGATAAATCAAATAAGTAATTATCTAAACATAAAACCAAAAGTAAAATGACCTGCAATAATACCAATCGGTTACTACCATAAGAGGCACAATACAATACATTAATTAACTATAGAGATCGCTACCAAACCCCACTCAGCCCCTAACAGAAGTACTAAGAATTCTAGAAGGCCCTACCCTACAACCCTAATACTAGACCTCCAAACTTTCCTATCAAGGGTCATTCGCATTAAATTAAATCGCTACAGAATTTGTTGGCATAAAAAAATAAAAAATAAAAATAGAAAGGGATAACGATTGTAACTCAGCCATGTATAGCGCATGGGATATATGAATTATATGTATTTATGTTCTCTTTGTTTTTTTCACTTCTTGTGTAGTTTTTTCGTGTCATTTTGGTTCTGGACTCCGTGTGGGTAAAGCATTACTGCATTCTATACAATTTATATGATTACCCCTGGAAAAAGAAAGAAAAAATTCTAAATATTTGAGTGTTACTTCTTCCTTCTTTTTGCGTATAGGGTTAGGCATTGGCTCATTCGGATAAATTACAAGATAAGATCTGATTCAGAATTTGTTGGCTTTAAGATATCCAATCAAGTAAATATTAAGTAACAATTACAGGTGATCAGTCTCAATAATCAAATAGATTAAAAAAAGGGCTCATGCCTGGGCAAAATTTTAAAGTTCATACTCCATCTTTTATACCTCTTAAATAGCATGGTCAGTATTCGTCTACCCTAATTCGTTAGACATATGTCATTTAAGTATTTAACTATTCTTTCTATTAGTAGGTAAATGGTCTGTCACATCAACTGTACACGGTAATAATTGGATAGTCCGATTTTGTGATCATTATGGCATTTTAAAACCCGTCTTCGGAAGACTCGAAGCACAACTCGAGATTTGTTCCCAATGCTCGACTCCAGGGCAATGCAAATCGGTGGCTATTTTAGAAGGAAAATTCCCAAAAGGCATGAGATTAAAGATGACCAGGTCTACAAGAATAATACAAGTCTGTACCGTGCATTAAATAGTTGTACCAACTGCATATCTCAGTAACAAATCCATATATACTATGTTGGGATTCCCCCTCCTATATAAAAGGGACTCTTGTTATTTCTTGCACACATAATATTAAATACAAGAACAAGAACAAGAATATTTTGTGCTCTCTAACTTAAACATTCTCCATTGTCTTTCCTTTGATTTATTGCTTACATTTATTGTATTTCACTGATTGTTCTTCATTTATTGCTCATCATTGATCATAAAGAGCCATCATCAAGGCTATTAGGGTTGTTAGTCCATCATCGATCATCCCCGATCAAGCCCGTCTGGCTTGACCTCGAGACCGCACTTAGGCCGATTCGAGACCCAACTTGCAGGCATTCCGTTTGAATAACCGCATTGCCTCTTACTCTTACTTAACTTTCTTAACTCACATTTAGTATCTATCGCTTAACAACTAGCATACAAATAAATTATGTATTTTTTAGAACCACTATATCAAATCTAATTGTAATTACCATTTTTAAAGTAAACAGTTTGGTGCCCACTGTGGGTCTAAAATTAATGGTGATTGTTTTCGTGATGGTTTATTGAAAACACAAGTTTATCCTTCACTCCTTTTCTTGCTCAAGAATCTTTGATTTCAGGTCAAAATATCTAACTTAGTGAATGCACATGAAGACAACGGTCTTGAGGACCATGGAGAGAATGGTATAGTTATTCCAAGCATCGGTGTACCACTACAAAGCCACGAGGATACATTAGAGCCGATCCTCGTGGATGTGGTCTCATGCAATTCCCAACACGTCGATATAAGCTCACACACTAACGGGAGTACACGCAAAGAAAACCAACAAGAAGCTCAGAGAAACCCAGCTCGGGAGGAATGAGAGGTTAGCCTTCACGTCATATTTGAGATGTTTCAGGCACAACAACTGGTGATTTCTCAACTACAAAGACACCAAAAAACTCCAAGCACAACAACACAAAAAAACGGCTCCTCGAGCTGAATAGGTACCGAAAAGATAGAGCAATAATGGGTCAGCAACCAATCCCGCTATTATAAAGATGCTTGAGGACCTCACAAAGAGGATTGCATTGGGAGAAAAGATGATAGAAGCCAATAACAAAAAGGTGGAGACCTACAATTCAAGGGTCGGCCAGTTCCAGGGCGCACCCCTGATTCTGAAGGGTGTAGATTCAAAGAAATTCATACAAAAGCCATTCCCATAAAGTGCTGCTCCGAAGCTCATCCCTAAGAAATTCAGAATGTTCGATCTCTCGAAGTAAAACGGAACCTCAGACCCTAACAAGCACATCACTGCTTACACTTGTGCTGTAAAGGTAAATGACCTGAAGGACGACGAGATTGAATCCATCATGTTGAAAAAATTCGGAAAAACCATTTCTAAAGGGGCCATGATGTGGTATCACAACCTATCCCCGAATTTGATAGACTCATTTGCCATGCTGCCAGATTCTTTTATAAAGGCACATGCTAGTGCCATCAAGGTTGTTACAAGGAAATCCAACGTCTTCAGAATCAAACAGAGAGGAAACAAGATGCTACCGGAGTTTGTATCACACTTTTAAATAGAGCGAATGAAATTACCACCAGTCTCCGATGAC
This sequence comes from Nicotiana noctiflora, assembly GCA_032618575.1. Classification (NCBI taxonomy): domain Eukaryota; kingdom Viridiplantae; phylum Streptophyta; class Magnoliopsida; order Solanales; family Solanaceae; genus Nicotiana; species Nicotiana noctiflora. The sequence continues at coordinate 137,251 of JASVEL010012385.1, read as the reverse complement.
TGGGAAATATAGGCCTTCACCCAAGTCCTGAATTAATGAAGCTCGATAGATTTGATACAACTAAAAAAGAACTTGGTTGAACATCCCGTCGTGACTTGGACCTGGATATCCACAACCGATATCAATCAGAGATTAGAGTTGAGGATGACCAACTATGAGCCCCCTCGGGCTCAATATATCCTAGCAGGCTCCTGGCGAATGAACTAAAGCCAAACAAGGAAAGGTTTCAACCGTACACTGAAGATCTAAGAAACGCCCCAAGGCGCAACATACCCGAAAATGACTGAAGGGCAGATCGAGATCAGAATCCTTGGGGACTTGTGAGTAGAGCCATATTTGACAGACATGCAGGACCGACGGAGGCATCCCGAATATCTCAGTACAACTTCAACATTGATGTTTCAGACATTGTATCAGCCTATAGGTAAATCAAAGATACTAGGTGGCCAAACCCATACTATCAGATCCGACGTAAGGGAACCCTAACCTGATGTGCAAAATTTCACGGCATGCATGGTCATAGGATCAAAGATTGCAGACAACTATAAGAAGAAGTAGCCCGACTACAAAGGGAACCTCTAAGAGTAGCTCAGCGACCACGCCAAAATCAATTTTGGGAAAAAGAGGTGAACAGGAAAAATGAAATAGAAGATCCACAACATGTCATCTACATGATCATTGGAGCAATCAAAATCCCACAGGAACCCATTGTCAAACGAACAAAAATATCCATCACCAGGGAAAAGCAAACTTGAGGTTGCATACCTAAGGACGCTCTCACATTCAGTGAAGAGGATATCGAGACCATGTCTCAGCCTCATAATGACGCATTGGTAATTTCTTTTCTTGTGAATACGTTTCAAATTAAACATATACTTGTGGATCTAGATAACTCGGCCAACATTATCAGGTCGAGGGTAGTGGAGCAGCCCAGACTGCTAGACCAGATTGTGCTCGCTTCTCGAGTCCTCAATGGATTCAACATGACAAATGAGACAACAAAAGGGGAAATCACCCTTTCGATCAACGTGGCCGGCACAACCCAAAATGTCAAGTTTTATGTCATCGAAGGAGACATGAGATACAATGCCTTGCTCGGAAGACCATGGACACACTACATGAGAGAAATACCATTAACAATTCATCAAATGATGAATTTTGCAACAAGGACGGAATAAAAACTGTATACAAGGAGCATCATGCAGCAAGAGAGATGTTTGCGATGCACAATGTGGCACCGACAGTGACACTTTTAACATCAAAGAAGCCAAAGGATATGCAAACAACGAAGTACTAATTGCAAGCTACATTCTCGATCGCATCCGAGTAAATAAGTGAAGGACCGTACCACATCGCCGGAGCGAGCTGTTGAAGCATATCGAGGCTCGAGCGCCATCACAACTAAGGTATAACCGTCTCCCTTTTCATTTACATCTTACACTAACATGTGTGCAGGCGTCTGGTTAAGAAGAATCGAAGCACCTTCCAGCTTGAAGACCTTAGGTTTTAAAGCATGAATTGCACTCTTTTCCTTCGATCGGATTTTATCCCAAGAAGGGTTTTACCGGCAAGGTTTTTAACGAGGCAACATCTATATGCTACCTAAAGAAAACTTAACAAGTATTCAAAGCTTCTCTTTGACCAACCTCGAATACTAGGGAACACCACCCCGAGAGATCAACTCCCCAAAAAAAATCAAGACGAGCCAAAGAGGGTCCCAGTAGAAAAATGATGTATCGGGCCAAACGGTCGAAAGAATCGTGTCCGCATAGAATAATCGAACCCTCGACGACAAAAACTATGTATGCTTGTACCAATTAATCAAGGAATATTTTTTTATCTTTTGCCATCAAAATACTTTACGCTTCAAAGGAGTTTACTATTTTCATAAGAAACGACACCAGGGCCAGAAATTTCATGAACCTTCGGGAATTGACGTAAATAAACTCGAAGCAATAAGACCTCTAGGCCAGAAACTTCGAGATCATAGGCCCTCAATGAGGCAACATCAATGAAGGGCTCTAGAGCCAAAAACTCTCGATGTCTCGGGGACTGTCACCTCATCGAGCTATCAAAAACTTGAGGCAGTAAGACCCCAAGTAGGGTAACCTCGAGTCCGAAAATATAAGACCTCCATTAGGCAATATCAAACCTGTAAGACCTCAAGAAACACATGAATTATACTTGTACCAAGTAACCTATCTATAATACCTCAAGTAAGGCCTGTTCAAATTTATAGTACCTTACAAAAGGCATAATCCCGATCATAAAGTCAAGGCTATATATTTGAACTTATAAGACCCCTAAAGAGGCATACCCTCGATATAAATGCCTAGACTACCTTACTCGGGGACTAAAAGGCTACGACCAAACAGAATGATGACAGTCTTAAGGCTCCGACCAAACTAACATGACTCGAGAATGTCCGACCATTCCCATAAAATCACAGGCCTTCAATTAATTTGTGAATACTTTGAAAATAAGCAGTTAATCAGGATACCCTCGACATAAGTAAAAGAGCTTCGATCATGTCATATCTAAATAATGAAAAGGCTTTGAAATAATTGAGCCATCGAGCAAAACCTCCCGAGGTGATCATTTATCGTTACATAACGGCTCACAATCGAGGTTCTTTTTGAATCGTCGAAGAGTCGGAAAAACATAAAAACTTCAAAAATGTCATTAATAGGGGAAAAATAAAGCCTATATTAGAGGTCGTACCGGCCTAACACGTAAGAGCCTAAGCGTCAGCCCATATTAGAGGTCGTACCAACCCAACATGTAAGAGCCTAAACGCTAGCCCATATTAGAGGTCGTGCCAACCCAAAGCGTAAGAGTCTAAGATCCAGCTTAAAATTTAAAAGCCTAAGGGTCGACGAGATCGATTCAAAACCTGACTCGAAAACTGAGCCTAAAACAGTTAACTAAAAAGCTCCTAAGGGAAAATGAGTAAGATCCTGCTGGCCAACCTAACAAGCCTCAGGTCCGGTTTGTAAACCTAAGGGTTTTACCTCAAAGGCCAATTCATCTGGCTAATCATTGACAAAAGTCAAAATTCAAAAGAAAGAAAGACATACTCAAGCAAAGAGAAATTCATGAAAGGAGAAAACCAAAAGGCTTCTTTTTCTATGTATATGTGAAAAAATACAAATCATCATTTACAATGTTCTCTAAGAGAATTATACACAGAATCCGAAAATGAAAGGCCTAGCCAACGTTCCTCTCGGGGATTGAAGCCACATCGACCTCTTCCTAATTATCTTCGACATCGGATGCAAGGAAATTGGCGTCGTATTCATCCACCTTGGCCTGCTTTATCTCTTCCCAGAGATCAAAGCCCCTAGCGTGGATCTCCTCGAGGGTTTCCCTCCGATATTTGTAGTGGGAATATTTATTGCTTATGCTCTCCCAATTGAAGCTCCTCCCAACTCAACTCGAGTGTCGGCAGCATCTTTAAATAGACATCCACTTTCTTATCAGTCTTAGCACGAATTTCTTCAGCTTCATCCCGTGCATCCACGACCTCGGCCTTCACTTCAAAAGGTCAGACTCAAGCTTTGCAATCATGCTCGTATGGACCAAGTTTTTTTCACGAGCATTGCAAAGTTGCACCTCGAGGGCAGAAGCCTTGGCCAAAGCATTCTTCTTGGCTGCAACTTGGGCATCTATCCGAGCCCTTAGCTCATTACACTCATACTTGGCCCTGGCCAACTTTGTCCCAGAGGCGTTCTAGGTCTCCCGTCTTACTCTACAACTAAAGTATCAAAATATTAATCTCCAAAGAATAGGAGAAGAAATACGCACCCCCTCGAAACAAAGGTTACTTGTCTCTCGAGGTGGACTTTATAGTTCAGGCTTTGATTCATCTCGTACCGAAGGTATCTCAACTCCTTTTCCCTTTTATAACAAAGAATCTTGAGGGATTCCCCCCGTCCAAGGACTTTCGCAACATGGCTTCACGATGGAGCAACTCGGATTTGAGCTTGTCAAAGGCCTATAAAAAATAAGCTCAGTAAGAAAATAAAAATGCAAAATAAAACCAACAAAGTCAACCGAAACTCACCACAGAATAGAGCCGCTGAGCCTTCTCAAAAGTTGAGCGTACATCTACTAGCCTGGTCTCACTGGTCGCAATTGAAACGATCTCGATAGGGACATGGTCACTCGAGGCCCCACTTGATTTAGGCGGCCCCTAGCCTCGAACATCCCTCGAAGTACCTTCGATAGGAGATGAAGACAGCGACATAAATCCTCTATTACTTGAAGTACCTTTGAAGGGAGAAGAAGATGGCGGTTAAAAATTTTTATCCCTCGAAGTACCTTTAGGACGGAGGCAAAGGAAGAACCATTGTCCTGAGGCTAGAAGCCTAGAGTGCTGCAAGCTCAGCCGACACATCTTCTTTGAGCCTCCGAGCAGGGCTTGCCTCGCTATGAGCACCCTCATCATTCGAGGATTCCTTCCGTTTGGGGGAATTCCTCGCCCCGAAGTCGACGATCCTTATTTCTCTCCGAGAGAGCATGGTCTTATCTCAGAAAATTCTCCAATACTTGCAGTGATGGAGTTAATACACAAAGAAAGTACCTTTCAAAGAAAATAAACCACAAAGCACGTATCGTGGTGGTTTTCCTCCCATCTGCCATTGGACAGATCTTGCCACTTATGCTAATCGTAAGTTGAGCAAGCTGCCAGTTTCTGAGTCTGATCCGCCAGGTTGGGTACCTCATATGGCATCCACGAGATTGTTATAGAAAATAGAAGGAAAACATCATTATGGAATCTGCCTCCACCATGAACAAAAATGATAGAAACACAAGTGTGCCACTTACGTGTGAAATTCCATATTTTAGGAAATGGCAGGAACTCTGCGGGGATAATATCGATAGTCCAGCACTCGGACAAATAAACTCATCCACCCTCGATCCCCATCTTCTTTATTACTAGAAATAAAGGGTCAGGTGGATCAACACCGTAGAGTAATTATGCCTCGATAATGTAAGGGCCGGTACAACCTAACAAGATGGATGAGGGTGAACTTAAGCCTGAATATATCTGAAAAGTACCTTATCATCAACACTATCCTCCAAAATGATGGGTGAACCTGTACCAGGGTAACCCGATATCTTCTGCAAAACTCGACCACGACTCTATCGAGATGGCCCAATGTAAAAGCGTACGTGTATACATTCAAAAACCCCTTTACATTGAGCCATGATGCTCTATTCCATGGAAGGTACCTACAGTACCACCTTTTCTGCTCATCTGCAATCTCTCCTAACCACCTCGAGGTGTTCCTCTCCTATTGATGAGATGAACCTTGATGCATGCTCCCAATGGCCCTTAACATTGGGTGGTCTCTCTAACATAAAGTCCCTCCTCGAGACAAAGCATCTCTAGGTTAGCTCACCGAACGCCAGCGGTGTACTACCGATCGAATGGGAAGCGGAAATAGAACACTTCGAGCTCATAAGCCCTCAATGAGGTAACATCAAGCTTACAAAGAACGGCTCCCGAGCAAAAAAATGTTCGATGTCTCTGGGACTGTCACCGACTGTCACCCCATCGAACTATCAAAAACCTGAGGCCTCTAAAAAGAAGTATAGATTTGACCGAGTGTCACTCGGTATTCATGGTAAAAGTCAAGAATCACCGGATCTATCAATGGGGAAGAAGAATCTACGGGGCCTAGAGTGAAGGGGTATGTGTATATGCTGAGGAAGCCACCTTTGTGTTATACTTTGTTTTCCTCAGCTTTGGAGATCTCTACTTGCACTGCCTTCCCCCATCGGCAATCTATCTTTACTCTGTTCGTGTCAGTCACCACACTAATGTACCAAGACACGGGCTTGCATCAGCCCTGTGTAGATGGGGTTTTCTATGGTAAAATCGGAGACCGTATCGAAGTGGCCAAGTACATTGCTCGATACTTGGAGGTATTTCTTTCATGTGCCCTTGGACGAGCGTGATGAGGAAGCGATATCCTCTTTCTGAGGTACCGTTTTCGAAGTTTTTGCCATAATTATAACTTAATTTCAAAGAGAGAAGATGAAGAAGCAAGTATAGAAAGAAGATAGATGCAGGAAGTTGTGAACATAGCTCTGAAAACTTGAAGATATTATAAAAGTGTGAATGGGAAACAATTGAGGTATTCATTGAAGGTGTTTGGGCAATGTTTGAGAAGCGGAAGAGTCAAATCGATAACGGTTCGTGGGCTTCTCGACAATCATGTTGACAGCAACCTCTACGCAACCTTTGAGTCATGGCATTTAATACTCTGATGGGCTGACATCACAATAGAAGTATCGAATAGGCAAAAGTTCAAGACCGTTTCTTATCATTTTCTTCTAAGAAACGTGGGGACTATCTGTACCTGGATAAAATTGAAGAGTTTGATTTTGTGATCATTATGGCATTATAAAGCCCGTCATCAGAAGCCTCGAAAGCACAACTCGAGATTTGATACTGAGGATTTCCAATACTCAACTCTGGGGTAGTGCAAATCAGTGGCTATCTTAGACAAACGGGAAATTCCCAAAAGGCAGGTGATTAAAGCTGATTAGGTCTACAAGAATAGTATAAGTCCGTACCGTGGCATTAAATAGTAGTACTAACCGTATATCTTTGTAATAAATGCATATGTACTATGATGGGATTCCCCCTTCCATATAAAGGGGACTCTTGTTATTTCTTGGACACATGATATTCAATACAAGAACAAGAGTTCTCTCCTTTCTAACTTAAACATTTTCCATTGTCTTTCCTTTGATTTTATTGCTTACATTTATTGTATTTCATTAATTGCTCTTCGTTTATTACTCATCATTGATCATAAAGAGCCATCATCAAGGTGATTAGGACTGTTAGTCCTTCATCGATCATCCCGGATCAAGCCCGTCTACCTTGACCTCAAGGACCCGCTTAGGCCGGTCCGAGACCCCGATTTGCAGCCATTCGGTTTGAATAACTGCATTGCCTCTTACTTTTACTTTGCTTTCTTAGTTCACATTTAACATCTATCTCTTAACAATTATCATAAAAATAAATTACGTATTTTTAAAATTACTAAATCAAATCTAATTGTAATTACCATTTTTAAGGTAAACATCAACATAAAAAATGATATTGTAATACATATTTTGTGCTCGTGGAAAAAATAAAAACAAACCAAGCTAGTAATAGGATTCATAAGAAGTGTTTTAATATAACAGTGTGTCCAGGTTAATTCTTGCGCAATAATTCATGCTATTTTCCATCGGTACAATTATCGAGTAACTCACTCACCTAAACTTAGACAGATAAAACAAAATCAGCTAATATTTTTTCTCTTTATTGAAATTGAATCCTAATCTCTTGTATTATTTTTTCACCAACTTCATTAATCGATAAAGAGATGTATCCTATTTTGGTATGTGTGATAGTGGTTAGTGAATGGGGCAAGGACCAAAAACAATAAAGGGTTGGAGTTATGTATGCTTATGTTTAGAGTAGGATATCGGAACAAGATTAACTATTTTTTCGAACCAAACCTCACCTAATGAATTAATTAAATAAATACTATAATCTCTTCTCTAGCTTAATAGCTAATTTTGGAGGAGCTGAAATGCAGATGTGAATGAGTGGTGAGCCCTGAAAATATATATATATATATAATTTTTGTATATACGTTATATAAAATTTTCTTTAAAAAATATCTAAAAATATTTGGGTGTCGCTTATGGGATGTAATATTTAATAGAATATGAAGTGCTCCATTATTATTTACTTTAAATCCATTTAATAGAATAAATCTATTTTTATTTACTTCAAACCAACTCGATACCCCTGATATTATATGGGTCTTCTCCTTTAAAAATGTGCTACGTTCTTAAAACAATTAACATAGATTTCCAGAAATAAACATATTAATTCTACTTATCCTAAATCCATCTACACGAGTCACCAAAATTTTGTTTGATTCCCTAATTATGATTAACGAGTTAGAGTAAAAGTTCCAACAGAAAGCCAAAAAATGACCTTAAATGAAGAATTAGGTGTTTGCATTAACCGTTTGACGAAGGAACAAATTTTATATGTCGATACAGAAAGACGTTTAGCCTCTGCAATATTATTCTTAATTAATTATGAAAATATATTCATAATACTACATGCACTTTGACTTTTCAATTAAAGGTTGAAAAAACATGTAATATATAGGCCTTGCCGTGTAGCAAAAGTTTTTGCATCATTCATTAAAAAGTTTTTATCCTTCCTATGGGACCATGTGTTGTTTTGTACATTTAAAACTATTTTAATTTTTTGTCAAAAATTGTAAAAGTAGACATTACTTGAGTATTTATGATTAGTATATTGCATGCATGCTACAGATATTAGTATGTCCTAAAGTGGATCTCAAAAATATTTACCTGCGTTCGATTTTACAGTAAATGGAGTAATTCAATTATACGAGTTACAAGTCAAAATATAAATACATATCACTTAATTTAAAAAAAAAATTTTATACTACAAGACACATGTCTTCCATATTCATTTATTTAATATTAATACCGGGTGCATGTAAAACCCTTCTAAAATTAAGAAGTGATCAATTGTAAATTATAATTAAAATCATAAATTATTGTGAATTGTCAAGTAAGATAATGGACCCACTACCAGAAATAAGTATTTCAGTAATGACTTTTTGTAGCTATCTCTTTAGTCACCACCAAAATAAATGTTGAATTAATAAGTAATAGTTTCAGTTGCTAACTGCATGTAGTTTTTCGAATATCGACCTATCTTAATCAGTACTTCTTATGGCGAGCTTAGTCGCTACAAAAGCTAATAATAAAATAAATTAGCTTTGTGCAATTAAGCTCGTCACAAAAGTAAATAATCATGTCATAAAATAAATTTTACGTACGTCGCTATTCGGAACAGTACTATATAATTGGCCACAAAATCTATTATTTATTTTGACGACTTCATATAAGTCACCACAAAATATCGTCACTGAAAACATTATTTCCTATAGTAACCATATATGAGATTGATATGTCCCAACAAAGACGTAGTTGGTGTAAAATTATAAACATTTGATATTACGCTGCCTTACATCATATAATTATATTTAAAATAATTTGCATTTCTATTGCTTGATAGATCATACTTAAACGTAACTAAATAAGGATAGAACAAACAAATTAAAATGGCTAGTAAAGGACAATTCAAATCCGAACGTTGTTAATCGGCTCCTATTAAAGGATTGACCAAGTTATCGTACAAGCCATTACGTAATTAAAGAGCAAAATAATCACTATAAAAACAATTAAATTCATGATGCTGAGTCTTTGGTGGATTAATCCCGTATCTAAATTTTGCTGTTACAATTATCAAATATCGTTGATTGACTAGAAAAATATATATGATTATCATGTATTAAAGAACCTATTCTCTTTATAATATTGATATAGTGGGAATTCATATATCCCATCTAAACTTGCTTGGATTTTAAGCATATAATTATTGTTGTAATCATGTGATCAATAAATATAATAGCAGGCTTGGAAATATTTCATCCATGTATATTATTTAAAAAATAATAAATTATATTATTTAAACAATAATATATGGTTGCATCATTTTTTCCTTATTATTATTTGTCTATAATTTAAATTATTGGACTAATAACTTTTCTAAATGTGCACGTAGTGTTTCAAAGTAATGAAATAAGATCATTAAGTTACATAGTGCTTCCCGGAAAATAAATTGGTAATTTATATCCCTCGAGAGAGAAAAAATCAGCAGCAAAAACCACATAGTTATTCCTCGGGACGTCATCAATGATATTTAAAAACCGACTAAATCGATAGAATTGTACTGTATTGAATCGATTTTTATATTTTTTAAATAAAATTGTAGGTTTTATATAAATCTACAATCGTGTCGATAATTAGGGTATTATTTTTCTTTTATGAAAATAAATCAAGAAAATATCGAGCCGTACCGAATAGTTTTTTAAATGTGAAAAATATATTTATGTATTAAGTTTAAAAATAATAAAGTATGAAAATTTTCACTAGGGGTGTGCATTCGAATCGGTTTATCGATAAATCGAATCGATTATTTGTTATCGGTTCATCGATAAATGAAATCGAAAAAATCGAAACCTTATTGAAACGATAACGATAAGCATATATACAAATCGATAATCGATAAGTAATTATCGATAAAGGTCAAAATCGAATCGATAAATCGAATGCACACCCCTAATTATTTCATCTACCACATTTAAGGAATGATCATATTTAAAACCGAAGGGAATGAAGTTCAAATTAATGGAAAATATAATTAGCAGTGGTGATGTATTTTTATTTGTTTTAATACCGTTAGAGTGTTGGTGCATATATTTGATCTCTTACTTTAGTTTCGTTGCATGTCTATTGACACAATTTTTATGTTATAAACAGTGTTCATCTTATTTTAGCTTCTTTTTGTCTATATTAGTTAGGCGTATTTATAGCGATATACTTTCCATGGAATCCCGCAAATTTTCTTATTGGTGTAATCGATAACCGTTTCGATAAGCCCCAAAAATTAATAAATCGAAATCGAAAAAATCGAAACCTTATTGAAACGATAACGATAAGCATATGTACAAATCGATAATCGATAAGTAATTATTGATAAAAGTCAAAATCGAATCGAGAAATCGAATGCACAACCCTACTTTTCACTGGGCCATGGATTTATGAAAGATGGTTACAAGCCAACAAATAATTAAATCAAAATCTGTCACGACCCTAGTTCACGCATCGTGAACATGCCATGACAGCACCCAGTCTTCGCGACTAGGTAAGCCTAACACAATGCGGAATATACACTTTCATGAAAGAAAAGATAAGATAACAGCGGAATGACGTAAAAGAATGTAACAAGTGCCGCTCGGCACATACACTTCGCCAAATACCAGAAGAAAACACAACTACCAAGACCCGAAAACTCACGAGCAACACAGACTAAGAAAGAGTATAATTGTGGCTCTATATTTCAAAAGTGTCTACACAACGAAAATAAAGGAATAGCTGATGTCGCTAAGATGAATAGAAGAAGACCCTTCGGATCTGCGGACGTAGCAGATCATACCTCGAGTCTCCTGAAGTGCTGCTAGATCACCTGTAGTGCGCCTGATCGGATGTACCTGGATCTGCACAACAAAAGTGTGCAGAAGAGTAGCATGAGTACACCACAGCGGTACTCAGTAAGTGCCAAGCCTAACCTCGATGGAGTAGTGACGAGGAAGGTCAGGGCCCTACCGAGAAAAAATAAAATAATGATAATAATAATATCGAAAAGTATAAATAAGAATAAGACTAAAATAACAGCAATGAGGTAATACTACAACCGTCTACATTTAATCTAACAAGGAGAAATTAACACAACAATGTACAAATCAACAAGTCCAGGATCTCCGGGAATTGAACCCGCAGTCCCTCTCTATACTCAGCAACTCAGGATCTCCGGGAATCGAACCCGCAGTCCATATATCAGTCTCACAGGATCTCCGGAAATTGAACCCGCAGTCCTTTATCTCAGTATCACAGGATCTCCGGGAATTGAACCCGCAGTCCGTATATCAGTATCGCTGGATCTCCGAGAATTGAACCCGTAGTCCGTATCTCAATATCTCAAGATCTTCGAGAATTGAACCCGCAGTCCGTATCTCAGTATCTCAGGATCACCGGAAATTGAACCCGTAGTCCGTATCTCAATCTCAGGATCTCCGAGAATTGAACCCGCAGTCCTTTACCTCAGTAGCATCGGATCTCCGGGAATTGAACTCGCAGTCCACAAACACAAACACAATCAATAAGAGAAAAAATAAACACAGAGAAATTTGAAGTACATAGCTGCAAATTACACCAAATCCAGTCTCAACAAGTTCCAGGAAGTTCAATTAAGACAAGTAGGCACTTAGATAGATAATCCTATCTAATCATGCTTCTCTAACTATCACCAGATAAATCTTACAGTTGAATCAATTAAATAACAAGGATATCACGATTTGAACAGTTCAAGTAAGGTGATTTTTCAACAATCTGCGCAAGTGCACGCCCGTCACCTCGCGTGCAAGGCATTTAAATCAACACATATATATCCTAGGGGAGACGGTTCCCCCACTCAAGGTTAGACAAGTCACTTAGCTCAATCCGGTACAAAACCGCTAAGAAATGATTCCCTTGCCACGAGTATCCGACTCCGAGTGGCCCGAATCTAGTCAAACCAATTACATAGTGTAAATAACATAAACCAATTACACAGTGTAAATAACATAGCAAGTAACCAATTACAATGATAAAATTAAAGCTACGGTGCGAACACGAGTGAAATGACCAAAATACCCCTACAGCCATCGGCTCAGAATCAAAATATTTTTTTTACGTTTTTAGAACCCTCGTACTCTCACGAGTCTAACCATATAAAATTTATCGAAATTGGAGTTCGTATGCCCCTCAAATTCATCAAAGTTTCTTCTCTGAAACTACCTCAATTTTACACCTCAAATCCGAAATTAAAGGAAGAAATTGAGTTTAGACTAGCGAATAATGATCACAAGGCAGTAAGAAATCGTTACCCAACAATTGTCTATGAAAATCACACAAAAAATCACTCAAAATCGAGCTCCCTAGCTTGAGTTTTTGCAAAAATGATGAAACCCTCGCGGATGAAAGTTTATATACTGGTTCTGTCTGCCCAGTAATTTTCTCTATGCGATCGCATGACCTTTGTTGCGATCGCATAGCACAAATTTTCTACCTCACCAATTTACCTTATGCGATCGCATAGGCCACAATGCGATAGCACAACTCATCCAAATAAACTTATGCGATCGCACACCTTGCTCCGCGACCGCATAGAACAAAATATAGGACCTGGGACCCCTAATCTTTCCACTATGCGATCGCATAGACCCCTTTGCGATCGCAAAGCACAATCATCCAAAGCTATGCGATCGCATAGCCCTTTACGCAATCGCATAGAGCAATTTTTTAGCCTCACCCCAAGCCTTCTGTGGGATCGTATTAACCTATTGCGATCACATAGAGCAACCGTCTGCAACACTTATGACAGCAAAACTGACTTGTTCTTCAACTAGAAATGGTCTGTTTGACCCCCGGAAACACCCCCGAGGCCCCCGGGACCTCAACCAAAACCACCAACCTACTCCAAATCACGACACGAACTTGTTCCAATCATAAAAACATATCATTAAACACAAAAATCATTAAATTATAGAGGATTCAAGCCTAAGTTTCAACCAAAACTTCCGAAACCTACATGACATCAAAAACCCAACCAAACGACGTCCGAATGACCTGAAATTTTGCAGACATATCCAAAATCACCTAACGAAGCAACTGCAACTGTCGAAATTCCATTCCGACTCCTAGATCAAAATCTCACCTATCGATCGAATTTTCGAAAATTCCAAACTTCGGCATTTCAAGCCTAATTGAGCTACAGACCTCCAAAATACATTCCGAACGCGCTTCCAACCCCGAAATCACCTAACGGAGCTAATGGAACCATCGGGTTTTTGGTCTGAGGTCGTCTTAACACTGTTCTGAATAGGGGCCATTTTTTAACTATAAGGCTCTCATTTAGGGACTAAGTATCCCAAAACACTCCAAATTCTAGAACCGAACCTCCCGGCAAACCACAATAGCAGAAATGAACTTTGGGGAAACAGTTAATTGGGGATTGGGGCGTGAATTTCAAAAACGACCGGACGGGTCGTTACAAAATCCTAATTCCCAAACCCATTATACTACTTTGACTAAAACTAAATTATTTTTAGCATATTCACTAGCAAGACACAAAGTGTTGTAGTAATTATAAGTAGCAAACTACAATGTATTGAAATGTTTCCTTTCATACCATTTAGATTTATTTTTTGAATATTTAATCTTTTATAGATTCTTGAGTCTCTTGGTTAATATATTTCTACTCATATGATTTACCTATTCTTTGTTTTTGCTTAGTTTCTTTTATGTTGTTGTAGGGTAGTTGATGAATCTATACTATGTCCATCTTTCAAGTTTTCTTAATGCATCACCATTTAAGCAGTAAAATTATTTAGAAAGTTTTGCTAAGAGTGTGTTTGGCCAAGTTTATACGCGTTTGGTAAATGTCCAAAGTGCTTATAAGTTAAAATTAGTCATATGTCATAAGTTGATCACCCCCCAGCTTATGGCTTTTTAGCTTATAAGCACTTTTAGTTTGAATTTTTTTTACTAGGTATCGTTAATAATATTTTTTTTAATTCACAAAATATTTTTTCAAAAATAAATCTTTAACTTTCCTTCATTTCATATTCGTTGTTCATCCTTTTCTTTACAAAGATTTTTTTTAATTTATAATCTTTTGTAATGTTTTTACGGATATTTTAGTTATTTTAATAAAATAACAGCTTATCGGCACTTTTCTACCAAACATATGAACTGCTTATTATCAGTTTCAACACGTTTATCCAAACACATAAATGCTTACTTAAAAAACAGTTTTAGCACTTAAAAGTATTTTTCAGCACTTCAAGATTATCCGTTATTTATAATCAACTAATCCAAACGGACTCTAAGTCTTTTGAAAGAATGTATGTTATTGTATTCCACTTTTACTAGTGAATTTTACATGACATTTAAAAAAATACTGAAAAATAACCGAATCGTACCGATATCAAAAGAAATATTGACACCCATAGTTACTCTTTTATCTTTATTATTGTTAACCAGAAAATAAGAATTTCAGTCAAAGCCTAATTTTAGAGGAACTCGGGTTACTGATAAACAAATAATAAAATAATTATGTACTGAAAAAGAAGAATTGAATTGAAAAGTAGCTGAGTAAGTAAAATAAAGCAAAGTAAATTAGTGTATTCCAATAATAATTTATGTCCCCATATAATTGTTATTTCTCTCCTTTTATAGCAATTTCTATGTACTACGTTTCTTTCCTATCATAACAGAGTCATTATGAGTAATTAATGGCATTCATGTAACGTTATAATTGGCAATTGTAACTGTTTCATCAAGATTCTATAACGTTCACTATCATTGATGCTCATTAATTACATGTAATACGTATATATACTTATTGCTAATTAGGTTCATTCCTCCGATGTCTTTTCATATCACCAAGAGATCCGATTAACCGTTTGTAACCATTCCATCTTGTTTTCTTGAACCTTTGCCCGTACCTATTAAGGCTCACGACTCTTTGAATACTCTTTGCCATCTGTTATTTATCCATTGATCCACATGTCTCGATATGTCAACACATAATTAATTCCAAACGTTAACTCGATTTTTCCCAACACAGATAGTCCCCCACCTGCCATTTATTCAACAGTTGAATATTTGGAAAGTGGATCTCTTTAAAGCAGAAATTTTTATCGCCATTCCACATATCATTATACCTTCTCCAGAACTGACACTTCGCATGTCACTTCCATTTGATGCGTGTGATACATGGCAGCTTTTGATTGGTGTTGTAGCCCTTCAGTGTCTTTTAGCGCTTTTTGATGTTTATATCAATCACGAAGTGATAGTTTTCATTATGACATTCTCGTCATTACCTTTTTATTTGACAGCTGCTTCTGAGTATAAATATATCCGTTGTCTCTTCTTTCATAGAAAAGTTTTCCATCATTGACTATTCAATCTTCTTTTCTTCTTCGTATAGCTATGTCTTCTTCAAATCCTAATCCTTAAAAAGTTCTTATTGTAGATGAACTTCCCCTTGCTCCTACTCGGAGCAAGAGAGGGGGTAGGTTACGTAGTTTAGGGTCAGTGTCCATTCGAGGTTCTTTATCTTCTCTACCTAGTTCCACTTTTCCTTTATCTTCTAGAACTAGGGCTTCTCTTCCACACTAGTCTTCTACCATAATTAGGGATTCCAATGAACTGGTCCATGAACCTACATTAGAAGAAATTATCCCTTCTAAACTTTCTTTTTATACTGATAGAGAATCAATTAGAAACCAAGTTTCTTCTATGTCCTCTCATGATCGTGCCAATGTTTACCCTTCACAGATTACTGAAGGTTTGATCTCCGTTGTCCGTAGAGATTTCATTGGAGGTTTGATTTCCCAATTCTGATCCCTAATGCAAATAAGGATTACTTCTTTCAAGGCTGTCTTTTCTTTCGTGTATACATACCCTTTTACATTGGACTTTAGACCCCCTATTGACCCAGTTATCATTGAATTTTGCCGCTTATTCAATATGTATTTAGTACAAATTAGCCCTATTGTATGAAGGGTTGCTAAATTTCTAAGGTATTTGGCTAATTTGGCTCAATTGCCTTTCACCTTCTTTCATCTAATCCACCTCTACTCCCCTAAGTTATTCCATTTTGGGATTTTTACTTTGGTGGCGAGGAGTAAGAGGGTATTAGTCAGCCTTGAGGACGATAAAGATCGTGGTTGGTACGCACGATTTGTTGCTTCTCTTACTTAAGGTTAGTAGGTGAAGAAAATATACCATCCCTGAAAAGTGGAATTTTGCACGTAAGTTTTCTTTACAACTTTCTCTTTTCTATTTTCCCCCTTTTATAGAAAGGGTTTGTACTTCATGTAACTGTTTCACTTTTTTTTCCAGTAACCATGAGAACTGTTGAAGAGATTCCCAATTTATATGGTTGGGTAAAGAAATTGTTGATCATTGCTCCAATGGAAGTTAGATCTTGGAAATACCTCTAAAACAAGTATGGTTGGAAGTTTAAAACTCATAGTAATTTTTTTATTTATTCTTTTCCTTCTATTTTTATTCATTCTTTCTTTAGAATAAAATTAACCCTTCTTTTTATCAGGGTTTCCTATTCGTGGTATAAGTGCTGATTTGATCACAGTTTCTAGACTTTCTTTGACAAGAGCTCAGGAGATAATCTTGAGTTCATCATTGAAAAGTAAAACCGATAGACCCCACGATTCTGAAGACGAGGAGGAACAGGATGGATGTTCTTTGGTTAGAAAGACGCGGGCTAGAAGACGCGTCATTTCAGATGACAAAGTTACTCCTCCTCATTTTATTCCCATGACCGAGCCTGTGGAAAACCCTTTAGTGAGTTTTGACGAAGAGACTTCCATGGCAACTCGTGACTCTGATGAACAACTTTTTTTGCATGGGTTTGATAATTAAAGATTTGGTTTAGTGTCTGAGGAAGTACCTCTTGCCTCTTTCCTCGTATCTGTCTCAGTGGAACGCCCTTTGCATGTTCTTATTATTGTTGTTTATGCTCTTCCTCAAGACATCATGACTTCCTCTACAGTCCTTGCTACTAATATTGCTCAAACTAAAGCTGGTTCTTCAAGTGGAAGTAAAGTGATGAAGCAAATTACCATTGAGGTTCATGCCGATGGTAATCTTCTAAAGAAGTCATGCCAAGCTGATGTATGGTTGAAACCCTTGATTGGTCCAGTTGAAAAGTCCAAGCTACAAAGTCATAGTTCTTTGACTTGGATGAATGACATCGTGTAATTATCATTGAAGGTTTAGACTTCTTTTCATGTTATATTCCATTTTCCTTTTGCTAAGCTACTTATCCTTTTTTATGTAGCTCAATCTCATCCGTACGGAGATGATGAAAAGAGTTTTCCATACAGAGCAATTGATGCAATATTACCAGATTGAGGCATCTAATTGGAAAGAGCAGTATGAAAGTCTTCAGCTTGAGATGGAAAATTTAGAAGAAAACAAATGTGCCTTAAAGTGGCAGCTAAGAGTCATGGCATCGGAGCTAGCAGTTGAAAAAGCTTCTTCCAACTAGACGGGCAAGAATAAAAACCTCATCGAGTCGTCTTTTGCTGAACAACTCTCCAAAGCTACTGAAGAGATCAGAGGTCTGAAGGCCTTGTTAAATGAGAAAAAGGTTTATGCGGGTGAGCTTGTTCAAACACTCACCCAGACCCAAGAAGATCTCCAAGTGTCTTCTGATAAGGTCAAGTTATTGGAGAGTTCACTTGACCCCTTACAGTCTTCTTACAATGCTACTTTAGCTCAGAAGGAGGAGCTCAAAAGTGAAATTGATCATTGGGAAAAAGACTACGAGGCTCTTGAGGACAAGGCTATTGTTGAAGTAAGTTGGGCCATTTTGAGCACGCGCCATGATACTCTTATGGAGGTAAGCCAAGAAGGTTTTAAATTGGATGCCGAGTTAGCTAAGATTAAGGAAACCATAGAAAAAACTCAGCAAAGCCAAAGTTTCTTTTCACCTATGGCTGATACTCCCGAGAATGTTGAAGCTAATCCTGGTGTGATGGATGTCCCAGCTCCTTCTAACCAAATCGAGCCTTCTGTTGTTGATATTGCCGTCTTGAATCCTTCTTCAGAACCCGCTCCACAGTGAAAGTTTATTTGTGAAGTTAGACTATTTTTTTGTTGGTGGAACATTTGGTGGTTTTACCCCTGGTCCCATCTAGGGGTAATATTTTTGGTAACAACTTATCCCCAGGTCTTTTCGGGGATTTATAAAGACAAGTAGTTTGAAAATGAGTTCATACTTAGTCTCAACTTAATATTATAAAGTTTTTGCTTCAACTTACTTCTTTTGACTTTGAGTCCCTGTTATACCTTTTTAATGATTTGCCCTTGCCTTGTTTTTTTATAATATTAGGGTCTTGCTTCTATTTAATTTCAATATGCGACTTTTTGTTTTACCCTTTTAACTTTTTGCATTTTAGAAATGCTTAGATAATTTCATAGATTTTTGAATCAATCATGGATTATAAAAAAGGGCCCTTTTATATACGACACTTAATGAAGAAGACGTCTCAACTTCATAATGATGTAAACATACGAAAGGAGAAATAGTAACACACATGTTTCTTGAAATAATTTTGATAAAGTTTTCATTCGAACTTTTTCAAGCTTAAATAATATCTTACATTATTTAAATATCTTTTATAACTCTTCCGTAACTGTTTTCTTTACAACAAATTTGTAAAATAAATCCAAG
This sequence comes from Nicotiana noctiflora, assembly GCA_032618575.1. NCBI lineage: Eukaryota > Viridiplantae > Streptophyta > Magnoliopsida > Solanales > Solanaceae > Nicotiana > Nicotiana noctiflora. The sequence continues at coordinate 118,263 of JASVEL010012385.1, read as the reverse complement.
GGTTTCTTTATAACCCATGGCTAAATAATGCCTTTAACCTAACCATTCGTAGGAGTTTGAAATTTGTATCTATGAGTGTATTCATTATATGTTTTTGGATCAAACTTGCTTTTTTGGCTCGTGACTTTGTTCTAAACTTGATATTTGTTGAGTAGACTTTAGGCTTGACTTAGAATTTAATTGTTTCTACCTTCTTTGCCTTCCTTATACATATATCATATGTATATTATATAGTCCCCCAAGTGTTTTATCTTTGAAGTATGAAATCTCGAGCACTTGATTATTTCTTCCATGCAGCCTTTTTCCTGAAAAAGAAAAACATCCAGGACTCGGAGGTACAATTTTAGATGAAGATCTTTTAACCCAATATATTTCCATCAGAATAGCTGTATCCCTAGACCGGGAATTATTTCCTTCCACATTCCTTTCAGGTCGAAATTCATCATTTAGTGTGGTCAAGCTTTTTGCCTATCATCTAAAATCGTTGGTAAAATTTTAACAATTCAAAAATAAAAATTGGGAGTTGGGATACTTGACTGTTGATATTTCCTTCCCTTTGAAATACTACTTCTTCACATGAACAATATTCTAATTTGAAGGTAGAATCTTGCCATCTAATGTTTCAAGTTCGTATGCACCTTTCTCTGCGATACCATGAATCTTGTAAGGTCCTTCCCAATTTGGACTTAACTTTCATGCATTGGCTGCCCTCGTGGATTGGAAAACTTTCTTGAGTACATAGTCTCTAATCTTGAATTATCTAAGATGAGCTTTCCAATTGTAATACCGCTCAATAACTTATTTTTGTGTTGCTATCCTTATTAAAGCAGTTTCCCTCCTTTCTTCAAGTAAATCCAGATTTAGCCGCATCTCTTCTTTATTTGAATCTTTAGTAGATTGAGTATATCTCGTACTTGGCTTCCCTATTTTGACTGGAATTAAGGTTTTAGCTCCGTATACAAGTGAAAACAATGTTTTTCCCGTACTTGTTTTTGTTGTTGTTCGATAAGCCCACAAGACTCCAGGTAGTACCTCTGGCCAATTGCCCTTTAATTCTTTGTATTTTCTTCAAGTTCTTGATAAGAGACTTTATCTGGCTAAACATCATATGCCGATTTGGGGTGCCGAAGTAGATAGTGTATGATAATGGCCCGCAATTCGTAGGTGTAAAAATCATAAATTTTTTCCAAAGTTGGCAAATTAAAAGGATTACCTCGACACCTTATCATCAGGTGAGTAATGGAGAAGCTAAATCAACAAATAAAGTTATTATCAAGAACTTGAAGAAAATACAAAGAATTAAAGGGCAATTGGCCAGAGGTACTACCTGGAGTCTTGTGGGCTTATCGAACAACAACAAAAACAAGTACGGGAAAAACATTGTTTTCACTTGTATACGGAGCTAAAACCTTAATTCCAGTCAAAATAGGGAAGCCAAGTACGAGATATACTCAATCTACTAAAGATTCAAATAAAGAAGAGATGCGGCTAAATCTGGATTTACTTGAAGAAAGGAGGGAAACTGCTTTAATAAGGATAGCAACACAAAAATAAGTTATTGAGCGGTATTACAATTGGAAAGCTCATCTTAGATAATTCAAGATTAGAGACTATGTACTCAAGAAAGTTTTCCAATCCACGAGGGCAGCCAATGCATGAAAGTTAAGTCCAAATTGGGAAGGACCTTACAAGATTCATGGTATCGCAGAGAAAGGTGCATACGAACTTGAAACATTAGATGGCAAGATTCTACCTTCAAATTAGAATATTGTTCATGTGAAGAAGTAGTATTTCAAAGGGAAGGAAATATCAACAGTCAAGTATCCCAACTCCCAATTTTTATTTTTGAATTGTTAAAATTTTACCAACGATTTTAGATGATAGGCAAAAAGCTTGACCACACTAAATGATGAATTTCGACCTGAAAGGAATGTGGAAGGAAATAATTCCCGGTCTAGGGATACAGCTATTCTGATGGAAATATATTGGGTTAAAAGATCTTCATCTAAAATTGTACCTCCGAGTCCTGGATGTTTTTCTTTTTCAGGAAAAAGGCTGCATGGAAGAAATAATCAAGTGCTCGAGATTTCATACTTCAAAGATAAAACACTTGGGGGACTATATAATATACATATGATATATGTATAAGGAAGGCAAAGAAGGTAGAAACAATTAAATTCTAAGTCAAGCCTAAAGTCTACTCAACAAATATCAAGTTTAGAACAAAGTCACGAGCCAAAAAAGCAAGTTTGATCCAAAAACATATAATGAATACACTCATAGATACAAATTTCAAACTCCTACGAATGGTTAGGTTAAAGGCATTATTTAGCCATGGGTTATAAAGAAACCCTTGGATTTATTTTACAAATTTGTTGTAAAGAAAACAGTTACGGAAGAGTTATAAAAGATATTTAAATAATGTAAGATATTATTTAAGCTTGAAAAAGTTCGAATGAAAACTTTATCAAAATTATTTCAAGAAACATGTGTGTTACTATTTCTCCTTTCGTATGTTTACATCATTATGAAGTTGAGACGTCTTCTTCATTAAGTGTCGTATATAAAAGGGCCCTTTTTTATAATCCATGATTGATTCAAAAATCTATGAAATTATCTAAGCATTTCTAAAATGCAAAAAGTTAAAAGGGTAAAACAAAAAGTCGCATATTGAAATTAAATAGAAGCAAGACCCTAATATTATAAAAAAACAAGGCAAGGGCAAATCATTAAAAAGGTATAACAGGGACTCAAAGTCAAAAGAAGTAAGTTGAAGCAAAAACTTTATAATATTAAGTTGAGACTAAGTATGAACTCATTTTCAAACTACTTGTCTTTATAAATCCCCGAAAAGACCTGGGGATAAGTTGTTACCAAAAATATTACCCCTAGATGGGACCAGGGGTAAAACCACCAAATGTTCCACCAACAAAAAAATAGTCTAACTTCACAAATAAACTTTCACTGTGGAGCGGGTTCTGAAGAAGGATTCAAGACGGCAATATCAACAACAGAAGGCTCGATTTGGTTAGAAGGAGCTGGGACATCCATCACACCAGGATTAGCTTCAACATTCTCGGGAGTATCAGCCATAGGTGAAAAGAAACTTTGGCTTTGCTGAGTTTTTTCTATGGTTTCCTTAATCTTAGCTAACTCGGCATCCAATTTAAAACCTTCTTGGCTTACCTCCATAAGAGTATCATGGCGCGTGCTCAAAATGGCCCAACTTACTTCAACAATAGCCTTGTCCTCAAGAGCCTCGTAGTCTTTTTCCCAATGATCAATTTCACTTTTGAGCTCCTCCTTCTGAGCTAAAGTAGCATTGTAAGAAGACTGTAAGGGGTCAAGTGAACTCTCCAATAACTTGACCTTATCAGAAGACACTTGGAGATCTTCTTGGGTCTGGGTGAGTGTTTGAACAAGCTCACCCGCATAAACCTTTTTCTCATTTAACAAGGCCTTCAGACCTCTGATCTCTTCAGTAGCTTTGGAGAGTTGTTCAGCAAAAGACGACTCGATGAGGTTTTTATTCTTGCCCGTCTAGTTGGAAGAAGCTTTTTCAACTGCTAGCTCCGATGCCATGACTCTTAGCTGCCACTTTAAGGCACATTTGTTTTCTTCTAAATTTTCCATCTCAAGCTGAAGACTTTCATACTGCTCTTTCCAATTAGATGCCTCAATCTGGTAATATTGCATCAATTGCTCTGTATGGAAAACTCTTTTCATCATCTCCGTACGGATGAGATTGAGCTACATAAAAAAGGATAAGTAGCTTAGCAAAAGGAAAATGGAATATAACATGAAAAGAAGTCTAAACCTTCAATGATAATTACACGATGTCATTCATCCAAGTCAAAGAACTATGACTTTGTAGCTTGGACTTTTCAACTGGACCAATCAAGGGTTTCAACCATACATCAGCTTGGCATGACTTCTTTAGAAGATTACCATCGGCATGAACCTCAATGGTAATTTGCTTCATCACTTTACTTCCACTTGAAGAACCAGCTTTAGTTTGAGCAATATTAGTAGCAAGGACTGTAGAGGAAGTCATGATGTCTTGAGGAAGAGCATAAACAACAATAATAAGAACATGCAAAGGGCGTTCCACTGAGACAGATACGAGGAAAGAGGCAAGAGGTACTTCCTCAGACACTAAACCAAATCTTTAATTATCAAACCCATGCAAAAAAAGTTGTTCATCAGAGTCACGAGTTGCCATGGAAGTCTCTTCGTCAAAACTCACTAAAGGGTTTTCCACAGGCTCGGTCATGGGAATAAAATGAGGAGGAGTAACTTTGTCATCTGAAATGACGCGTCTTCTAGCCCGCGTCTTTCTAACCAAAGAACATCCATCCTGTTCCTCCTCGTCTTCAGAATCGTGGGGTCTATCGGTTTTACTTTTCAATGATGAACTCAAGATTATCTCCTGAGCTCTTGTCAAAGAAAGTCTAGAAACTGTGATCAAATCAGCACTTATACCACGAATAGGAAACCCTGATAAAAAGAAGGGTTAATTTTATTCTAAAGAAAGAATGAATAAAAATAGAAGGAAAAGAATAAATAAAAAAATTACTATGAGTTTTAAACTTCCAACCATACTTGTTTTAGAGGTATTTCCAAGATCTAACTTCCATTGGAGCAATGATCAATAATTTCTTTACCCAACCATATAAATTGGGAATCTCTTCAACAGTTCTCATGGTTACTGGAAAAAAAGTGAAACAGTTACATGAAGTACAAACCCTTTCTATAAAAGGGGGAAAATAGAAAAGAGAAAGTTGTAAAGAAAACTTACGTGCAAAATTCCACTTTTCAGGGATGGTATATTTTCTTCACCTACTAACCTTAAGTAAGAGAAGCAACAAATCGTGCGTACCAACCACGATCTTTATCGTCCTCAAGGCTGACTAATACCCTCTTACTCCTCGCCACCAAAGTAAAAATCCCAAAATGGAATAACTTAGGGGAGTAGAGGTGGATTAGATGAAAGAAGGTGAAAGGCAATTGAGCCAAATTAGCCAAATACCTTAGAAATTTAGCAACCCTTCATACAATAGGGCTAATTTGTACTAAATACATATTGAATAAGCGGCAAAATTCAATGATAACTGGGTCAATAGGGGGTCTAAAGTCCAATGTAAAAGGGTATGTATACACGAAAGAAAAGACAGCCTTGAAAGAAGTAATCCTTATTTGCATTAGGGATCAGAATTGGGAAATCAAACCTCCAATGAAATCTCTACGGACAACGGAGATCAAACCTTCAGTAATCTGTGAAGGGTAAACATTGGCACGATCATGAGAGGACATAGAAGAAACTTGGTTTCTAATTGATTCTCTATCAGTACAAAAAGAAAGTTTAGAAGGGATAATTTCTTCTAATGTAGGTTCATGGACCAGTTCATTGGAATCCCTAATTATGGTAGAAGACTAGTGTGGAAGAGAAGCCCTAGTTCTAGAAGATAAAGGAAAAGTGGAACTAGGTAGAGAAGATAAAGAACCTCGAATGGACACTGACCCTAAACTACGTAACCTACCCCCTCTCTTGCTCCGAGTAGGAGCAAGGGGAAGTTCATCTACAATAAGAACTTTTTAAGGATTAGGATTTGAAGAAGACATAGCTATACGAAGAAGAAAAGAAGATTGAATAGTCAATGATGGAAAACTTTTCTATGAAAGAAGAGACAACGGATATATTTATACTCAGAAGCAGCTGTCAAATAAAAAGGTAATGACGAGAATGTCATAATGAAAACTATCACTTCGTGATTGATATAAACATCAAAAAGCGCTAAAAGACACTGAAGGGCTACAACACCAATCAAAAGCTGCCATGTATCACACGCATCAAATGGAAGTGACATGCGAAGTGTCAGTTCTGGAGAAGGTATAATGATATGTGGAATGGCGATAAAAATTTCTGCTTTAAAGAGATCCACTTTCCAAATATTCAACTGTTGAATAAATGGCAGGTGGGGGACTATCTGTGTTGGGAAAAATCGAGTTAACGTTTGGAATTAATTATGTGTTGACATATCGAGACATGTGGATCAATGGATAAATAACAGATGGCAAAGAGTATTCAAAGAGTCGTGAGCCTTAATAGGTACGGGCAAAGGTTCAAGAAAACAAGATGGAATGGTTACAAACGGTTAATCGGATCTCTTGGTGATATGAAAAGACATCGGAGGAATGAACCTAATTAGCAATAAGTATATATACGTATTACATGTAATTAATGAGCATCAATGATAGTGAACGTTATAGAATCTTGATGAAACAGTTACAATTGCCAATTATAACGTTACATGAATGCCATTAATTACTCATAATGACTCTGTTATGATAGGAAAGAAACGTAGTACATAGAAATTGCTATAAAAGGAGAGAAATAACAATTATATGGGGACATAAATTATTATTGGAATACACTAATTTACTTTGCTTTATTTTACTTACTCAGCTACTTTTCAATTCAATTCTTCTTTTTCAGTACATAATTATTTTATTATTTGTTTATCAGTAACCCGAGTTCCTCTAAAATTAGGCTTTGACTGAAATTCTTATTTTCTGGTTAACAATAATAAAGATAAAGGAGTAACTATGGGTGTCAATATTTCTTTTGATATCGGTACGATTCGGTTATTTTTCAGTATTTTTTTAAATGTCATGTAAAATTCACTAGTAAAAGTGGAATACAATAACATACATTCTTTCAAAAGACTTAGAGTCCGTTTGGATTAGTTGATTATAAATAACGGATAATCTTGAAGTGCTGAAAAATACTTTTAAGTGCTAAAACTGTTTTTTAAGTAAGCATTTATGTGTTTGGATAAACGTGTTGAAACTGATAATAAGCAGTTCATATGTTTGGTAGAAAAGTGCCGATAAGCTGTTATTTTATTAAAATAACTAAAATATCCGTAAAAACATTACAAAAGATTATAAATTAAAAAAAATCTTTGTAAAGAAAAGGATGAACAACGAATATGAAATGAAGGAAAGTTAAAGATTTATTTTTGAAAAAATATTTTGTGAATTAAAAAAAATATTATTAACGATACCTAGTAAAAAAAATTCAAACTAAAAGTGCTTATAAGCTAAAAAGCCATAAGCTGGGGGGTGATCAACTTATGACATATGACTAATTTTAACTTATAAGCACTTTGGACATTTACCAAACGCGTATAAACTTGGCCAAACACACTCTTAGCAAAACTTTCTAAATAATTTTACTGCTTAAATGGTGATGCATTAAGAAAACTTGAAAGATGGACATAGTATAGATTCATCAACTACCCTACAACAACATAAAAGAAACTAAGCAAAAACAAAGAATAGGTAAATCATATGAGTAGAAATATATTAACCAAGAGACTCAAGAATCTATAAAAGATTAAATATTCAAAAAATAAATCTAAATGGTATGAAAGGAAACATTTCAATACATTGTAGTTTGCTACTTATAATTACTACAACACTTTGTGTCTTGCTAGTGAATATGCTAAAAATAATTTAGTTTTAGTCAAAGTAGTATAATGGGTTTGGGAATTAGGATTTTGTAACGACCCGTCCGGTCGTTTTTGAAATTCACGCCCCAATCCCCAATTAACTGTTTCCCCAAAGTTCATTTCTGCTATTGTGGTTTGCCGGGAGGTTCGGTTCTAGAATTTGGAGTGTTTTGGGATACTTAGTCCCTAAATGAGAGCCTTATAGTTAAAAAATGGCCCCTATTCAGAACAGTGTTAAGACGACCTCAGACCAAAAACCCGATGGTTCCATTAGCTCCGTTAGGTGATTTCGGGGTTGGAAGCGCGTTCGGAATGTATTTTGGAGGTCTGTAGCTCAATTAGGCTTGAAATGCCGAAGTTTGGAATTTTCGAAAATTCGATCGATAGGTGAGATTTTGATCTAGGAGTCGGAATGGAATTTCGACAGTTGCAGTTGCTTCGTTAGGTGATTTTGGATATGTCTGCAAAATTTCAGGTCATTCGGACGTCGTTTGGTTGGGTTTTTGATGTCATGTAGGTTTCGGAAGTTTTGGTTGAAACTTAGGCTTGAATCCTCTATAATTTAATGATTTTTGTGTTTAATGATATGTTTTTATGATTGGAACAAGTTCGTGTCGTGATTTGGAGTAGGTTGGTGGTTTTGGTTGAGGTCCCGGGGGCCTCGGGGGTGTTTCCGGGGGTCAAACAGACCATTTCTAGTTGAAGAACAAGTCAGTTTTGCTGTCATAAGTGTTGCAGACGGTTGCTCTATGTGATCGCAATAGGTTAATACGATCCCACAGAAGGCTTGGGGTGAGGCTAAAAAATTGCTCTATGCGATTGCGTAAAGGGCTATGCGATCGCATAGCTTTGGATGATTGTGCTTTGCGATCGCAAAGGGGTCTATGCGATCGCATAGTGGAAAGATTAGGGGTCCCAGGTCCTATATTTTGTTCTATGCGGTCGCGGAGCAAGGTGTGCGATCGCATAAGTTTATTTGGATGAGTTGTGCTATCGCATTGTGGCCTATGCGATCGCATAAGGTAAATTGGTGAGGTAGAAAATTTGTGCTATGCGATCGCAACAAAGGTCATGCGATCGCATAGAGAAAATCACTGGGCAGACAGAACCAGTATATAAACTTTCATCCGCGAGGGTTTCATCATTTTTGCAAAAACTCAAGCTAGGGAGCTCGATTTTGAGTGATTTTTTGTGTGATTTTCATAGACAATTGTTGGGTAACGATTTCTTACTGCCTTGTGATCATTATTCGCTAGTCTAAACTCAATTTCTTCCTTTAATTTCGGATTTGAGGTGTAAAATTGAGGTAGTTTCAGAGAAGAAACTTTGATGAATTTGAGGGGCATACGAACTCCAATTTCGATAAATTTTATATGGTTAGACTCGTGAGAGTACGAGGGTTCTAAAAACGTAAAAAAAATATTTCGATTCTGAGCCGATGGCTATAGGGGTATTTTGGTCATTTCACTCGTGTTCGCACCGTAGCTTTAATTTTATCATTGTAATTGGTTACTTGCTATGTTATTTACACTGTGTAATTGGTTTATGTTATTTACACTATGTAATTGGTTTGACTAGATTCGGGCCACTCGGAGTCGGATACTCGTGGCAAGGGAATCATTTCTTAGCGGTTTTGTACCGGATTGAGCTAAGTGACTTGTCTAACCTTGAGTGGGGGAACCGTCTCCCCTAGGATATATATGTGTTGATTTAAATGCCTTGCACGCGAGGTGACGGGCGTGCACTTGCGCAGATTGTTGAAAAATCACCTTACTTGAACTGTTCAAATCGTGATATCCTTGTTATTTAATTGATTCAATTGTAAGATTTATCTGGTGATAGTTAGAGAAGCATGATTAGATAGGATTATCTATCTAAGTGCCTACTTGTCTTAATTGAACTTCCTGGAACTTGTTGATGCTGGTTTTGGTGTAAATAGTAGTTATTTATTACATATTTCTCTATGCTTTTCCTCTTATTGATTGTGTTTGTGTTTGTGGATTGCGAGTTCAATTCCCAGAGATTCAAGGGCTGCGGGTTCGATTCGCGGAGGCCTAGAGTTGCTGAGTTACGGACTACGGGTTCAATTTCCGGTGATCCTGAGATACTGAGATACGGACTGCGGGTTCAATTCTCGAAGATCTTGAGATATTGAGATACGGACTACGGGTTCAATTCTCGGAGATCCAGCGATACTGATATACGGACTGCGGGTTCAATTCCCGGAGATCCTGTGATACTGAGATAAAGGATTGCGGGTTCAATTCCTGGAGATCCTGTGAGACTGATACATGGACTGCGGGTTCGATTCCCAAAGATCCTGAGTTGCTGAGTATAGAGAGGGACTGCGGGTTCAATTCCCGGAGATCCTGGACTTGTTGATTTGTACATTGTTGTGTTAATTTCTCCTTGTTAGATTAAATGTAGACGGTTGTAGTATTACCTCATTGCTGTTATTTTAGTCTTATTCTTATTTATACTTTTCGATATTATTATTATCATTATTTTATTTTTTCTCGGTAGGGCCCTGACCTTCCTCGTCACTACTCCATCGAGGTTAGGCTTGGCACTTACCGAGTACCGCCGTGGTGTACTCATGCTACTCTTTTGCACACTTTTGTTGTGGAGATCCAGGTACATCAGGACAGGCTCACTACAGGTGATCTAGCAGCACTTCAGGAGACTCGAGGTATGATCTGCTACGTCCGCAGATCCGAAGGGTCTTCTTCTATTCATCTTAGCGACATCAGCTATTCCTTTATTTTCGTTGTGTAGACACTTTTGAAATATAGAGCCACAATTATACTCTTTCTTAGTCTGTGTTGCTCGTGAGTTTTCGGGTCTTGGTAGTTGTGTTTTCTTCTGGTATTTGGCGAAGTGTATGTGCCGAGCGGCACTTGTTACATTCTTTTACGTCATTCCGCTGTTATCTTATCTTTTCTTTCATGAAAGTGTATATTCCGCATTGTGTTAGGCTTACCTAGTCGCGAAGACTGGGTGCTGTCATGGCATGTTCACGATGCGTGAACTAGGGTCGTGACAGATTTTGATTTAATTATTTGTTGGCTTGTAACCATCTTTCATAAATCCATGGCCCAGTGAAAAGTAGGGTTGTGCATTCGATTTCTCGATTCGATTTTGACTTTTATCAATAATTACTTATCGATTATCGATTTGTACATATGCTTATCGTTATCGTTTCAATAAGGTTTCGATTTTTTCGATTTCGATTTATTAATTTTTGGGGCTTATCGAAACGGTTATCGATTACACCAATAAGAAAATTTGCGGGATTCCATGGAAAGTATATCGCTATAAATACGCCTAACTAATATAGACAAAAAGAAGCTAAAATAAGATGAACACTGTTTATAACATAAAAATTGTGTCAATAGACATGCAACGAAACTAAAGTAAGAGATCAAATATATGCACCAACACTCTAACGGTATTAAAACAAATAAAAATACATCACCACTGCTAATTATATTTTCCATTAATTTGAACTTCATTCCCTTCGGTTTTAAATATGATCATTCCTTAAATGTGGTAGATGAAATAATTAGGGGTGTGCATTCGATTTATCGATTCGATTTTGACCTTTATCGATAATTACTTATCGATTATCGATTTGTATATATGCTTATCGTTATCGTTTCAATAAGGTTTCGATTTTTTCGATTTCATTTATCGATGAACCGATAACAAATAATCGATTCGATTTATCGATAAACCGATTCGAATGCACACCCCTAGTGAAAATTTTCATACTTTATTATTTTTAAACTTAATACATAAATATATTTTTCACATTTAAAAAACTATTCGGTACGGCTCGATATTTTCTTGATTTATTTTCATAAAAGAAAAATAATACCCTAATTATCGACACGATTGTAGATTTATATAAAACCTACAATTTTATTTAAAAAATATAAAAATCGATTCAATACAGTACAATTCTATCGATTTAGTCGGTTTTTAAATATCATTGATGACGTCCCGAGGAATAACTATGTGGTTTTTGCTGCTGATTTTTTCTCTCTCGAGGGATATAAATTACCAATTTATTTTCCGGGAAGCACTATGTAACTTAATGATCTTATTTCATTACTTTGAAACACTACGTGCACATTTAGAAAAGTTATTAGTCCAATAATTTAAATTATAGACAAATAATAATAAGGAAAAAATGATGCAACCATATATTATTGTTTAAATAATATAATTTATTATTTTTTAAATAATATACATGGATGAAATATTTCCAAGCCTGCTATTATATTTATTGATCACATGATTACAACAATAATTATATGCTTAAAATCCAAGCAAGTTTAGATGGGATATATGAATTCCCACTATATCAATATTATAAAGAGAATAGGTTCTTTAATACATGATAATCATATATATTTTTCTAGTCAATCAACGATATTTGATAATTGTAACAGCAAAATTTAGATACGGGATTAATCCACCAAAGACTCAGCATCATGAATTTAATTGTTTTTATAGTGATTATTTTGCTCTTTAATTACGTAATGGCTTGTACGATAACTTGGTCAATCCTTTAATAGGAGCCGATTAACAACGTTCGGATTTGAATTGTCCTTTACTAGCCATTTTAATTTGTTTGTTCTATCCTTATTTAGTTACGTTTAAGTATGATCTATCAAGCAATAGAAATGCAAATTATTTTAAATATAATTATATGATGTAAGGCAGCGTAATATCAAATGTTTATAATTTTACACCAACTACGTCTTTGTTGGGACATATCAATCTCATATATGGTTACTATAGGAAATAATGTTTTCAGTGACGATATTTTGTGGTGACTTATATGAAGTCGTCAAAATAAATAATAGATTTTGTGGCCAATTATATAGTACTGTTCCGAATAGCGACGTACGTAAAATTTATTTTATGACATGATTATTTACTTTTGTGACGAGCTTAATTGCACAAAGCTAATTTATTTTATTATTAGCTTTTGTAGCGACTAAGCTCGCCATAAGAAGTACTGATTAAGATAGGTCGATATTCGAAAAACTACATGCAGTTAGCAACTGAAACTATTACTTATTAATTCAACATTTATTTTGGTGGTGACTAAAGAGATAGCTACAAAAAGTCATTACTGAAATACTTATTTCTGGTAGTGGGTCCATTATCTTACTTGACAATTCACAATAATTTATGATTTTAATTATAATTTACAATTGATCACTTCTTAATTTTAGAAGGGTTTTACATGCACCCGGTATTAATATTAAATAAATGAATATGGAAGACATGTGTCTTGTAGTATAAAATTTTTTTTTTAAATTAAGTGATATGTATTTATATTTTGACTTGTAACTCGTATAATTGAATTACTCCATTTACTGTAAAATCGAACGCAGGTAAATATTTTTGAGATCCACTTTAGGACATACTAATATCTGTAGCATGCATGCAATATACTAATCATAAATACTCAAGTAATGTCTACTTTTACAATTTTTGACAAAAAATTAAAATAGTTTTAAATGTACAAAACAACACATGGTCCCATAGGAAGGATAAAAACTTTTTAATGAATGATGCAAAAACTTTTGCTACACGGCAAGGCCTATATATTACATGTTTTTTCAACCTTTAATTGAAAAGTCAAAGTGCATGTAGTATTATGAATATATTTTCATAATTAATTAAGAATAATATTGCAGAGGCTAAACGTCTTTCTGTATCGACATATAAAATTTGTTCCTTCGTCAAACGGTTAATGCAAACACCTAATTCTTCATTTAAGGTCATTTTTTGGCTTTCTGTTGGAACTTTTACTCTAACTCGTTAATCATAATTAGGGAATCAAACAAAATTTTGGTGACTCGTGTAGATGGATTTAGGATAAGTAGAATTAATATGTTTATTTCTGGAAATCTATGTTAATTGTTTTAAGAACGTAGCACATTTTTAAAGGAGAAGACCCATATAATATCAGGGGTATCGAGTTGGTTTGAAGTAAATAAAAATAGATTTATTCTATTAAATGGATTTAAAGTAAATAATAATGGAGCACTTCATATTCTATTAAATATTACATCCCATAAGCGACACCCAAATATTTTTAGATATTTTTTAAAGAAAATTTTATATAACGTATATACAAAAATTATATATATATATATATTTTCAGGGCTCACCACTCATTCACATCTGCATTTCAGCTCCTCCAAAATTAGCTATTAAGCTAGAGAAGAGATTATAGTATTTATTTAATTAATTCATTAGGTGAGGTTTGGTTCGAAAAAATAGTTAATCTTGTTCCGATATCCTACTCTAAACATAAGCATACATAACTCCAACCCTTTATTGTTTTTGGTCCTTGCCCCATTCACTAACCACTATCACACATACCAAAATAGGATACATCTCTTTATCGATTAATGAAGTTGGTGAAAAAATAATACAAGAGATTAGGATTCAATTTCAATAAAGAGAAAAAATATTAGCTGATTTTGTTTTATCTGTCTAAGTTTAGGTGAGTGAGTTACTCGATAATTGTACCGATGGAAAATAGCATGAATTATTGCGCAAGAATTAACCTGGACACACTGTTATATTAAAACACTTCTTATGAATCCTATTACTAGCTTGGTTTGTTTTTATTTTTTCCACGAGCACAAAATATGTATTACAATATCATTTTTTATGTTGATGTTTACCTTAAAAATGGTAATTACAATTAGATTTGATTTAGTAATTTTAAAAATACGTAATTTATTTTTATGATAATTGTTAAGAGATAGATGTTAAATGTGAACTAAGAAAGCAAAGTAAAAGTAAGAGGCAATGCAGTTATTCAAACCGAATGGCTGCAAATCGGGGTCTCGGACCGGCCTAAGCGGGTCCTTGAGGTCAAGGTAGACGGGCTTGATCCGGGATGATCGATGAAGGACTAACAGTCCTAATCACCTTGATGATGGCTCTTTATGATCAATGATGAGTAATAAACGAAGAGCAATTAATGAAATACAATAAATGTAAGCAATAAAATCAAAGGAAAGACAATGGAAAATGTTTAAGTTAGAAAGGAGAGAACTCTTGTTCTTGTATTGAATATCATGTGTCCAAGAAATAACAAGAGTCCCCTTTATATGGAAGGGGGAATCCCATCATAGTACATATGCATTTATTACAAAGATATACGGTTAGTACTACTATTTAATGCCACGGTACGGACTTATACTATTCTTGTAGACCTAATCAGCTTTAATCACCTGCCTTTTGGGAATTTCCCGTTTGTCTAAGATAGCCACTGATTTGCACTACCCCAGAGTTGAGTATTGGAAATCCTCAGTATCAAATCTCGAGTTGTGCTTTCGAGGCTTCTGATGACGGGCTTTATAATGCCATAATGATCACAAAATCAAACTCTTCAATTTTATCCAGGTACAGATAGTCCCCACGTTTCTTAGAAGAAAATGATAAGAAACGGTCTTGAACTTTTGCCTATTCGATACTTCTATTGTGATGTCAGCCCATCAGAGTATTAAATGCCATGACTCAAAGGTTGCGTAGAGGTTGCTGTCAACATGATTGTCGAGAAGCCCACGAACCGTTATCGATTTGACTCTTCCGCTTCTCAAACATTGCCCAAACACCTTCAATGAATACCTCAATTGTTTCCCATTCACACTTTTATAATATCTTCAAGTTTTCAGAGCTATGTTCACAACTTCCTGCATCTATCTTCTTTCTATACTTGCTTCTTCATCTTCTCTCTTTGAAATTAAGTTATAATTATGGCAAAAACTTCGAAAACGGTACCTCAGAAAGAGGATATCGCTTCCTCATCACGCTCGTCCAAGGGCACATGAAAGAAATACCTCCAAGTATCGAGCAATGTACTTGGCCACTTCGATACGGTCTCCGATTTTACCATAGAAAACCCCATCTACACAGGGCTGATGCAAGCCCGTGTCTTGGTACATTAGTGTGGTGACTGACACGAACAGAGTAAAGATAGATTGCCGATGGGGGAAGGCAGTGCAAGTAGAGATCTCCAAAGCTGAGGAAAACAAAGTATAACACAAAGGTGGCTTCCTCAGCATATACACATACCCCTTCACTCTAGGCCCCGTAGATTCTTCTTCCCCATTGATAGATCCGGTGATTCTTGACTTTTACCATGAATACCGAGTGACACTCGGTCAAATCTATACTTCTTTTTAGAGGCCTCAGGTTTTTGATAGTTCGATGGGGTGACAGTCGGTGACAGTCCCAGAGACATCGAACATTTTTTTGCTCGGGAGCCGTTCTTTGTAAGCTTGATGTTACCTCATTGAGGGCTTATGAGCTCGAAGTGTTCTATTTCCGCTTCCCATTCGATCGGTAGTACACCGCTGGCGTTCGGTGAGCTAACCTAGAGATGCTTTGTCTCGAGGAGGGACTTTATGTTAGAGAGACCACCCAATGTTAAGGGCCATTGGGAGCATGCATCAAGGTTCATCTCATCAATAGGAGAGGAACACCTCGAGGTGGTTAGGAGAGATTGCAGATGAGCAGAAAAGGTGGTACTGTAGGTACCTTCCATGGAATAGAGCATCATGGCTCAATGTAAAGGGGTTTTTGAATGTATACACGTACGCTTTTACATTGGGCCATCTCGATAGAGTCGTGGTCGAGTTTTGCAGAAGATATCGGGTTACCCTGGTACAGGTTCACCCATCATTTTGGAGGATAGTGTTGATGATAAGGTACTTTTCAGATATATTCAGGCTTAAGTTCACCCTCATCCATCTTGTTAGGTTGTACCGGCCCTTACATTATCGAGGCATAATTACTCTACGGTGTTGATCCACCTGACCCTTTATTTCTAGTAATAAAGAAGATGGGGATCGAGGGTGGATGAGTTTATTTGTCCGAGTGCTGGACTATCGATATTATCCCACGCAGAGTTCCTGCCATTTCCTAAAATATGGAATTTCACACGTAAGTGGCACACTTGTGTTTCTATCATTTTTGTTCATGGTGGAGGCAGATTCCATAATGATGTTTTCCTTCTATTTTCTATAACAATCTCGTGGATGCCATATGAGGTACCCAACCTGGCGGATCAGACTCAGAAACTGGCAGCTTGCTCAACTTACGATTAGCATAAGTGGCAAGATCTGTCCAATGGCAGATGGGAGGAAAACCACCACGATACGTGCTTTGTGGTTTATTTTCTTTGAAAGGTACTTTCTTTGTGTATTAACTCCATCACTGCAAGTATTGGAGAATTTTCTGAGATAAGACCATGCTCTCTCGGAGAGAAATAAGGATCGTCGACTTCGGGGCGAGGAATTCCCCCAAACGGAAGGAATCCTCGAATGATGAGGGTGCTCATAGCGAGGCAAGCCCTGCTCGGAGGCTCAAAGAAGATGTGTCGGCTGAGCTTGCAGCACTCTAGGCTTCTAGCCTCAGGACAATGGTTCTTCCTTTGCCTCCGTCCTAAAGGTACTTCGAGGGATAAAAATTTTTAACCGCCATCTTCTTCTCCCTTCAAAGGTACTTCAAGTAATAGAGGATTTATGTCGCTGTCTTCATCTCCTATCGAAGGTACTTCGAGGGATGTTCGAGGCTAGGGGCCGCCTAAATCAAGTGGGGCCTCGAGTGACCATGTCCCTATCGAGATCGTTTCAATTGCGACCAGTGAGACCAGGCTAGTAGATGTACGCTCAACTTTTGAGAAGGCTCAGCGGCTCTATTCTGTGGTGAGTTTCGGTTGACTTTGTTGGTTTTATTTTGCATTTTTATTTTCTTACTGAGCTTATTTTTTATAGGCCTTTGACAAGCTCAAATCCGAGTTGCTCCATCGTGAAGCCATGTTGCGAAAGTCCTTGGACGGGGGGAATCCCTCAAGATTCTTTGTTATAAAAGGGAAAAGGAGTTGAGATACCTTCGGTACGAGATGAATCAAAGCCTGAACTATAAAGTCCACCTCGAGAGACAAGTAACCTTTGTTTCGAGGGGGTGCGTATTTCTTCTCCTATTCTTTGGAGATTAATATTTTGATACTTTAGTTGTAGAGTAAGACGGGAGACCTAGAACGCCTCTGGGACAAAGTTGGCCAGGGCCAAGTATGAGTGTAATGAGCTAAGGGCTCGGATAGATGCCCAAGTTGCAGCCAAGAAGAATGCTTTGGCCAAGGCTTCTGCCCTCGAGGTGCAACTTTGCAATGCTCGTGAAAAAAACTTGGTCCATACGAGCATGATTGCAAAGCTTGAGTCTGACCTTTTGAAGTGAAGGCCGAGGTCGTGGATGCACGGGATGAAGCTGAAGAAATTCGTGCTAAGACTGATAAGAAAGTGGATGTCTATTTAAAGATGCTGCCGACACTCGAGTTGAGTTGGGAGGAGCTTCAATTGGGAGAGCATAAGCAATAAATATTCCCACTACAAATATCGGAGGGAAACCCTCGAGGAGATCCACGCTAGGGGCTTTGATCTCTGGGAAGAGATAAAGCAGGCCAAGGTGGATGAATACGACGCCAATTTCCTTGCATCCGATGTCGAAGATAATTAGGAAGAGGTCGATGTGGCTTCAATCCCCGAGAGGAACGTTGGCTAGGCCTTTCATTTTCGGATTCTGTGTATAATTCTCTTAGAGAACATTGTAAATGATGATTTGTATTTTTTCACATATACATAGAAAAAGAAGCCTTTTGGTTTTCTCCTTTCATGAATTTCTCTTTGCTTGAGTATGTCTTTCTTTCTTTTGAATTTTGACTTTTGTCAATGATTAGCCAGATGAATTGGCCTTTGAGGTAAAACCCTTAGGTTTACAAACCGGACCTGAGGCTTGTTAGGTTGGCCAGCAGGATCTTACTCATTTTCCCTTAGGAGCTTTTTAGTTAACTGTTTTAGGCTCAGTTTTCGAGTCAGGTTTTGAATCGATCTCGTCGACCCTTAGGCTTTTAAATTTTAAGCTGGATCTTAGACTCTTACGCTTTGGGTTGGCACGACCTCTAATATGGGCTAGCGTTTAGGCTCTTACATGTTGGGTTGGTACGACCTCTAATATGGGCTGACGCTTAGGCTCTTACGCGTTAGGCCAGTACGACCTCTAATATAGGCTTTATTTTTCCCCTATTAATGACATTTTTGAAGTTTTTATGTTTTTCCGACTCTTCGACGATTCAAAAAGAACCTCGATTGTGAGCCGTTATGTAACGATAAATGATCACCTCGGGAGGTTTTGCTCGATGGCTCAATTATTTCAAAGCCTTTTCATTATTTAGATATGACATGATCGAAGCTCTTTTACTTATGTCGAGGGTATCCTGATTAACTGCTTATTTTCAAGTATTCTCAAATTAATTGAAGGCCTGTGATTTTGTGGGAAAGGCCAGACGTTCTTGAGTTATTTTAGTTTGGTTGGAGCCTTAAGACCGTCATCATTCTGTTTGGTCGTAGCCTTTTAGTCCCCGAGTAAGGTAGTCTAGGCATTTATATCGAGGGTATGCCTCTTTAGGGGTCTTATAAGTTCAAATATATAGCCTTGACTTTATGATCGGGATTATGCCTTTTGTAAGGTACTATAAATTTGAACAGGCCTTACTTGAGGTATTATAGATAGGTTACTTGGTACAAGTATAATTCATGTGTTTCTTGAGGTCTTACAGGTTTGATATTGCCTAATGGAGGTCTTATATTTTCGGACTCGAGGTTACCCTACTTGGGGTCTTACTGCCTCAAGTTTTTGATAGCTCGATGAGGTGACAGTCCCCGAGACATCGAGAGTTTTTGGCTCTAGAGCCCTTCATTGATGTTGCCTCATTGAGGGCCTATGATCTCGAAGTTTCTGGCCTAGAGGTCTTATTGCTTCGAGTTTATTTACGTCAATTCCCGAAGGTTCATGAAATTTCTGGCCCTGGTGTCGTTTCTTATGAAAATAGTAAACTCCTTTGAAGCGTAAAGTATTTTGATGGCAAAAGATAAAAAAATATTCCTTGATTAATTGGTACAAGCATACATAGTTTTTGTCGTCGAGGGTTCGATTATTCTATGCGGACACGATTCTTTCGACCGTTTGGCTCGATACATCATTTTTCACTGGGACCCTCTTTGGCTCGTCTTGATTTTTTCGGGGATTTGATCTCTCAGGGTGGTGTTCCCTAGTATTCGAGGTTGGTCGAAGAGAATCCTTGAGTACTTGTTAAGTTTTCTTTAGGTAGCATATAGATGTTGCCTCGTTAAAAACCTTCCGGTAAAACCCTTCTTGGGATAAAATCCGATCGAAGGAAAAGAGTGCAATTCATGCTTTAAAACCTAAGGTCTTCAAGCTGGAAGGTGCTTCGATTCTTCTTAACCAGACGCCTGCACACATGTTAGTGTAAGATGTAAATGAAAAGGGAGACGGTTATACCTTAGTTGTGATGGCGCTCGAGCCTCGATATGCTTCAACAGCTCGCTCCGGCGATGTGGTACGGTCCTTCACTTATTTACTCGGATGCGATCGAGAATGTAGCTTGCAATTAGTACTTCGTTGTTTGCATATCCTTTGGCTTCTTTGATGTTAAAAGTGTCACTGTCGGTGCCACATTGTGCATCGCAAACATCTCTCTTGCTGCATGATGCTCCTTGTATACAGTTTTTATTCCGTCCTTGTTGCAAAATTCATCATTTGATGAATTGTTAATGGTATTTCTCTCATGTAGTGTGTCCATGGTCTTCCGAGCAAGGCATTGTATCTCATGTCTCCTTCGATGACATAAAACTTGACATTTTGGGTTGTGCCGGCCACGTTGATCGAAAGGGTGATTTCCCCTTTTGTTGTCTCATTTGTCATGTTGAATCCATTGAGGACTCGAGAAGCGAGCACAATCTGGTCTAGCAGTCTGGGCTGCTCCACTACCCTCGACCTGATAATGTTGGCCGAGTTATCTAGATCCACAAGTATATGTTTAATTTGAAACGTATTCACAAGAAAAGAAATTACCAATGCGTCATTATGAGGCTGAGACATGGTCTCGATATCCTCTTCACTGAATGTGAGAGCGTCCTTAGGTATGCAACCTCAAGTTTGCTTTTCCCTGGTGATGGATATTTTTGTTCGTTTGACAATGGGTTCCTGTGGGATTTTGATTGCTCCAATGATCATGTAGATGACATGTTGTGGATCTTCTATTTCATTTTTCCTGTTCACCTCTTTTTCCCAAAATTGATTTTGGCGTGGTCGCTGAGCTACTCTTAGAGGTTCCCTTTGTTAATTAGTCAGGCTACTTGTCTGCAATCTTCGATCCTATGACTGTGCGTGCCACGAAATTCGCACATTAGTTTAGGGTTCCCCGTCGGATCTGATAGTATTGGTTTGGCCACCTGGTATATTTGATTTTACCTATGGCTGATACAATGTCTGAAACATCAATGTTGAAGTTGTACTGAGATATTCGGGATGCCTCCGTCGGTCCTGCATGTCTGTCAAATATGGCTCTACTCACAAGTCCCCAAGGATTCTGATCTCGATCTGCCCTTCAGTCATTTTCGGGTATGTTGCGCCTTGGGGCGTTTCTTAGATCTTCAGTGTACGGTTGAAACCTTTCCTTGTTTGGCTTTAGTTCATTCGCCAGGAGCCTGCTAGGATATATTGAGCCCGAGGGGGCTCATAGTTGGTCATCCTCAACTCTAATCTCTGATTGATATCGGTTGTGGATATCCAGGTCCAAGTCACGACGGGATGTTCAACCAAGTTCTTTTTTAGTTGTATCAAATCTATCGAGCTTCATTAATTCAGGACTTGGGTGAAGGCCTATATTTCCCAGTCATCGGAGACTGGTGGTAATTTCATTCGCTCTATTTAAAAGTGTGATACAAACTCCGGTAGCATCTTGTTTCCTCTCTGTTTGATTCTGAAGACGTTGGAT
This sequence comes from Nicotiana noctiflora, assembly GCA_032618575.1. Classification (NCBI taxonomy): domain Eukaryota; kingdom Viridiplantae; phylum Streptophyta; class Magnoliopsida; order Solanales; family Solanaceae; genus Nicotiana; species Nicotiana noctiflora. The sequence goes on along the minus strand of JASVEL010012385.1, from coordinate 96,852 downwards.
TTCCTTGTAACAACCTTGATGGCACTAGCATGTGCCTTTATAAAAGAATCTGGCAGCATGGCAAATGAGTCTATCAAATTCGGGGATAGGTTGTGATACCACATCATGGCCCCTTTAGAAATGGTTTTTCCGAATTTTTTCAACATGATGGATTCAATCTCGTCGTCCTTCAGGTCATTTACCTTTACAGCACAAGTGTAAGCAGTGATGTGCTTGTTAGGGTCTGAGGTTCCGTTTTACTTCGGGAGACAGGGAATTCTGAATTTCTTTGGGATGGGCTTATGAGCAGCACTCGATGGGAATGGCTTTTGTATGAATTTCTTTGAATCTACACCCTTTAGAATCAGGGGTGCGCCCAGGATCTGATCGACCCTTGAATTGTAGGTCTCCATCCTTTTGTTATTGGCTTCTATCATCTTTTCTCCCAATGCAATCCTCTTTGTGAGGTCCTCAAGCATCTTTATAATAGCGGGATTGGTTGCTGACCCATTATTGCTCTATCTTTTCGGTACCTATTCAGCTCGAGGAGCCGTTTTTTTGTGTTGTTGTGCTTGGAGTTTTTTGGTGTCTTTGTAGTTGAGAAATCACCAGTTGTTGTGCCTGAAACATCTCAAATATGACGTGAAGGCTAACCTCTCATTCCTCCCGAGCTGGGTTTCTCTGAGCTTCTTGTTGGTTTTCTTTGCGTGTACTCCCGTTAGTGTGTGAGCTTATATCGACGTGTTGGGAATTGCATGAGACCACATCCACGAGGATCGGCTCTAATGTATCCTCGTGGCTTTGTAGTGGTACACCGATGCTTGGAATAACTATACCATTCTCTCCATGGTCCTCAAGACCGTTGTCTTCATGTGCATTCACTAAGTTAGATATTTTGACCTGAAATCAAAGATTCTTGAGCAAGAAAAGGAGTGAAGGATAAACTTGTGTTTTCAATAAACCATCACGAAAACAATCACCATTAATTTTAGACCCACAGTGGGCACCAAACTGTTTACTTTAAAAATGGTAATTACAATTAGATTTGATATAGTGGTTCTAAAAAATACATAATTTATTTGTATGCTAGTTGTTAAGCGATAGATACTAAATGTGAGTTAAGAAAGTTAAGTAAGAGTAAGAGGCAATGCGGTTATTCAAACGGAATGCCTGCAAGTTGGGTCTCGAATCGGCCTAAGTGCGGTCTCGAGGTCAAGCCAGACGGGCTTGATCGGGGATGATCGATGATGGACTAACAACCCTAATAGCCTTGATGATGGCTCTTTATGATCAATGATGAGCAATAAATGAAGAACAATCAGTGAAATACAATAAATGTAAGCAATAAATCAAAGGAAAGACAATGGAGAATGTTTAAGTTAGAGAGCACAAAATATTCTTGTTCTTGTTCTTGTATTTAATATTATGTGTGCAAGAAATAACAAGAGTCCCTTTTATATAGGAGGGGGAATCCCAACATAGTATATATGGATTTGTTACTGAGATATGCAGTTGGTACAACTATTTAATGCACGGTACAGACTTGTATTATTCTTGTAGACCTGGTCATCTTTAATCTCATGCCTTTTGGGAATTTTCCTTCTAAAATAGCCACCGATTTGCATTGCCCTGGAGTCGAGCATTGGGAACAAATCTCGAGTTGTGCTTCGAGTCTTCCGAAGACGGGTTTTAAAATGCCATAATGATCACAAAATCGGACTATCCAATTATTACCGTGTACAGTTGATGTGACAGACCATTTACCTACTAATAGAAAGAATAGTTAAATACTTAAATGACATATGTCTAACGAATTAGGGTAGACGAATACTGACCATGCTATTTAAGAGGTATAAAAGATGGAGTATGAACTTTAAAATTTTGCCCAGGCATGAGCCCTTTTTTTAATCTATTTGATTATTGAGACTGATCACCTGTAATTGTTACTTAATATTTACTTGATTGGATATCTTAAAGCCAACAAATTCTGAATCAGATCTTATCTTGTAATTTATCCGAATGAGCCAATGCCTAACCCTATACGCAAAAAGAAGGAAGAAGTAACACTCAAATATTTAGAATTTTTTCTTTCTTTTTCCAGGGGTAATCATATAAATTGTATAGAATGCAGTAATGCTTTACCCACACGGAGTCCAGAACCAAAATGACACGAAAAAACTACACAAGAAGTGAAAAAAACAAAGAGAACATAAATACATATAATTCATATATCCCATGCGCTATACATGGCTGAGTTACAATCGTTATCCCTTTCTATTTTTATTTTTTATTTTTTTATGCCAACAAATTCTGTAGCGATTTAATTTAATGCGAATGAGCCAATGCTAGGAAAGTTTGGAGGTCTAGTATTAGGGTTGTAGGGTAGGGCCTTCTAGAATTCTTAGTACTTCTGTTAGGGGCTGAGTGGGGTTTGGTAGCGATCTCTATAGTTAATTAATGTATTGTATTGTGCCTCTTATGGTAGTAACCGATTGGTATTATTGCATGTCATTCTACTTTTGGTTTTATGTTTAGATAATTATTTATTTTGTTTTGTTTTGTTTGTTGATTTTCTCTCTCTTTTCCTGAGCCGAGCGTCGGCCGGAAACAGACTCTCTACCCTTTCGGGTAGGGGTAAGGCCTGTGTACGTATTACACTCCCCAGACCCCACTTTGTGGGAACATACTGGATAGTTGTTGTTGTTTTTTTTGTTGTTGCGAATGAGCCAATGCCTAATCCAGTAAACGACGCAAAAAACGAAGAGGTAACACTTGAAAAAAATTGAGTTTAATTTTATTTTTCAGCTGGTAATCATATAAATTGAATATTGTTTTTTTTTTATCTGCAATAATGCTTTACACACACACGAGTACAAAATTCAAACCTAATAAATAATCTGTCTTTTTCTATCTTCCTCTTCCCCACAATTTGCGGGCGTACACGCAACCCAAAAATTTTACAGCAAGAAAAAAATCAATATTTAGTAATTTTTGATATATTTAGAAGAAAAAAAAGAGTATGACTTGGTGTAATTTTGAATGTACTTTTCATAATATATAAGTTTTCCCACAAGAAAACTTAAAAATCTATCTATTTTGAAGACAATTAAAGCATCAATATAAGGCTAGGAGAGTAAAGAGATTGATGCTATTCTTAAGGTATTCTTTTTCCATCATAAGAAAGAAAAGAAAAACAGAAATAATAAACGAAAAGAAAATAAACTAACTAGAGAAAGATAATAATTCAAATTAAAAAAAAAAAAATTATAGAAGGGCGAGGGTCCAACTCAGAGGCCAACTAAAGCCACTGCTTCTTAGTTGCAAAGAATCTCCAACAACTAATACATTTTCCATAAACCGACAATGCCATAACCTTTGCACATGCACCCATTTGCATACAATCACACAATGTCCTATGACCTACACAAGATTAAAAATATATATTATATGAAATGTTTGGTTGAAAGATTTTTTTTTTTTTTTATATTAAATGATAGTGATATTTTTTTACTACATATATATATATATATATATATATATATATATATATATATATATATATATATATATATATATATATATATATATATATATATATATATTTAGTATTGTGATTATGCTGGTTAGAGTCGACGGTCTATCGTAAACATTTTTTTTTCCTGCGCGAGATAAAGATAAAATTTGTGAATACATTATACTCTAGACTGTATTTGTAAAAATATATCGACTATGTTGTTGTTGTGACATGATGATAGACTTGTGTATATTGGAACTATTGTATGGGTACTCTAATGCACCCTGAAAAAGGAAGGTAAACTTATAAAGGCAAGAGTAAACATAAGATAAAAATTACCAATTCGAATAATGTTGGAATTGAAATCAGCGAGGTCATATGGCCAAATAAAACTCTAATACTTTTTTTCTTTTTTGTGTGTGTGAAAACAAAAGAGGCTTCATTTAATTATTGCAATCTTGTGCCTTCTAAACTGTCCATAGGAACCAGAAAAAAAAAATCTTACTGAACTATAGGGGTCATTTGATATTCGGAATAAGAGATAATAATTTCGCGATTAGATATAGAATTATTCTATTTTGTATTTTGTATGGGCTATAATTTGACCTTATAGTAATCAAATGGGTTAATCATTTCCCTCGACCAACGTAAACGTAACAAGCGGCGAGGCCTCCCTCGACTAGCGTGAACGTAACAAGCGGTAAGGCCGCCCTCGACCAAGAGATACTATCCGCACCCGCCTAGAAGCTTTGGCCGGGGTCGACACCTTCCGGGTACGCCCAAAATAATATCCTAACACGGACCCAATCTCCAAGAAAGTCAACTGGTATGCCCACACATCCACCTCAACATCCTCATCTTCACTACTTGCATCTTCTGGATGTGTGCGTTTTTAACCGGCCAACACTCGGTCCCATACAACATGGCCGATCTAACCACTGCTCTATAAAACTTACCTTTTAGTAACAATAATACTTTCTTGTCACACAGGAATCGAGAGTCCTAGTAACCTAGGCTCTGATACCAACTTGTCACGACCCCAATTCGGTCGTGATGGCGCCCAACAATCAAGCTAGGCCAGCCGGACCAAAAATTTCTGATTACATCGAATACCGGTCCCAAATGGACAACCCAAGAAGAATATATGAGTTTAAGAACTCCGATAATAATAGAAATGAACAAAATACTGACACTCCCAAAGATCTGGAGTCACAAGTCTAGAGCCTCTAACAAAACCCAACAAGAATAGAGAGTACTGTATAGAAATACTCAAGTCTGAATACAAAATACAAATAACAACTGGAAAGGAGAGGAGAAGCTAGGTTATGCGAACGTAGGCAGCTACCTCAGCAACTCGATATGACACTGGAAATGCCTGTCTACTGCTCTTGAGTACCTGAGTCTGCACACAAAAGGTGTAGGGAGTAGGGGTGAGTACTAAGTACTCGGTGAGTAATAAATATATAAAAGTAGCTGAAAGTACGAAATCCACAAAATACCACAATATGAAGCTACACTACAGTCCGAATCTCTTACGAACTAGCATCAACAGTACAATTCAGCTACTACAGAGTAATTTAACAAATAAGGATGCAATGCAATGCACATAACCGCTACGGCGTGTAGCCCGATCCAATTTAACGTCGACGGCGCTCACTGGGGGTGTGTACAGACTCCGGAGGGGCACCTACAGCCCAAGCGCAATACTGCTGCGGCGTGCAGCCCGATCCTCATATCAACCACTGCGGCATGCAGCCCGATCCATCCTCGGTCCACATAAATCAAATAAGTCACAAAAAAAACAATTCATTCTTCTTAATTCCGGTTTTCAGTTCATAATTTATGAAAAATACTTTAACTTTATTAAATTTCCAAAAGCCGGTGACTTAGCATTTCAAAAGGTGATTTCAATTTCCAGGACTACGCGTGCGGAGCTTGATTCTTGTGGCAAGGACATTGCGGTCGGCACAAGGCCCCAAACAAGGCTTACCGCCCACAAATATATCAAATACAGTGTATTTCCAACACTAATAACATATTATTCACATCCGGGATGGACCAAGTCTCAATCCCCGGTCACAATCAATCCCGCACCTGCCACGGTGTGCGAGCCACGCCTTACTAGCGTCACAATGTGCTAAGCCGGGGTTTCGAACCCTCAGGCTACCATATACACAAACTACTCACCTCTAGCCGGTCGAAGACTCGTCCGCGATGCCTTTTCCTTTTGAATTTGTCGCCTCGTGCGTAGAATCTAGTCAAATCACAATAATTATATCAAATACGGGTCAAAGAAATATAACCCAATTCAATTTATATGAAATACGCATAAATACACCAAGTTGGTAAAACCCGACCCCGGGCCCACTGCTCGGAAAATTCCGAAATTAGTACCAACGCGACCCTCATCTCGCCACGAGTCCGTGCATATAAAATTTATCAAAATCGGAGTTCAAATGGCCTTCCAAAACTCAAAATCCCGTTTTTAATACCTAGGCCACAATTCTTCAAGATTTCTACCCAAATTCATGAAGATTGATGTTAATTCTACCATAAAATGATGTTTTTGAGTCAAGAATCTTACCTCCGATGAATACCCGATGATTTCTCAGTGATTTCCTCGAGTTTTCTTCTCTCTAGGGCTCAAAATTGTGTTTTGGGTGAATGAACCCGCGACCCCTCTGTTCTGTGATTTAATTCACTGCCAGAGCAATTTGCTCTACGCGTTCGCGTTGCTCCTTGCGCGAACGCGATGCCCAGTTATGTTGCTTCATCATGAACGCGACGTCACTTCACGCGTCCGCGATGTTCATTTCCCTAGCCGCCTGTTTTCACCCCAACGCGAACGCGTACACCCCCACCCGAACGCGAAGCTTCCCCTTTTCCTTCTACGCGTTCGCGACTCCCAGTCACGCGAACGCGAAGATTCACTCCATCTGACCTACGCAAACGCGACGCCCTTGTTCCAAACGCGATTCTTTAGCCCACCTGGCCTTCGCGAACGCGACCTATGTCACGCGAACGCGAAGGTCTATTTGACTGGACAGAAACCTGCAGTTTTCTGCAGATTTTGCAAAGTCCAATATACCCAGTTGATGGTCCGAAATCATCCCGAGGCCCCGGGACCCCAACGAAAACCACCAACATACTCCAAAACATGATACGGACTTGTTCCAATCACAAAAACACCATCATAAACATCAAAATCACCATTTACACACGAATTCAAGCCTAAGTTTCGTCAAAACTTCCAAAACTAACATTCAATCCAAAACCAGATCAAACGATGTCCGAATGACCTGAAAATTTGCGGACATATCCAAAATCACATAACGAAGCTACAGAAATTGTCGGAATTCCATTCCGAGCCCCGGATCAAAATATCACCTACCATCCGGTTTTCGCCAAAATTCAACCTTCGCCAATTCAAGCCTAAAACTACACCGGACCTCCGAATTCAATTCTGATTGCTCTCCTAAGTCATAAATGATCCCCCGAAACTAGTCGAATCATCGGAATCCGGTTCCGAGCATTCTAACTCAATAGTCAACTCTAGGTTGACTTCCCATATTCAAGTTTTCTTCAAACATACTATTTGCTTCATTTTCAACCCGAATCACTCCTAACTCACCCGATATACTCTAATACTGATATAAAAGCATAAGATATGAAAATGCAAGGTAACGGGGTGGTAATTCCCTTAACGACGGGCCGGGTCGTTACATTCTCCCCAACTTAAACAAACGCTCGTCCGCGAGCGGGTTAAGAAATATACCTGGAGCATCAAACAAGTGTGGATATCTGCTCCGCATTTCCTGCTCGGTCTCCCAAGTTGCTTCCTCCACGGGACGACCTCTCCACTGCACTTTCACTAAAGCTATGTCCTTAGATCTCAGCTTACGAACCTGTCGACCCAAAATGGCTACCGGCTCCACATAATATGTCAAGTCCTCATCTAACTGTATCGTGCTGAAGTCTAACACATGTGACGGGTCTCCAACATACTTCCGGAGCATAGATACATGGAATACCGGGTGAACGCCCGACAGGCTGGGTGGCAAAGCAAGCATATAAGCCACCTCCCCAACTTTCCTAAGCACCTCAAAAGGTCCAATGAACCTTGGGCTCAACTTTCCTTTCTTTCCAAACCTCTTAACGCCCTTCATAAGCAAAACCTTCAACAACACCTTCTCACCTACTGAATAAGACACATCTCTGACCTTCCGGTCCATATAACTCTTCTGACGTGACTGAGCTGTGCGAAGTCTCTCCTGAATCACATTCACCTTGTCTAAGGCATCCTGAACTAACTTTGTCCCCAACAATCTAGCCTCGCCGGTCTCAAACCAACCGACTGGAGACCTACACCGCCTCCTATATAAAGCTTCATACGGTGCCATCTGAATGCTAGACTGATAGCTATTATTATAAGCAAACTCTGCAAGAGGCAAGTAATCAGCCCATGAACCACCGAAATCAATGACACAAGCACGCAATATATCCTCTGGTATCTGAATTGTACGCTCGGACTGCCCATATGTCTGTGGATGGAATGTTGTGCTTAGCTCTACCTACGAACCCAACTCTCGCTGAAATGTCCTCCGAAACTGAGAAGTGAAATGGGTACCTCTGTCTGATATGATAGAAATAGGAACTCTATGAAATCTCACAATCTCGCAGAAGAATATCTCTGCCAGCCGCTCCGAGGAGTAGGTAGTACACACTGGAATGAAGTGAGCTGACTTGGTCAGCCTATCCACAACCACCCAAACTGAATCAATCTTCCTCGCCGTCTGGGGGAGTCTACTAACAAAGTCCATAGTGATCCTTTCCCACTTCCACTCGGGAATATCAATACGCTGGAACACACCACCAGGTCTCCTGATGCTCATACTTGACCTGCTGACAGTTTAGACACCGAGCCACGTGGCTCACAATATCTTTCTTCATCTTTCTCCACCGGTAATGCTGCTTCAAATCCTGGTACATCTTCGCGGCTCCTGGATGAATAGAATACCGCGAGCTGTGGGCCTCCTCCAATATCAACTCACGAAGGCCATCAACATTGGGCACGCGTATCCGGCCCTGCATCCGCAATACACCATCACTATCAATAGTGACATCTCTGGCATCATCATGCTGAACTCTGTCCTTTAGGACAAGTAAGTGTGGATCATCATACTGGCGCTCTCGAATACGATCATATAAAGAAGAACGAGCTACTACACGAGCCATCACCCGACTGGGCTCAGAAATATCCAGCCTCACCATCTGATTAGCTAACGCTTGAACATCAACTGCTAGGGGTCTCTCCCCGACTGGAATATACGCCAAACTGCCCATACTAATAGCCTTCCGGCTCAATGCATCGGCCATAACATTGGCTTTCCCGGGATGATACAAGATAGTAATATCATAGTCTTTAAGCAACTCGAGCCATCTCCCTTGCCTCAAATTTAGATCTTTCTGCTTAAACAAATGCTTGAGGTGCGGTGGTACGTATATACATCACGAGATACACCGTATAGGTAATGCCTCCGAATCTTCGAGGCATGAACAATAGCGACTAACTCCGAATCATGAACAGGGTAGTTCTTCTCGTGGGGCTTTAGGTGACGAGAAGCATATGCGATAACTCTACCCTCTTGATCGACACACAACCGAGTCCAACTATAGAAGCATCACGATACACCGTATATGACCACGAGGCTGATGGTAACACAAATACTATTGGAGCGGTGGTCAAAGCCTCCTTGAGCTTACGGAAGCTCTCCTCGCGTTCGTCGGACCGCGCAAATGGAGCGTTCTTACGTGTCGACTTAGTCGACGGTGAAGCGATAGATGAGAAACCACTGAACAAACCGGCGATAATAGCACCGCAGCGAGAAAGCTCGAGATCTGCTGTGGGCGAGGAAGGTGCGGGCCAGTTGCACTGCTGCCTCGACCTTCGTGGATCAACTCGAATACCGTCGGCTGGACACTACGTGTCCCCGAGAAAACCGGCGATATCAAGCCAGAACTCGCAGCTTAGTGAATTTTGCATAAAGCTTCTCTTCTCGCAACCTCTGCAATACCACCCTCAAGGTTGTGCATGCTCCTCCTGGTTGCGTGAATATACCAGAATATCATCAATAAACACAATCGCAAAAGAATCAAGGTACGGCCGAAATACACTATTCATCAAGTGCATGAATGCAGCTGGGGCATTAGTCAACCCGAAAGACATCACCAGGAACTTGTAGTGTCCATATCGCGTCACGAACGCTGTCTTCATAATATCTGAGTCCCTGATCTTCAACTGATGATAGCCCGATCGAAGATCAATCTTAGAAAATACACTAGCTCCCTGTAGCTGATCAAATAGGTCCTCAATACGAGGTAATGGGTATTTATTCTTCACTGTTACCTTGTTCAGCTGCCTGTAATCAATGCACATTCTCATTGTGCCATCTTTCTTCTTCACGAACAACACCGGTGCACCCCAAGGTGACACACTCGGACGAATGAAACCCTTATCTAAGAGTTCTTGAAGTTGTTCCTTCAATTCTTTTAACTCTGCTGGTGCCATGCGATAGGGAGGAATAGAAATGGGCTGAGTGCCCGGCACCAAGTCAATACCAAAGTCAATATCCCTGTCAGGTGGCATGCCCGACAAGTCTGCTGGAAATACATCCGGAAACTCCCTCGCAATGGGGACCGAATCAAGGCTGGGTGTCTCAGCCTCAACATCTCCAATGAAGGCCAAACAAGATAAGCAACCCTTCCCAATCATTCGTTGGGCCTTTATATAAGAGATCACCCTGTCAGACACATAATCAGTCAAGCCACGCCACTCGATCCTCGGATTACCTGGAATAGCTAGTGTGACTGTCTTGGCATGACAATCCAGAATCGCGTGGTAAGGAGATAGCCAATCCATGCCTAGAATTACATCGAAATCCACCATATACCTAGCAATAGCAAATCAACTCGAGTCCCCAGACCCCCAATCGAAACAATACAGGATCGATAGACGTGATCCACAATAACCGTATCACCTAGCTGGGTGGATACATGAACATACAAGTCCAGAATACCACGGGTCGTACCCGAATGATGTGCAAAATAAGTAGAGACATAAGAATAGGTGGATCCGGGATCAAATAAGACAGAAGCATCCGTGTGGCAGACTGAGATAATACCTGAAATGACCGCATCTGAAGCACTAGCATCCTTCCTATCCGGAAGAGCATAGAAACGAGCCTGGCCTCCTTATTTGAACATTGATAGCCTACATCTAGATACAATTTTCTTTATACGTTTATGTCCTACATTTTCTGCAGGGGTAGGATTCATCTTTACTAATGTAGATGCCGACAATCCAGATAAGGAGTACTCCTTTACTATCCGTCATGAGAATGATGTATATGCTTGTAAGTCTGGATTTTTAATCAACTTTAATAAATTGAAGGTAGCTCTGAATTATAACTCTTTCCTTTGCTTGGTTTAGTGATTGATTGCGATCCACAACTGCATGACGCAAAAGAGCTGTTGATCGAGTTAAATAAAAGTGATGGACTATTCAAGTTCGTCCGGACGATGAGACTGAAATTTCTAGATGCTGAAGCACGTGGCCCCTAGATGGAGCACCACTGTAACTACCAGTACTACGAGGCCTCTTAGCCTCTCTCTCTCGTCACACTCTCTACGGCGATCTGTCTCAATATGACGGGCAGCATCAACCGCCTCCTCGAAGGTAGCTGCCGAAACTCTCTCTCTGTCATCGATATGCGGATGGGATAAATAAGGCCATCGATAAATCTCCGAATCCTCTCTGTGTACGTAGGAACCATCCGCGTGGCACGACGGGCCAGTCGTGTGAATCTCGTCTCGTACGTGATTAACCGTCGTATCTCGCTACTCCGACCAGCTCGAGCCGGCGTCGCGGCTCCTGCTCTGCGGAGGCGGGGCACGTCTTGCTCCAAAAATGCGGCGGAGAAGCTGCGCCGCGAGTGAGGGCGCGCGCCCCGGCGGACCTACGCCTCTCGAAATCCTCCCGCCGCTGAAATGCGCACCCGCGGGCGAAAAGTGGTGAATGAAGCTCCGTCGGACTGCAGAATACCCGCGGTGCGCGCATGCGGCGACATCCGTCGAGAAAACCACGGGCGTCCTCGCCCTCGGCGCCGTTGAATGTCGGAGGCGCGCAGCCTCTCCGTCTCTCCAAACGACGGCTGCTCGTCGTCGGGCATAGTCGGAACCGTATAAGCGAGAGGGCGGTGCGACGGGCGCAGGCGGTGGCCGCGGCTCGGGTGTGCGAGCCACGGGGGTGCGATTCCTCCCCGCCCGTGAAGAAGATGCTGCGGCGATGGCTGCGACTACTGAGCCAAGCATCGTGCCACTGTGATAAGATGCGAGCCAAGGTCTCACGAAGACCCGGTATGACGATGGGCGCTGCTGGGTCCCCGAACTCGAGTTGTCGGAGCGTCCGCGGCTGGAATACGGTCCGAGTACGGGCCTTCGGTGCGGGAATGCGACCACGAGTACGAGTCGGTTGGTGGGTCGACGAGTGCTTGGTGCTCGTCGCCTACCTCACCGCGACCACGGCCTGCGGGTGCCGATGGTGGTCGTCGCCGCGTCCGTTAGCTCGTGTTCTCGCCGTACGCGAGAGAATAGAATATGGAAAAATTTAATTTCATGATAACACAAATCGCACGATATGAATCCAAGAAAATGAGGTTTTTCCTAAAGTTTATGTAGCCCTTCGAGGATAGATACGGACGTCAACGTACCGATCCGTGAAAGCCTACTAAACCGGCTCATGACTCGCGAGTCCTAATAACCTAGAGCTCTGATACCAACTTGTCACGACCAAAATTCCGGTCGTGATGGCGCCCAACCATCAAGCTAGGCCAGCCAGACCAACAATTTCTGATTACATCGAATACCAGTCCCAAATGGACAACCCAAGAAGAATATATGAGTTTAAGAACTCCGATAATAATAATAATGAACAAAATACTGACACTCCCAAAGATCCGGAGTCACAAGTCTAGAGCCTCTAACAAAACCCAACAGGAATAGAGAGTACGATATAGAAGTACTCAAGTCTGAATACAAAATACAAAATAACAACTGGAAATGAGAGGAGAAGCTAGGTTCTGCGAACGTAGGCAGCTACCTCGGCAACCCGATATGACACTGCAACCGCTGGAATTGCCTGTCTACTGCTCCTGAGTACCTGAGTCTGCACACAAAAGGTGCAGGGAGTAGGGATGAGTACTAAGTACTCAATGAATAATAAATATATAGAAGTAGGTGAAAGTAAGAAATCCACAAAATACCACAATATGAAGCTACACTACAGTCCGAATCTCCTACGAACTAGCATCAACAGTACAATTCAGCTACCACAGAGTAATTCGACAAATAAAGATGCAATGCAATGCACATAACCGCTACGGCGTGTAGCCCGATCCAATTTAACGTCGACGGCGCTCACTGGGGGTGTGTACAGACTCCGGAGGGGCTCCTACAGCCCAAGCGCAATGCTGCTGCGGCGTGCAGCCCGATCCTCATATCAACCACTGCGGCGTGCAGCCCGATCCATCCTCGGTCCACATAAATCAAATAAGTCACAAAAACAATTCTTTATCTAAATTCCAGTTTCCAGTTCATAATTTATGAAAAATACTTAAATTTTATTAAATTTGCAAAAGCCGGTGACTTAGCATATCAATAAAGTGATTTCAATTTCCAGGACTGAGATCAGTGATTTAAGCAAATATAGCTATAACATAACTATTGTCCTCTAAGGACGCTACAGGTCGGCACAAGGCCCCAAACAAGGCTTACAGCCCACAAATATATCAAATACAGTGTATTTCCAACACTAATAACATATTATTCATTCCGGGATGGACCAAGTCTCAATCCCCAATCACAATCAATCCCGCACCTGCCACGGTGTGCGAGCCACGCCTACTAGCGTCACAATGTGCTAAGCCGGGGTTTCGAACCCTCAGGCTACCATATACACAAACTACTCACCTCTAGCCGGTCGTAGACTCGTCCGCGATGCCTTTTCCTTTGAATTTAGCTCCCTCGTGCGTAGAATCTAGTCAAATCACAATAATTATATCAAATACGGGTCAAAGAATCATAACCCGTTTCAATTTACATGAAATTCGCATAAATACACTAAGTTGGTAAAACCCGACCCCGGTCCCACTGCTCGGAAAATTCCGAAATTAGTACCAACGCGATGCTCGTCTCTCCACGAGTCCGTGCATATAAAATTTATCAAAATCGGAGTTCAAATGGCCTTCCAAATCCAAATATCCCGTTTTCAATACTTAGGCCACATTTCTTCAAGATTTCTACCCAATTTCATGAAGATTGATGTTAATTCTACCATAAAATGATGTTTTTGAGTCAAGAATCTTACCTTCGACGAATACCCGATGATTCCTCAGTGATTCGAGTTTTCTTCTCTCTAGGGCTCAAAATTATGTTTTGGGGGTGTAAACCCGTAATCCCTCTCCTTTTGGATTTTATTCACTGCCAGAGCTTTTTGCTCTTCGCGTTCGCGTGAGCTCCCACGCGTTCGCGATGAACAGCCCTCACTTACCCTTCGCGAACGCGACGCCATTCACGCGTTCGCGATGCTCAAATTCCCAGCGCCCAAAATCCTTCTACGCGTTCGCGTCTGTGCCCCCCCTGTGATCGCGTTGCTTCCGCTCTTGACCCTATGCGATTGCGCCCCTTTCTCTGCGATCGCACTGCAAAATTTCCAGACCCTATGCGATCGCAATGCCCTTCACGCGATCGCATAGAGTAAATTTCACGCCCCCTTCCACTATTCTACGCGATCGCAGTCATCTCTATGCGATCGCATAGAGCAACTGCTGACTGCAATTTTCTGCAGAAAATTTTCCAAGTTCTAAATGCCCGGTTGATGGTCCGAATCCATCCCGAGACCCCGGGACCCCAACGAAAACCACCAACATACTCCAAAACATGATACGGACTTGTTCCAATCACAAAAACACCATCCTAAACATCAAAATCACCATTTCTACACGAATTCAAGCCTAAGTTTCTTTAAAACTTTCAAAACTAACATTCGATCCAAAACCCGATCAAACGATGTCCGAATGACCTGAAAATTTGCAGACATATCCAAAATCACATAATGAAGCTACAGAAATTGTCGAAATTTCATTCTGACCCCCGGATCAAAATATCACCTACCATCCGGTTTTCGCCAAAATTCAACCTTCGCCAATTCAAGCCTAAAACTACACCGGACCTCCGAATTCAATTTCGATTGCTCTCCTAAGCCATAAATGATCCCCCGAAACTAGTCGAATCATCGAAATCCGGTTTCGAGCATTCTAACTCAATAGTCAACTCTAGGTTGACTTCCCATATTCAAGCTTTCTTCAAACATACTATTTACTTCATTTTCAACCCGAATCACTCCTAACTCACCCGATATATTCTAATACTGATATAAAAGCATAAGATATGTAAATGCAAGGTAACGGGGTGGTAATTCATGTAACGACGGGCAGTGGCGGACGGAGGATTTATAGTAAGGGTGTTCAAAAAATTTGAAATGCAACTCATGGGAATCGAACCCGTGATCCTATACTAATTTTGAACACCCTTGACCACTGAGCCAAGCATTTGCTTTGTGTCAAGGGTGTTCAAAACTTAATATATAGAGATAAAAAATAGATTTTTCCTTATATACACAGTGTAATTTTTCGGCGAAGGGTGTTCGGGTGAACACCCTTGCGCCCCCCTGCGTCCGCCCCTGACGACGGGCCGGGTCGTTACAGTTTCCCTTGCTGAATTTTAGATATGTTACGACCTGCTATGATTGGCCCTTTATTTTTAATAATTGCTTTGGTATAAATGCTTGTAAACATTTTTAGTCAAACAATTTGGCGCCGTCTGTGGGAATTTCATAGCAAGACTGCGTAGCCTTTCCTAAAGTCAGAAACACAGGGAAAACGAGGAACGAAGGGCTGCAAACCCAATGAGAGCAAGCCCGATTCATCTTGTCAAAACTCGGGCCATGAGCCCTCGACTCAAAAGAATCAACGACGTTCAACTACGGTTGAACTGGGACTTAGGCCACGAGCCTTCGCCATATTAATTCAACGATAGTTGAAGAAAAAAACTCGGGCTATGAGCCCTCGACTAAAAAGAATCAACAAAGTTCGACTACGGCCGAACTGGAACTCAGGCCACGAGCCTTCGCCACATTAATTCAACAACAGTTAATTCGGGCTATGAGCCCTCGACTCAAAAGAATCAACAAAGTTCGACTACGGCCGAACTGGGACTCAGGCCACGAGCCTTCGCCAAATTAAATCAACGACAGTTAAAGTAAAACTCGAGCTTTGAGCCCTTGACTCAAAAGAATCAACAAAGTTCGACTACGACCGAACTGGGACTTAGGTCACGAGCCTTCGCCACATTAATTCAACGACAGTTGAAGTAAAACTCGGGCTATGAGCCCTCGACTCAAAAGAATCAACAAAGTTCGACTACGGCCGAACTGGAACTCAGGCTACAAGCATTCGCCAATTTAAATTCAACAACAGTTGAAGTAAAGCTCGGGCTTTGAGCCCTCGACTAAAAAGATCAACGACGTTCAACTACGGTTGTGCTGGGACTCAGGCCACGAGCCTTCGCCAATTTAAATTCAATAATAGTTGAAGTAAAACTCGGGCTGCGAGCCCTCGACTCAAAAAATCAACGACGTTCAACTACGGTTGAACTGGGACTCAGACCACGAGCCTTCGCCAATTTAAATTCAATAATAGTTAAAGTAAATCTCGGGCTATGAGCCCTCGACTCAAAAGAATCAACGACGTCCAACTACGGTTGAACTGGGACTCATGCCACGAGCCTTCGCCACATTAATTCAATGATAGTTGAAGTAAAACTCAGGCTATGAGCCATCGACTCAAAAGAATCAACGACGTCCAACTACGGTTGAACTAGGACACAAGCCACGAGCCTTACCCACATTAATTCAATGATAGTTGAAGTAGAACTCGGGCTATGAGCCCTCGACTCAAAAGAATCAACGACATCCAACTACGGTTGAACTGGACCTCAGGCCACGAGCCTTTGCCACATTAATTCAACGATAGTTGAAGTAAAACTCGGGCTATGAGCCCTCGACTCAAAAGAATCAGCGACGTCCAACTACGGTTGAACTGGACTCAGGCCACGAGCCTTCGCCATATTAGTTCAACGATAGTTGAAGTAAAACTCGGGCTATGAGCCCTCGACTCAAAAGAATCAACGACGTTCAACTACGGTTGAATTGGGACTCAGGACACGAGCCTTCGCCACATTAATTCAATAATAGTTGAAGTAAAACTCGAGCTGTGAGCCCTCAATCCGGAACACTTAATGATGATACCGAGGGAAAACGAAAAGTGGAGCGAGCAATAAGTGAACAACGGGAAAAGGGGGAATCCCCCCCTTAATTAAAAAAGACTAATACGGGCCACGCCCGTCCGCTCCAATACAAATATTATTTGAAACAAACCATAACAATCAATAGAATAAAAAGAAAGGAAGGAAAATAGCCGCACACGGCAACAATCGACAAAGGAATCATCAACTAATCATCAATCACTAGGGATTGCCAGTACCGCCATCCGCGCTAGTCCCACCGCCACCGACCCGCGCCGCTCCACCGCTAGTTCCGCCCTCGCCGGCATCCACGGCACCCATATCATTCCCAGCTCCGGCCAAGCTCCCGCCAGGAAAATCCTCGATACCGAGCATCGCGGCATCAAAGCCGCATTTCTCGCGGGCTTCCCATGCCCTCTAGCGCGCCCCCTCGAAGGCAGCTTCGGAGAACATATCAGCCTCGAACAGATGTTTATATATGTCCTGTTGAGCCTCGGCATAAACCCAAGCTACAGTGTGTGATGGCCTAGCTTGGTCCTTCAGTCGCTGGTTCTCCTCCTCTAAGGCCGCAATCCGCTCCTTCAGAACTTGGGCCTCCTGATCAAGGGCATTAATCCGCTCCTCGAGCCTTTCCCAAAGAGCCGCAGTGGTCCTCTCCAATGCTCACTTAGACTCGTGTATGCGAATCGCCTCCTCCAATGTCGTTGACTTCATTAAAGCATCCCTCTCCATACGCCTTAAACCAACGACCTCGTCCTCTAACACATCCAGTTTACCACCCCATTCGGTAGTTATCTCCTCCGATATGGCCCGGCTTTGCTCCATCTCCAATTGTATCTCCTTAAACGTAGCCGATCCTCCAAGGCATCGACACGACGAAGCGCCTGGCTCCTCTGCAGCTCCTTCCGCGCTAGCTCCCCAACCAGCTCTTGGTTACGGGGATCAACCCTTATGCTCTCGCTAAGATCCCTGCACCGGATCCGATACCGGCGACACCTCTCGAGAACCCGAAGAAGTACCCCAAACCAAACATTAGCCCAACGGAGGCCCTCCACCTGCAACAAAAACACCTACAAAATAAAGCAAAAATAGCAAAGGAGCCCATGAGAGGACAGGGAACGAGAAGCTCGAAGATAACTAATCAGCCTAGAACACATACCCTCATTCCCAGCGACGCCACCTCGTTCATTAAACCCACATCCGTCACCTCTCTCAGCGACTAATTTTCAACTGAGGAACACAACTAGCCCAGTAGCGGCAACAGAGCAGACTCTCTCATCAATAGATTTTCATTCGCATGAATCTCGATCACACGCGGTCTCCCGTCTAGGTGGACTGTCGCTGTCGTGACCCCGTCACGAAACATGCGAACATCCTCAGAGTCCAAGTCAGAACCAGACGAGGACCCCTCTCCCACCGTCGCCACCTCCGTCGATGGAGTACTCGAGTTCCCGATATCCATGACCACCCGAGAGGGCTCTCCCACCTCAAACTTATGAGTAGAGGACTAAGCGGTAGGGGCAGGGCTTCCCTCACGCTCCTCTCGAGCCTGAGAATCATCTAGCCTGCCTACTAGAACGCGTGCCATGTCGACGTTCTCCCTCGCCTCGATAGGAGGCAGAGAATCCACATTTATCACCTCATCGGCAGCTGGCCGAGCCGCTGAGGGTCGAAGGGGGGATGACTCTACGCCTAATTAAAGGACTCTCCTCCTAATCATGAGAGGGCGATACCTCTCGAGGGCGAACCGCCCCTGACAAGCCCCCGCCATCAAGCAAGGGGCGCACGGGAGAGGGCGTTGCAACAGATTCTACTGAGGCGGCCCTGGGCACCTGATTGGTCGCCGGCGCCGCAAAGAATCTGGCAATCGCTCCAGGACGCCGGAATACTAGCTGAGGAGCCCTGACGCAGTATACCCGCCCTACAAATATAAAATTGGGTCAGCCTCAAGTCATGGCAACGACCAAAAATCGGACACGTTCAGAGACAGCAAAACTCCTCACCTACGGCCAGCCCTTGGCCGTGCCTCCTCGAGAAGGACGCCCACGAACGGATCACCTCGGTATGAGGAAGGATAACCTCAAGCCATCCGCACAAACCAGTGAATAAAGACGGGGGCGACCTGTCGGCTACAAAAATAACAACAAAATAATGATCATTCAAAAAATGAAGAAGAAGAATAAATTCGACCCCGCCAAAAATATAAACCATAACTTACAACTGTGATTCCAAGTCATTGGAAACCCTGGAGAGGGCACCACAAAATGACCGGTCCTGATGTACAAAAATTGCTTGAATTGACGAGGCTCGACCTCGTCGTCCAAAGCAGTCACCAAGCCTTGCGACCCGCGTGGTACCATCCGGATCATGCTCCCCCCAACTCGCTGAGGGGAGTACAGAGCAAGAACGTGCTGCAGCGTGACCGTCCGGCCAGCCAGCTCCGAGAACTTCAGTAGCATGGCCAAGAGCTTGTACAAGGATGGGGTGAGCTGCCCCGGACACACACTGTAGTACCGGCAGAAATCGACTACTAGATTGGGGAGGGGTATCCTGAACCCCAGCCTGAGGGGATAAGAATAGAACACGCAATATCCAACATGGTCGGTGTGAACCCTTTCCTCCGGCCGAGCCAGCACAACATCGGCATGGGAGGGGATGAACCCTTTCTTGCGCAGCTGGGTCATACCCACCTCCCCCATCAATGGGGCCTCATCAACTGGGTCATCCCCTCTATCTGCGGTAAAGTCCACCGCCAAGCTTTCCGCCGCCGGGAGTATCTCATCTACTGAGGGTATTCTCTCAGTTTCACTCCGACCACCGCCCGGGAGCACCGGAGATAACCCTTCGATCATCGAAGGACCAACCGGTGCCAAAGTCGGAAGACCGTCGCGAGAAGAAGAGCCATCCATTGATTCAGGTCACCGGAAAGACTAGGGGGAAACGATGAAGCTAATTGAGAATGAATGACAAATATTTCGCAGGAAGAATAGAATTCTTTAAGAATTAGCCAAAGAAGAGAGCTATTAGTAAACCAAAGAGTGTTGGATATCTGACATCCCAGGCCTTCTTATAGGCAAATTAAATCAAACCTTGGGAAACCGACATGCGCCATTAAATGCGCATCCCAACCGTCAGAAAACGGTTCAGTTTCATCAAAACCGTCATCACCACGATCAAACCGGCAAGTGTATGCCGAAATCGCGGATGTCGCTTCGAATATCCCAAACTTGAAGACACCTTATCGGCCGAGGCAACTAGACCCTGCGTCCCAGAGCTTTCGCGGATGAAGCATACCCTAACCTATGATTACGGCGTACCGACCATTACCCCTCGCCACGAATGTCCGCACACGCGATCGTACCCCCTCCATGAAAAGGAAAATAGTAATAAGGCGCCATAAGAAATTATCGTTCCCTCATCTAGAAGGGCACACTCTTCGAACGGTCATATCCGCTTATCAGGGTCTGCCTCGACGCGACCATGATAAGCGAAGAGACTATCTGTATGGGCTATAATTTGACCCTATAGTAATCAATTGGGTTAATCATTTCCCTCGACCAACACAAACGTAACAAGCGGCGAGGCCGCCCTCGACCAGGAAACACTACCCGCGTCCGCCCAGATGTTTTGGGCGAGATCGACACCTTCCGGTACGCCCGAAATAATATCCTGACACAGACCCAATCTCTAATAAAGTCAACTGGCACAAAAAGATCTATATATACCAAGACATTCATAAGAAAGGGGGTTCCACTCTCTCCCCATGGGGACTCTAAAAAATACAGAGTACAACGCAGAGTGATAAAACTTATCTTTTAGTAACAATAATACTTTCTTGTCACACAGGACTCTCGTTGCTAACCCCCACTTCATCCACCCCATCCTTATATGGTACGTGACATCCTCATCGATCTCTCCAATCCCTTGAATAACTAACCCAAGGTACTTGAAACTACCCCTTTGAAGAATGACTTAGGAGTAAGTCTCGCTTCCACTCACACGTACTAGTAGTACTTAGTAGGGGTGGAGAACCGAAATAATGTTCAAAAACACAAAAAATACCAAAATAAACCAAAAAATAAAAAATACATAATTAACCATTTCGCAGTATAAAATAGTACTCCAAATCTTACACAAAGCTAGTAAAAAGAAATAAATGCCAAGAATGAAGGGAAAATACTCATAAATTCAATGTCTAAAGAATTTGATTCCAGTAAATGCTTGAAGGAAATGCAGTCATAATTTTATTTGTGACTAAAATTGGCTAAATGAGCAGAGAATTACGCCTTTAGTCAACAAAGAAAGCCTCACTCGGCCCCCCCTCAAATTCCCTTCAAATTTTTGCCAAAATTTTGATTTCGAAGTCCCACCCGTCCCCTTCAAGTGCAATATAAGTGGGGCCCACCCGAAGATACTGTTGGACACGAATTCGGTAACAAAATTTCAGTTTTACAACTTTAATTTGAGGTATTTGAATAAATTTTATTTTATAATTTATTAGAAAATATGTTAATGTTGGTATATTTATTGTTTTAGTATTACATTAATATGTTATTGTATATCATGTTAGCGTAGAGCCTGTTAGCGTAGAGCCTGTTAGCGTAGAGCCTTGTAGCGTAGAGCCTTATTTAATTTTAGCGTAGTCTTTTAGTATGAAAATATTAAAATTGAGATTTAGAATAATTAATCATTAATATGTGGTCCCGGGCCTCAAAAATCAAGCCTGGAACCTTTAAACAACCGTTATATGAAATTATACGTAATTTAATTAATTAAGTTAACAAAATTATGAAAATATTAAAATTGAGATTTATAATAATTAATCATTAATATGTGGTCCCGGGCCTCAAAAATCAAGCCTGGAACCTTTAAACAACCGTTATATGAAATTATACGTAATTTAATTAATTAAGTTAACAAAATTATGAAAATATTAAAATTGAGATTTATAATAATTAATCATTAATATGTGGTCCCGGGCCTCAAAAATCAAGCCTGGAACCTTTAAACAACCCGTTATATTAAATTATACGTAATTTAATTAATTAAGTTAACAAAATTATGAAAATATTAAAATTGAGATTTATAATAATTAATCATTAATATGTGGTCCGGGGCCTCAAAAATCAAGCCTGGAACCTTTAAAAAACCGTTATATTAAATTATACGTAATTTAATTAATTAAGTTAACAAAATTATGAAAATATTAAAATTGAGATTTATAATAATTAATCATTAATATGTGGTCCCGGGCCTCAAAAATCAAGCCTGGAACCTTTAAACAACCGTTATATGAAATTATACGTAATTTAATTAATTAAGTTAACAAAATTATGAAAATATTAAAATTGAGATTTATAATAATTAATCATTAATATGTGGTCCCGGGCCTCAAAAATCAAGCCTGGAACCTTTAAACAACCGTTATATTAAATTATACGTAATTTAATTAATTAAGTTAACAAAATTATGAAAATATTAAAATTGAGATTTATAATAATTAATCATTAATATGTGGTCCGGGGCCTCAAAAATCAAGCCTGGAACCTTTAAAAAACCGTTATATTAAATTATACGTAATTTAATTAATTAAGTTAACAAAATTATGAAAATATTAAAATTGAGATTTATAATAATTAATCATTAATATGTGGTCCCGGGCCTCAAAAATCAAGCCTGGAACCTTTAAACAACCGTTATATTAAATTATACGTAATTTAATTAATTAAGTTAACAAAATTATGAAAATATAAAATTTTTCTATGTAATAATTAATTTTTCTTATTTATAGTACACGACATGGCATCTCGTCGACCTGCACACCCTGGACCTTCGGTACCAGGATTATTAGTACTGCAGGGTGACCATAGGTCATCGTTTATTTGGGAGGGCCAGCTAGCTCTTCAGACTATACGCCCCAGGAGGCCGGACGATCTGTGGGAGTTTCATCCACGAGTAGTAGACCTTCTACAGCAGACCGGCTTATACAGCATATTTGAGCTGGGACGGATGCAGCTTGACTGGTCGCTCATCACAGCGTTGATAGAGCGGTGGCGACCAGAGACGCATACATTTCACTTGCCTACTGGAGAGGCTACGATCACTCTCCAGGATGTGCAGGTGTTGTATGGATTGCGCATTGAGGGCCGCGCATTGACAGTGTCCCAGGAGTGGAGACGGATGACCCGCGCACAGCTGGCGGATGCGATGGCACGGATGACAGGTTTGCACCCGGAGGGCAACGTTGGTGGTAGTGGTCTCCAGATATCCGTCATTAGAGATTTCATGGCGGAGTTGCATCCACAGTTCACGCAGGAGACAGAGGAGCTGTGGATTATCCGTTTCTCTCGGATGGCATTACTCATGCTATTTGGGTGTGTCTTGTTTCCCAACACGTCGGGGAACAAGATATCGATGCGGTTTCTCCAGCCTCTGGAGGATATGGAGCAGGTGCATCAGTACAGTTGGGCAGCTGCTGTTCTGGCGTATCTCTACAGGAGCATGTGCCGGGCTAGCATCGGTGCAGCTATTGATATTGGTGGTTTTTTGCCACTACTGCAGGTGAAAAATACTTTCAAAATTAATTAAGCACAAATTATATATTTTAAAATGACTGATAATTTACATCAATATTTTTTGTTAGGTTTGGGCGTGGCAGCGTATCATGCCACTACAGCCACCTCTGCCGGCACAGGACTATCCGCCCCTCCCGCTAGCTGTGAGATGGATTCTCCGGCGGGGGAATTACCGAGGAGTGGATGTGCACCACAATCTCCCCCTTATTAGGGATCAGTTGGATATGTTGCATATTGGACAGGTAAACATTTACATAAAGTTGGTTGTTTTAAATGTAGTTGTACCTTGCATACTAATTTATTGTTATTTGTTGTAGTTCATCTGGATGCCGTACACTGATGAGCTACTTGCGCACCTACCTGCTATTTGCTCGGCAGACCGGCTCATATGGAGCATCTCCGTCCCATTGATATTCTGGGAATTTGTTGAGTATCATGCGACGGAGCGTGTGCTTCGTCGGTTTGGTCGTCATCAGCCGGTACCGAGTGATCCCTCCTGGGACCCTATTCATTATCAGCGTGACGACCGTCACAACACGAGCCGGGATTACGCAGGGTGGCTGCGTGACCAAGTAGTCCATTGGGAGGAGCGAGCTCAGCGCATCCCGCCACCGCCGACACCGTACCAGGAGGCTAGTATTGCGATTTATGAGGCCTGGTACAGACGTCACACCCGGAAGTATGTCGGGAACCCCATCCACATGGTTGACGGCCGGTACAGACCGTATGCCGGACGACACGAGTCACTGGTATGTTATTTTGACTTATTAATATCATATAATTATGGCATAGAGTAATTTACTTACTAATTGACTTATTTCACAGGTTAGTTGGTTTCACCGGGTCTACCAGGCTAGTGTCGATACCCAGCAGTCTGAAGACAACCCTGGACTGGTTGACTTTGCACAGATGGTTGCCCAGATGTGTCGTATGGGACTGGAAGAGGCGAGGGAGGGCAATAGGTTAGATGATGAGCCCGATTATATGGATGCAGACGCGTACCGGAGGGGTAGGCCAGTCCCCCGTGCAGGGGCTAGGGCTCGCAGGGGACGACGACGACGTGCACGGCGAGGGGGTGTTGAAGAGCCGGTCGACCCACCTGCAGGGTTTGGAGCTGGGGGGTTTGGAGATGAGCAGGAGGGTTATGTGCCTCATCCAGCTGACCCTTCCAGCAGCATGCAGCGGGATTTTATGACATATCCAGCTGACCCTTCCAGCAGCATGCAGCGGGGTTTTATGACGCATCCAGGTGACCCTTCCAGCAGCATGCAGCGGGGTTTTATGACGCATCCAGGTGACCCTTCCAGCAGCATGCAGCGGGGTTTTATGACGCATCCAGGTGACCCTTCCATCAGCATGCCCTCATACGACCCTGGCAGCAGTATGCCCTCATACGACCTTCAGTTGTCATTGCCAGCGACACCGATGACCCCATCCGGACCATTGCAGATTATGGGTACCTTTGACGGGGATGTACATGAGTACTTCGCTGGCACATCTACTGCAGCTGAGCATCGGCCGACCCGTGACATGGATGGCGGTCGTAGGTTGAGTTATACATCGTCCCCTGCATTTGATGCGGTATGTTTGTATTACTTTTGTTTTTCAATTCTACATTATTTTACTTTCGATGCAATAAATTCATTACATCTGTTTTTATGCAATCTTCATCTCAGACCATGGTTTGACCATACTACATGTGATGATGAGCTGACCATCGATGAATATTCGGAGGACCTCGACGAGACCATTGTGAGAGAAATAATTTGTTAACCATAATAATTTAAATACCTCTCATATTTTATCTAACATTACTTATTTTTTATAGGTTGGTGCCGGCCCAACGGCCTATTCCTCCGACCCTGCAAGTTGTGCTGTAGATGCCGCTGCACATCCTCCCATAAAAAGGCGGCTTGACGATGATGATCCAGATAGCGTGCCAGACCGACAGGGGATGCGGCTTAGGCCAGCAGCAAATTTGAGGCACAAAGCATGCGGCACTCATTGATTTCATTATGTATATACACTTGTGTAAATAATATTTATTCTGAATAAATAAATATTTTTTGATTTCATTAATGTATACATACAAACATAGCATTAATAGTAGAAACAACACTTCCAATTCAAATATAACTAAAGCAATAAATAGAACAATGAGCCAAATATCTATAAACAACACTTCCAATTCAAATATAACTAAAGCAATAAATAGAACAATGAGCCAAATATCTATATATAAAATAGAACACAAACATAACATTCCAATAAAACTTACAACATAATATTCCCATAAAACTTAAAATTGTTCAATACAAACACAAACATACTATTACAGTTAAAATGAAATGACACTTAAACGAGAGTAAAATCAAGTAGACGTTCTATGAGCTTCCATTTATTCTGCGTTCTAGCCACTTAAATTGTTCTAGCAGTCGTTCTTGTTCGTCTTCTAACTCTTTTACTCTCGCCTTAAGCTCCGCAATTTCCTGTTTATTTTTTTGGTTTTCTCCCATAGCTGATGCCAATTTCCATTCTGCTCTTAGTTTTTTGTTTTTTTCTTCCCTCACCTCGTCCCTGAGTTGTATCCTTCTTATATTGCTATTGTAGTTGCTTTCTGCTTGCGCTAACCACATATTATGCAGATTAAGCATTCGTTCTCTGTAGTTTGCTTGGAGACACTGTTCCTCAGCCCATTCATTGAACTCACACATTGGCTCATTCGGATTTTTGTAGCAATCCATCCGGTTCATGCACATCCAGTAGTGGCGTCCAACATCATCACCTTCCCAACATGTTTGTTGCACACATTTTTTTCCACAGTAACACACTGGTGTTCCATATTGAGCCATTTAAAATATTGCACAGTAACACACTTTGAAAATATGAAACGTTCGCAAGAAATATTTGCGCTATGTAAGATTTTAAGCACATGTAATGACGGTAATGAGCCCCGTATTTATAGGCAACATAAACATAAATCGTTATATAATACTACGATTTGCATTTCGTAGTATTAAACTACGAATTACAAAAAAATGCAGCTTTTTCGTAAGAAGTGACAACTTTTTGTAAAGTACGAATTACAAAAAAATGCAGCTTTTTCGTAAGAAGTGACAACTTTACATTTCGTAGTATTGAACTACGAATTATATTTCGTAGTATTGAACTACGAATTACATTTCGTAGTATTGAACTACGAATTACATTTCGTAGTATTGAACTACGAATTACTAGGACACTAAAAATCACATAATTTTAAGGTTTTTTCAAATAAAAGGACAAATTTATATTTGTAGTATTGATCTACGAATTACATGGACGAAATGACATAGATATGACTATTCACATGCTGTTCATAACTTCACTTTTCGTATTATTATACACTATTTAAAAGTGCACAACATCACATTAAGAAAATTACAACAACATACGTAATTTGAAGAATAATTTTATTTCAAATGCACAAAAGGTACTACATACATATATTACAACTAATAATACAAAAATAAGGAACTAATGTTATGGTTGATAGTTGGGTACATTGGACGAACTTGCACCTGAAGGACATTTACGGCGGTCATGTCCAGTTTGGGAGCATATGCTACATTTACGTGCATAAACAGACTCACCAACATCCATTTGGTTTGGTATACGTGTTCTCTTTTGTACTCTCAACTTGCGCAAGTACTCCTTGTTACATACCAACTTAAAAGGTTCCGTCGACCAATAATGCTCAGCACCTAAAGGATGCAACTTCCCACTATACGTGTCTACGTATGCTGCAACACCGTAGTGCCTATCAATGTAGTTTGTTGCCCCATAGCCAACTTGTTGAAAGCACTTCAATGCATGTGGGCACGGCATGTGGTAGATGGTCCATTTCCCACACGAACATAACCTTCTACTTTCATTCACCGTGTGTACATTATTCCCACGGTGTGCACGATTACCTGTCTTAACTTCGAAAACACCTTGTTCATTGTCGTATTGAAGATAAGAATGCCACTGTGCTCGCTTCCTGTACTTTTCGAATCTTTCCATGGGTTTTGGCATAAATTCAACACCTCTATCCAACAATGACGATGCAGCTGCATGCCTTTCAACAAATCTGTCTGCACTCTGTTTGAAAGTCATGCGGACCATGGCAGTGACAGGCAGTCCACGGGCAGATTTCAACAAGCCATTAAATGACTCCGACACATTCGTGGTGAGGGCTCCCCATCGTATGCCACCATCAACATGCAATGTCCACATTTGAGTGTCATGTTGCATCAACCAACTATAGGCTCGTGGTTCCAACTGCCGGATTGCTTCCATGCACCTATTGAATTTACATAGCTGGTGCTCAGTTGCAGCCATCCACATTAAGTCATGCAACGCCTTGTCAGGAAATCTCTTTTGAAAATTGGCCTTTAGGTGCCTCGCACAGTAACGGTGGTATGCATGCTGTGCCTGCCATTCAGGCAAGTGACGTACAGAACTTAAAATACCACCATGCCGATCAGAAATTAGACAAATACCTGAACGCTGTTTCACAACGTGTTGCTTCAAGTGGTTCAAGAATTGCGTCCACGTCTCTTCACTTTCGTTCGCACAAATGGCAAAAGCAAGTGGAAATATTTGGCCATTGGCATCTATAGCAACTGCAATCAAAAGCTTAATATCATACTTTCCATAGACATGAGTACCGTCTACGGAAATTACAGGACGACAATGCACAAAACCATCTATTGCTGGTTTAAATGACCAAAATACATAGTTGAATATAAATTCCGGCCTGCCAGGACTTCGCTCGCGCCTCCATTCAACAATAGTACCGGGGTTAAATTGTTGCAGTGCAGCCATGTACTGGGAAGATTTGAAAAGGACTTAACCCAGTCGCCATAAATTAGTTCAAAGGCACGTTTGCGACCGAGATATGCCTTTCTTTTACTTATAGTACAACCATACTCCTTGTGGACAGCTGTAATACACTCTTTAATCTTAAATCTAATAGACACTTCCAAAAATGGAACCAAGACAAGAGAAATCAAGTCAACATCCAGGTTGAAGTGGTTCTCATTGAATGTGTCCATTTCACATCTATGATCGCTAATAAATTTACCAATTTTCCACAAACCAGATTTTTTCTTTGTAGCACGAAGCATCCAATGACAGCCCAAGAACCACCTGCGACATACAACCTTGTATTTATCCCTAGTTGACTCAGTTATCGTCATCTCACGAGACTCCCTTATGGTATAGATTTTTACAGCCCTAACTAGGCGCGCTTTGTCAGGGAAATACATGCCTTTTGTAACAACACCTGGTCTACATTCATCTCACATCTTCGATCGTAATTCATCATAATCCCTTGTCACTGCATCAACATTAGGCATGGCAGGCAAATTATCCAGGTATGGAATATTTCTCTCATGAAAAGGCACGTGGGATTCATACACTCTTCGTCTAACCGGGGGGGAGGAGGAACATGCTCCCTAGTCAAATCAGGCTCCACATTCACTTCCTCCTCCTCATCGTCATCCTCCACATCATCACCCTCCTCACGGAAGGGTGTCTCATCACTAGACTCATCCGCATTGTTATCGTAATCACTATCATCCTCCTGACTCTGCGCATCTGCTAAGTCACGAGTAAAAACATCGTGTACGGGCAACTTTGTTAGTCCAGGAGCTTCTAGAAGCTCGTTTTCACTGCATATAACCAACAAAAATTTAAGTATCCTAATAGTATTTTCTTGAAATTTAAATGTACATATCACTACATCACTATACTTACAACTCGTATTGTCTTGAAGTCTCATGCTGGCTTTCTTGAGGTTGCTGATAACTACCAGAGGGACCACCGTGCTCCAATACTGCAGATTTTTGCAAATTCCAACTAGGGACGTGGTCATAATTTGTCAAATTCAATTCCGGACGATACACCCTATGAAAATTACAACTATAAATACAAATCCAAATAAAACATAAAGAAAAAGATTTCACTAAATTTAAGTTTACCGGTCGTCTTCTTCATTATACGAAGTAGTAACATTATTTTCTGGCTCCTCATTCGCCCGTGGTGACAAATTCAAATCAAGAGAACCTCTTCCATCTCCAACCTGTCCGCCTAATGCTCCTCCAAAATAACCATCCGATGAATGTGGGTTATCACTTATACGCACTCCCTCATTACTACTAAGGTCTTCAACCTTGACATACATTTCTAATAATTTTATTACAATGTATTCTCTATATTCGTCCGGAACCCGCAAAAAATCTCTAAGACTTTCATCATCGTCAATGTTAAACTCCGAATAATAAGCAAACCCATGCGGAGTCACTGAATAAGGAAATCTTCCGGTTACTTTAATGCTAACCGAACGCCTCCGCTCACTCATTTTTTTACGTAACAACGATACCAAAGTATTGTATTGCATATTAAGCGGCAATTTAACATGACACCGTGGAGGAGAGCTATACCTCACTGAGTTATTATCCACAATAACCTCACCCCCCCAATACAATGAAACCCTCATTTTGGCAACTTGAGACATTATAAATAATGGATTGATAAGGAGAAGAGAGAAAAACCGAATTTTGTGTTGATATAGTTTTGACGAAGTTCAGTCGTCTATAAATAAGAAAATTTTGAGAATCAAATTCGCACTACAAAACTACGAATTATGATTTTTAATTAAAAAGTGGGCCCATTTGCAGCCTATTTCGCAGTATTGTACTGCGAAATAGCCTATTTCGCAGTACAATACTGCGAAATAGGCCACCCCAAAAAACACGGCCATTTTTTAAAAAAAAAAAATAAAAAATCCTATTTCGCAGTATAAAACTGCGAATTGCACTAACGGCCGTTAGTGCAATTCGCAGTTTTATACTGCGAAATAGGTAATTGTGTATTTTTTTTTTTTTTGGTTTATTTTGGTATTTTTTGTTGTTTTGAACATTATTTCAGTTCCGGACCCGAAAAATGTGTGGCTCTTTTTTATTTGCGTTTTGTTTAACGCATTTGTTGTCTGAATTGGACTCAATGGCCGTCGGTGATCAATGCCTAATCCTTTACTAACATTTGAGATTAGATTATATATAAGGACAATATAAAGATTATACTCCTTTCGGTACAAAATAAGTAATTTTTTTGAATAATTTTCACATAAATTGAGGAATTTACCTTTTAGTATTAATTAACAATGGAATTATCATATTAACATTTATTATCTCACATAAACACTCCTAATACATATTCCAACATTATTTACTTCAAGGACAATATAGAAAAAAATAATTAATTCATTCTTGAAATTTAAAAAATTACTTATTTTGGACCACAAAAAAAATGCTAAAAAGTCACTTATTTTGGACCGGAAGGAGTGTATAATACGTTAATTATCATTTCTAGTACTCCCTCTAATCCAAAATAAGTGATTTTTTGGATGTTTTCACACAAGTTAAGAAATTTATCTTTTAACATTAATTAGAAATAGAATTGACCATATTAACCTTTACAATCTTACATAAATACTCCTGACACATATTCCAACACTATTTACTCCAAGAATAATGTAGAAAAAAAATAATTAAGTCATTCTTGAAATCTGAAAAAATTACTTATTTTGGACCACAAGAAAAAGGCCAAAAGATCACTTATTTTGGACCGGAGAGAGTATGTAATACGTTAATTACCATTTCTAGTACTCCCTACGGTCCAAAATAAGTGATTTTTTGGATGTTTTTACACATATCAAGAAATTCACCTTTTATCATTAATTAGCAATAGAATTTACCATATTAATCTTTACTATCTCACATAAACACTCCTAACATATATTCCAACACTATTTACTCCAAGGACAATGTAGAAAAAAAAATTAATTCATTCTTGAAATATGGAAAAATCACTTATTTTGGACTACAAAAAAAGGCCAAAAAATTACTTATTTTGGACCGGAGGGAGTATATGTTACGGATTACTTACCATAGAAATTATTTGTTATTTCTATAATTATCTTATAATGCGAGAGTTGAAGGCTGTAATGTGATAATAGGTGAACTTAACTATAATCACGTCATAAATAACCATCTTCTTGTATAGTTTTGATGATAAAAGTGATAACAAAATGCCCGTGTTAGTGTTTTTCATGATTTGCAGGTGATATATGACCAAGGAAGGCTAGGGAGTACTTTTGGAGTAAAAAATGAAGAAAAAGAGGCCAACTGTAAAATTTCTCAAGTAAACCATGCAAAACAGGCCTGATGCAAAATAGGTTTGACCGCGACCGCGCCAGGAACAAGAAACTTCAGGGACTAAAGTATAAAATACGGGATTTTTAGACCTAAACCCTATATTAAACACTAGACTTCGCCCAAAAGAGGCATGTATTGAATTTTAGAGTATATTGGCAAGGAAAACTATTGTGAGAGAACACCCAAAATATATTTCTTCTTTCCTTTGATTTTTATTGCTAGTTGTGATGAATTCTGTCTTAGTTTGTTTTCCCATAGCCATGAGTAGCTAAATCCTTTGTCTAAGGCTTTGATGGAACCTATTGGGGGATGAACTTCTAATTTATGTGAATACAAATTGCTAGTTTCAATCTCTATTTGTTCAACTTTGTGCTTGTTGTAGTTAATTGACAGGATCCTCAATTAGTTGTGGCTATTTAGTGTGCATAACTTGGAAGAGAGTGCATATTTAGGTTATTGTTGAATAACACCACTCCTAAAGTATAAGAAAAATTTATAATTGTGGGTTTAAAGGTGGGATTAGGGATAACGAATCCTTGGGTATAATCTAAAGTGAATTGTGCTAAATAAAGTAAGCTAGTGTATCTCGAGAGAGTGTATTTAGTATATTACTATGATTAATTGGGAGATATTTACGGTAAGATGAGCGTTCATGATTGATACAGATGTGTTGGTAAATTTGTATGAGCATAAACAGAAGGGATTCCATCAATAGGGGAAATTAGTGCCTTAGATTCTTCTCATCATTGTTTACAACCTTAGCATTTTAGTTTACAGATGTTTAATTTACTTGCAATCATAGTTAGTAAAGAATCCTTCAACTGTAATTCAAACATTTGGGAAAATGGTTCTGAAGAGTTTAGTGGGTTTAAAGATAGTGATTGATAGGTTAACTCTCTGTGGATTCGACCATGGGCATAATACTCGGGTTATATTTGCAACGTCCGCAAAGTCCTTTTTAGAAGGCATAGTTGGGCGTGATTAAATTTTGGCGCCATTACCGGGGAGTTAACAGAATTATCAATTACCATTGACAGAAATACAAAAATTCTTATTGTAGTCAGTTTTCTCTCTACCCAATTTTTCATTGAAAATTTGACGGTCGTTGACTTGGTTGCTCAGGTGTATGCCTAGAAAGTCTACAAGGACAGGAGAACTACTTGAAGGGCTCTCAGACCACGAGAAAATATTTTGGGCATTGAACTGTGCCAACAAAAGACTTCAACAATCCCAACAAACACACGAACTCAAAATTGATATAGGAGACGTAAATGACCCCAACGGAAATGTCAGGAATGAACAAGCTAGCTTAAATGCCAGAGAAGTGGCACCTCATATGCCTGAGGGTGCACTATATGACTGGGCATAGCCGATAGCTGACAATCTGGCCACTGCCATTGTTGTGCCCGCAATACAAGCTGAATCGTTCCAGATCACAAATAAGATGCTACATTTGTTGCAAAACAAGGGACTCTTTTTTGGGACACAAGTAGAAGATCCTTAGCAACACTTGAAGAACTTCCTGTCTATATGCAAAACTCAAAGGCAACCCAACGTGACTCCGGAAGCAATCGGGCTATTATTGTTTCCATTCTCGGTGATAGGAGCTGCTTAGGTGTGGATAAACTCACTCCCCATAAACTCTATAGAAACTTGGGATGAATTAGTCAAGCAATTTTACAACAAGTTCCACCCACCCAACAAAACTGCTCAACAAATTGATGAGATCGTGAGTTTCAATCAGAAACCAATAGAGACACTATACGAGACATGGAGCAGGTTTAAAGGAATGTTGGTTATGTGTCCCCATCATGGTGTTCTAGAACAGATGTTAGGGAAACGGTTTTACATGGGACTATCAGACAACATGAAGAATATTGTAGATGCCACTGCTGGTGGGGCGTTCCTGGGCAAGACTTGGAAGAAGGTCAGAGTTTACTTGATAAAATGACACAAAATTCGGGATGGACATCCACGAATGCACATATCACTCCAGTGGTACACTCAATTCCTCTTGATCCTTCTAATACAATGGCTGAAAATATGGCGACTCTCTTGACACAAATGAGCATCCTCACAAAAAAATGTGAAGGAATCAGGGCAGAAGCAGTAGGTACATACAGTAGATACTACCAATGGGGGCTTGTTCACATCCTGCATTAGCCAGCCAATTGGTAATCCTTGGAATGCAGAGCTTGATCATCATCATCAGCACACTACAGATATGAACTATGTGGCTAACTATGGGGGTCAGAGATAAGGAAATCAGAACTGGGGTCAGCAGACTCAGCAGCAATACATGCCACCTCAGCCATAGTATAACACCGAAAATATGGGAGGTATGAGACCCCCAACAACATGGCACCGTATCCTAGACCACAGGGGTACAATAATCAGCAGCAATGGTATCACCCACCTCAACAGCAACATGGTGGAAGACACGAAGATGGATTTGCAAGACGAGAAGCAATGATGCAGTAGGTTATTGGATCCAATGCAAAGACAAATGAAAGAGTGGATGCACATGATGCAGCTATAAAAAATATTGAAGTACTAGTAGGCCAGATTTCAATGTCGCTGAACAATCATCCTCAAGGGACATTACCTGCAGATACCCAAATCAATCCAAAAGATCAGGGCCCAAAACTGCTCATGGCGGTAAGTCTCCGTAATGGCAGGGATCTAGATGTAGAGCAAGAGAGAGCTCGAGAAAACATACAGGCTGAGACACTCATTCCAGTGTCCATTGAGTTGGATGAGTCTACGGTATTGATAGAAGTGACAGTCCAACCCGCACTTGAAGAAAAGAATATGCAGCATGAGACTGAGAAAACTGAGCCAGTTGAAGAGCTCATAACTGACATAGTAGCTAAGAAAGAGAAATCTCTAGTGATTTTAAAGAAAAGACCTCCTACACCATTTCCACAGAGGTTGGCCAAGTATCAAAAGGAGGAGCAGTATAAAAAGTTCTTTGAGATGCTCAAACAAATCCAGGTAAACATTCCATTGATTGAAGCTTTAAAAGAGATGCATGGATATGCTAAAGTGATGGACTTGATGTCGCGGAAGTTTTACTTCCAAGACTTGGCCACGGTAACACTTACTCAGACCTGTAGTGCAGTGGTAACTAAACCTGTTGCTGAAAAGCTATCTGATCCAGGTAGCTTTACAATTCCATGCACTATTGGGAACTTTGCCTTTGCTAAGCCACTCTACGATTTAGGTGCCGGCAATATTATGCCTCTGGTTATTTATAAGAGGTTAGGCATTGGGAGAGCTAGACCCACCTCTATGTTGTTGCAGCTAGCCGACAGGACTGTGAAGCGTCCATTTGGGATCCTTGATGATGTGCTTATTCAGGTAGGGAAATTTATGTTCCCTGCAGATTTTGTAATCTTAGATTGCAAAGTGGATGAACAAATTCCTATAATCTTTGGACGACCATTCTTGGCCATGGGGAGAGATCTAATTGATTGTGAGACTGGGGAGCTCAAGATGAGGCTCAATGATGAAAAAATTATATTCAATGTGCAGAAATCTATGAGGCGACCAAGTGATTTCTCCAATTGATCTATTATTGATGTCATCGATGTAATTGTAGAGTCTGATGATGAGGTATTGACGGTTGAGGATTCCCTTGCTGCATGCTTGATGAATTTAGATGAAGTGAATGGTGAGGATTTGGCGGAATGGGTGTTGGCATTGGAAGGTAGAGGGTTATGGGATAGAAATCTAGAGTTTAAGCCCTTGCACTTAGAAAAGAGAGAGACCCCTCCAGCAAAGCCATCCATTGAAGAACCACATAAGCTGGAACTAAAGTCATTGCCAGCCCACCTCAAGTATGAATTTTTGGGGCTCGACTCCACATTACCTATTATTATCTCATCTTGTTTGTTAGATGTGCAGGTTCAACAGCTTTTGTAGGTACTAAGGGAGTTCAAAACTTCCATTGGGTGGACCATGGCAGACATCAAGGGGATCATCCCCGCCTATTGCATGCACAAGATTCTGCTGGAAGAGGGGCACAAACCTTCCAGGGAACATCAGAGGAGGCTGAACCCCAATATGAAGGAAGTGGTGAAGAAGGAAGTGATAAAGTGGTTGGATACGGAAATTATTTTCCCAATCTCTGATAGTAGCTGGGTTAGCTCAGTTCAATGTGTTACTAAAAACGGTGGCATGACGGTTGTGAAGAATGACAACAATGAACTAATCTCAACAAGAACCGTCACAGGCTGGAGAATTTGCAAGGATTATCGAAAGTTGAATCTAGCCACCCGGAAAGACCACTTCCCACTTCCCTTCATTGATTAGAAGCTTGATAGATTGGCAGGGAGGTCACACTTTTGTTTTCTGGATGGGTACTCAGGGTACAATCAGATCTCTATTGCACTTCAGGACAGAGAGAAAACCTCATTCACCTGCCCATATGGCATTTATGCCTTTAGGAGGATGCCATTTGGCATATGCAATGCACCCGCCACATTCCAATGGTGCATGATGGACATATTCACTGACATGGTAGAGGATATAATGGAGGTGTTCATGGATGACTTCTCAGTGGTGGAAAATTCATTTGAGGAGTGCCTAATAAATATGACGCGTGTGCTGAAATGGTGCATCGAGGCTAACTTGGTTCTAAATTGGGAGAAGTTCCATTCCATGGTACAAGAAGGAATAGTCTTGGGGAACTGGGTGTCAAGCAAGGGAATAGAGGTGGATCGAGCAAAGGTTGATGTAATAGCAAAGTTGCCTCCACCAACTTTAGTCAAAGCCATAAGAAGTTTTCTTGGACATGCCGGTTTCTACCGGAGGTTCATAAAAGACTTCTCCAAAATTGCCAACCCTCTCTGTAAGTTGTTAGAGAAAGATCACCCGTTTGTATTTTCTGATGATTGCAGGGTAGCGTTTGAGGAATTAAAACAGAGGCTGGTCACCGCACCCATCATTGTTGCCCCCAACTAGGAGCAACCGTTTGAATTAATGTGTGATGCTAGTGACTATGCAGTGAGGGAAGTGCTGGGCCAGCGGAAAGACAAATTGATGCACCCGATTTATTATGCTAGTAGAACACTCCCGGTTGAACTACACAGTGACGGAAAAGGAGATGCTAGTTGTGGTTTTTGCTTTTGACAAGTTCCGGTCCTATCTGATAGGATCCAAGTAATTGTATAAACTGACCATGCAGCTCTTAGGTACTTAATAGAAAAAAAAGAATCTAAGCCACGCCTGATTCATTGGGTGTTACTACTGCAAGAATTCGATCTTGAAATATATGACCGGAAGGGCACTGAGAATCAAGTCGCTGATCATCTATTACGACTTGAGGGAGCTGTAAAATATAGTAGAGGTTGAGGAAATTCTGGAAACATTTCTAGACAAGCAGTTGCTCGCCACAACTCATTAGGAAGTGCAATGGTATGCGGACTTTGCTAATTACCTGGCCAGTGGTATTGTTTCTCACGACCTTTCATCGATCTAGAGGAAAAGATTTTTTCGTGAAAGCTAATTGTATTACTGGGATGAGCCCTATCTGTTTAAAATATGACTTGATAACATGATCCGGAGATGTGTCCCCGAAATCGAACAATCTTCTATTTTGCAGGCTTGTCACGCATCGACGCATGGCGGTCACTTTGGAGGAATCAGGACAGCAGCAAAGGTGCTAGAGGCTGGATTTTTCTGGCCAACGGTGTTTAAAGATGCTCAATTATGGGTAAAGGGTTGTAATGAATGCCAACGCACTGGGAATATTTCCCTGCACCACGAGATGCCCATGAACCTAATTTAAGAGGTGGAAGTGTTTGACGTTTGGGGGATTGATTTCATGGGTCCCTTCGTCAGGAAATAAGTACATTCTTGTTGCTGTAGACTATGTGGCCAAGTGGGTAAAAGCTGTCGCGTTACCCACCAATGATGCAAAAGTGGTGGTTGGGTTTATAAATAAGAACATATTCACTCGCTTTGGGATACCACGCGCAATTATCGGCGACGGGGGCACTCACTTCTGCAATATGGCCTTTGAAAAATTGTTAGCTAAGTGCGATGTATGCCACAAGGTGGCTACTCCGTACCACCCACAGACTAGTGGACAGGTTGAGGTATCCAACAGAGAGATCAAGAGTGTATTGACAAAAATCGTGAACACCACAAGAATTGATTGGGCGAGAAAGCTAGATGATGCACTCTGGGCTTACAGAACAGCTTTCAAGACACCAATTGGTATGTCACCATACAAGTTGGTGTTTGGGAAGGCCTGTCACCTACCTGTAGAACATGATCATAAAGCATGGTAGGCACTAAAAGAGCTAAACTTAGACATGGAAGCTGCGGGCATTTCAAGAGTCACCGAATTACATGAGCTCGAGGAGTTTTGGTATCTTGATTTTAAGAGCACAAGGCTATACAAGGAGAGAATGAATAGGCTACACAATCAGAACATCATTGAGCAAAATTTCAAACCTAGGGACATCGTATTACTTTACAACTCAAGACTAAGGTTGTTCCCGAGTAAGCATAAGCCACGATGGTCTAGAACATTTTGAGTAGTTGAAGTTTTCCCATCAGGAGTTGTAGAAGTTGCCACTAAGAATGACTCTGGTACATTTAGAATCAATGGTCAGCGATTGAAATTATATGTGGGTATGTGCGTGCCTAAGGAAATGTCTGAGATGCACTTGAATGAACCACAGAGGTCGAGCGAGCCTTTATTACGCTCATCTGAGTCGTGTCGCAACGTTAAATCAGGCACTACGTATGAGGCAACCCATAAAATTGTTGTAAGTGTAATCTTTTTGCTTAAAAAAACCGTCAGATTCAGAGAAGTTCCCAGATCGCGGTTGCACCGTGACCGCGGTCAAACCACGGTCAATACACTTCTCTAAAGTTAGTCCACCGCGCTTTCACCGCGACCGCGGTCAAACCGCAGTGAAAAAACCTTTCTGAATCTCATTGACCGCGGTTCCACCGCCCGCGATTACGGTCAAACCATGGTAGAAACCCCTCTCTGAATCTGGTCTACCGCAGTTCCACTACGACCGCGACAGAACCGCGGCAGACCTAGACGGTCCCAGGTACATTTTTTTAATTCTTTTGTTTTCTTTTTAATTCACCCCTTTTAAACTAAACCCTCCCCCAACCCTTATTTTCCATCGGCAAGATATCGCCCCACCCCAAAACCCTTCTCTTTTCCTATTTTTTTCTCTCTTCTTCTTCCTCCCCTTTTTTTCTCCAACCTCCATTGTCATCCCTCCCAAACCTCCTTCTCCACTACTCTCCCACCCCCTTATTCAAGAAAGTAAGTTCTCTTCTTGTTGTTTCTATTTCTTTTTCATAATTAGTATAATTTAGTTTTGTTAGATTAAGTAAACCCTAGTTAGGATTAGTGTTCAATTTTTAATTTTTGCTTTTATATTGTTTTCTATTGTTGTATTTGATGCTTATGAGTTTGTTTAGTGCTAATTTGGTTGGGTCTTCATTATACTTTAATTGTGGGGGTTGTTTTGATAACTTGGAGGCCTAGAAAATATTTTTATGATGTAGCTTGGTGAAGGGCCATATTTGGCCAAAAATTGGGGATTTCTCGTGTTATTTTGAGGCGTTGTGTGCCTATTCTAGGTTGTGGGGTATTGTAATCGGTGAGTGGAGGTGTTGTAATTGTTGTGCACTATTTGAAAGAATATGTTTGGGGTGTTGTACGTGGGTGACCCTTCACACCCTGTTAGGTGGGCTAGTTTGAAAGAAAGAACTCGATGGGGGTTATTATTTTGGTGCCATCGGGTGGCGAAGTCTGAGTACCCATCCGACTGGCACTAGTTAGGGAACATGTGATGGTTCTTCTGATTCCTTGCAGGTAATATGGCTTGTAAGAAGCAAAAGAGAGTGGTAGGCACGTCCTAGCAGCCTACATATGATGCCTCCCAGTTTGAATCAGAACTAGCGGAGGACGACTTTAATGCCAAGGCTATGAGAACTTCATCCATGAGATCCCGCTTGACCGGGCAGCCTTCCGAGTAGAAAAGGAAGATATGTATGAAGAAATTTGGAGGAGGGAAATGGAATTCTTATTTGATGACCCCGGTCCGGTAAACAAGATGCTTGTTAGGGAGTTTTATGCAAACTGCCCGTTAAACTTAGGTAGGGAGGTGATTGTGCGAGGTAAGGTGGTCAACGCCACAATTTCCATGATTCGCCAGGTGTTGCGGCTGCCTCAGTTCACCAGTGACATCGACTACTACCACAATAGGCCAGGGTTCACATAGGAGGTCATAACTGACATACTCTACGTAGGGGGGCGACCAACCTGGATATGTGACCACATCACCCTAAACTCCAACTCTTTTACCCACTTGGCTAAGTGTTGGTTAATTGTCATCTGCAGCCGGTTCTTTCCCTCAAGCAACACAACTGACGTGAACTTCCATCGTGCACTGTCGACATAGTGCTTCGTAACGAAGAAGTATTTTGATGCAGCTAGGGTAATTAGTGATGAAATTGTCCTACGGGGACCTCTGCTATCAAAGGGATTCTACTTCCCTTCTTTGGTGACTACACTATGCCTGCTGAGAAATGCCCTCACCAATCCTGGCGATGGAGAATTTCCCCCGAAAGTAGCATTCAGAGCCTTAAGCATCAGAGTGTGTTGGGGTACACATACTCAAATTGAGATAGATGATGATGATGATGATGATCTGGTTCCTCTTGCAGCGTCCAGGAGATCGACCAACAGTGTCGGACCCTCTCGGCGCCCCCATAATGGGACATGCCTATCCAGATCACAGTCTACCCAGCCTATGTTGCGTTCCATAGAGGAAGAGGTTGCGGATCTCTGCACCTCGGTGGATGGCCTACACACGCAGATGGATGCCATGTCTCAGAGGCAGTCCAGATCTGAGAGTCGATTTATGGCCTGGTTCCGTGCATTAGGGAGAGCTTGCAATGTAGACTCCACCACCGTCTCCGACTCTGATTGAGTCTCAGGAAAGTCTTCTGACCCTTATGCTCTTTACTTTCTTGATATGACATGGGGACATGCCATGATTTTAAGTGTGCGGTGGGAGGCTTGCTCTGATTATGTGTTGTAATGTATATAGACGTTGTTTGTGTTGTAGCAATAGATTGATGTGTTGTATATATTTGAGTGTGCTTATATTAGGAGTAGCTGACTTGGCCCAACAACGGACACTTGTTGACGGGTCTCTTGAGGGTTAAAGTCAGAATTAATTTAAACTGGAAAAAAAAACAAAGTTAGAGGACTCTTCTTGAGGACGGACCACTTGGACAATACTTTTGAGGGAAGTAGTCCATGTAGATTTTTTATTTTATTTTTCTCTTCTAGGTAGTGTAGTACTTTTCCCTTGGTTTTTCTTTTGACCACGGTTCTTTTCTAAGGGATTTTCTTGAACCGGGTTAGGTAGATTTTCCTTTTGTAGTTTTAGGACTAAGATGGGTAAAGGATAGAATGCAACCCCTAATATGCACACTTGCAAATAACTAAAGCGAACTTGAGAGTGTGACGTCTAGGCTCGTTTGTGGACTCGTAAATTTATGCCTTAATTTTGCACATATTGTCTTGCTTGAATGCTCATATAAATATGTTGATGAACTGATTCGAAATGAGTTACATGCTAAGTGTGTGGGAGATATTATTTGCATTTTGTGCTTGCATGCGATACCTAGAACTTGCCATATGTGTTTGAAAAGTGAAATATAAGTTGTTTGGTTTGAGGGATGATTGAGGAATTTCTTTGTGCAACCCTATATAATTGTGAATCCACCTGTATATATTGCCATAGTTAACCCCTTTGAGCCTGAAGCCTGTTCATTGATAACCCTATAATGACCTAAATCTTAGTGTTTGAATAGCTTGATTTTTTGAACCTATACCTCCTAGAAATACTTGAATCGCTAAATAATGTACAAAAGTCAAAGTGTGGGGTAGTAGAGAGTTAGCGAAAAAGGAGAATCAAGAATGAATTATTTGATTGGTGCACTAGCATTGTAAAAGAAAGAAAAAAAATGAGACAAAAAAAAAAGTCAGTTGCACTTAAAGAAAAGTGGGGGTCACATATGAAACAAAAATGTGGAAGAACGATTGGGTTGAACATGGAAATTAAAATAAAAGGAAGTGTATATTAAAAGTGCTTAGGGAGGTTAGTCATTATATCCAAATATATCCTACCCGTCCCTTAGCCTACATTACAACCAACTGAAGACCTCTTGATCTTTGATTGAACAACTCGATTAGTAGAGTATTACACTAGGGGCAAGCTTATAGTGTATCTGTGTAGCATGTGAATGCTCTTTACTGAGAGTGAGTGAATTCTTTCTATCCTTGGTTCCTTATTGTTTGAATTTTATGTGTGGGGAACTTCTCATAGACTTTTGATGTGAGGGAATATGACTCAGGAAGAAAAAGTAAATCTTTACTTCTATTAGAGTAACTAGAGTGAGCACGAGTGTGTCATGGCATGAGAATCTGCATCTGAGGTATGATTGTTGAACTGCTTAGGTTGGTCCTTTGTAATGGCGGGTGTGATATAAATTGAGGTAATGCATCAAATGGTTAGTCCTAGAAGTGTGGTTTATCTTGCTCGAGGACGAGACAAGGTTTAAGTGTGGGGTATTGATAATAGGTGAATTTAACTATAATCATGCCTTAAATAACCACCTTCTTGTATAGTTTTGATGATAAAAGTGATAACAAATGCTCTTATTAGTGTTTTTCATGATTTACAGATGATATATGACCAAGGAAGGCTAGGAAGTACTTTTGGAGTCCAAAATGAAGAAAAAGAGGCCAACTGTGAAACTCCCAGTAAACCATGCAAAACAGGCCTCAAGATTCAGAAAACTGGGTTGACCGCGGTACCACCGCGACCGAGGCAGAACCGCGGTGGAAGAAGGCTGCAGATAAATTGAGATTCAGAGAGCATTTGGCCGCGGTTTGAT
Organism: Nicotiana noctiflora; assembly: GCA_032618575.1. Taxonomy (NCBI): domain Eukaryota; kingdom Viridiplantae; phylum Streptophyta; class Magnoliopsida; order Solanales; family Solanaceae; genus Nicotiana; species Nicotiana noctiflora. The sequence goes on along the minus strand of JASVEL010012385.1, from coordinate 54,172 downwards.
AGAGACCGCGGCAGGAGCAATAAACTTCAGGGACTAAAGTGTAAAATACGAGATTTTTAGACCTAAACCCTATTTTAAACACTAGACTTCGCCCAAAAGAGGCATGTGTTGAATTTCAGAGTATCTTGGCATGGAAAACTATTGTGAGAGAATATTTAAATTATATTTCTTCTTTTCTTTGATTTTTATTGCTAGTTATGATGAATTCTATCTTAGTTTGTTTTCCCATAGCCATGAGTAGCTAAATCCTTTGTCAAAGGCTTTAATGGAACCAATTGGGAGATGAACTTCTTGTTTATGTGAATACAAATCACTAGTTTTAATCTCTATTTGTTCAACTTTGTTCTTGTTGTAGTTAATTGACATGATCCTCAATTAGTTGTGCCTATTTAGTGTGCATAACTTGGAAGAGAGTGTATATTTAGGTTATTGTTGAATAATGCCACTCCTAAAGTATAAGAGGAATCTATAATTATGGGTTTAAAGGCGGGATTAGGGATAACGAAGCCTTGGGTGTAATCTAAAGTAAATTGTGCTAAATAAAGTAAGCAAGTGTATCTCGGGAGAGTACATTTAGTATATTACTGTGATTACTCGGGAGAGATTTATGGTAAGATGAGTGTTCATGATTGATAGAGATGTGTTGGTAAATTTGTATGAGCATAAACAGAAGGGATTCCATCAATAGGGGAATCAGTGCCTTAGCTTCTTCTCATCATTGTTTACATCTTAGCGTTTTAGTTTACAACTATTTAATTTACTTGCAATCATAGTTAGTAAAGAAACCTTCAACTGTAATTCAAACATTTGGGAAACTGGTTATGAAGAGTTTAGTGGGTCTAAAGATAGTGATTGATAGGTTAATCTATGTGGTTTTCGACCCTGAGCGTAATACTCGAGTTATATTTGCAACGTGCGCAGAATCCTTTTTAGAAGGCATAGTTGAATGTGATCATAAACCGTGCAATGTTAACACTTAGCGCATATCTCATAAGTTACTTGATTGAACCAAAAGTCCTTTGAATAATCAAATAGACAATACGGTCACAATTCAAATTGAAATAATGTTATACTAATGATGAGTAATCTCTTGGTCACAACTGTTCAATTATATCTTCCGTACTTTCTTAATTATTAACGAATATATAAAATAAAATAAATGATGAAAGAGTTCTAGGATATCTAATTACACAATAGACGACATTATTAACACTTCCTCTGGATTTCACGAGGTAATATAATATACACATAATTTATGTATTTGTTGTGGTCAAGCAAATACGCAAGTATATGCGGTTGTCTAATAGTAAAGTAATAAGATAGAATATCTCACCTACGAGAACTTAAAATTAATTATTGACTAAATTAGATTATCCTAATTACCTAAACAAGAATTAAACGTAAAAGTATATGATTCTAATCTAATTAAAAAAACAAATAATGAATTCTAAACAAAAGAAGAGCATATTTTATATTATCAATGTGATGAAAACGATCTAGGGTTATAGGCTATCTAACAATCCTATTGTATTCCTCGATTGAATTGACTAACTATTTCATCTAGCTTATTGGTTGACAAGATTAATATTGCTCATAAGAATCTACCGAGTTCTTACTCGTCTATTCAAGCTAACATAACGCTTATATGTCTATGCAATTAGAAGTAGCAAGAACACATTTATAATTTATGTACATTAATCAAGCAAGGCAATTAGGTATATGTCTATCCTAACCACGAATATGTTCCCCGATGGTGAGGTTCAAGAACTTGCTCTACTCAATCTTATGTGCAATATAGAATTCCCACTTTCGAGTTCATTTCTAGATTCGTAGATAGTATTCAATTGGTGATAAAAAAATCAAATAATGAAGCGCAAGATTGAATAAATAAACTAATACAACAAATTAAGAAATCAACATCTGAATAACAATAGTCATGAAAGAACCACAACCCTCGAATGTGAAGTTTAGCTCCACATAGACATGGTAGCCAAACAATAAATCATACAAAGAAACATAAAAATTACTAAGTTTGGTGGAAGAAAAGGTGAAATACGGCCTATACTGCGGTAGTTCGTGAGTGTTAAAGGCTGAGGCAGAATAGTGCGCGAAGAGACACGCGAAGGACGTGCGAGTTCGCGCGATGCTGGTCCAAAAAGAGCTATTTAGAGGTAAAATTGGAAATCTGGAGAGAAACTCACTTAACCTATATAAAGTCAAGCTCGCCCAAGGTCAAATCATCAATGTTTTCATAGTTTAGTGCAAGAAATCAAGAGGCAAGAGGCAAGGAGGAATTTGGACTATCAAGTTCTTCTTTTCTTCTCTTTGTCTTTTCTATTTTTGATGAAATTGAACCTAATTGTGATGAACACTAGTATGAGTGGCTAAAACTCATTGTTTTGGGATTGTAATTTAGCCATGAATATTGTTGTTTGATATTACCTTGATTATAATTCATTCATATATGATTGTTTCTTCAATTCTATGTTTAATTGCTTAATTGTCTAGCCAGCTGTTATGTTCTATTCACTATCTATACTATGCTTGGGAAAGCCGTCTTTAGATTAGAGAAGAATTGAAGAGAGCGTGATCTTAACTCTTAGGGGGAGCGAATTTATGGTTAGGATAGGAATATACTTAATTACCGCGCTTAATTAAATATCATAATCTTAATGCATTCTTAATAGATTGATTTTATAGGAATATAGGCGTTAATATATTGAGAATATGTGAATAGTACTTCAGGAGAATACTATGAGAGAATTATCTATTAATTAGTGACCATGAATGAATTATATGAAAGGCAGAGTTAATTAGAACACAATACGATTGGTGAATCGATCACAACCCTGGAATACTTCTCTACTGAACACACAACAATCAACTTGTTACTTGATAATTTAGTTAATATTTAGGATCGTAGTGTCATAATTATATTATTGGATTTTGTTTTTAACCGGATTGAATAACAGTTTTAGCAAATTAGTAAGTAGTTTATACAAGTCTCTGTGGGTTCGCACGACACTCAGCTTATCGTTATATTACTTGTACGATCACATATACTTTCGTGTCTGTTTGGGAGCAACAATGATCTTTTTTGTGGTTCACATTATTTAATTTTTTTAAATATCAAAAAAGAATTAACTCATTTTTTTCAAAGTTGTTGTTGGGGTAAATAGTATATTCAATGAACAAATTAAGGTTAATATACTTCCACAGGTCCACAATAATTGGCCAATTTATTTTTTTATTTTGATAAAAAATAAGTGTTCATTTATATAATCAAGAAAAAAATTACTTTGTTATTCCAAATTACCCTTATGTACGTACCTCTAAAATGTCATTTAGTCCGTCACATTTGAGAAGAGAAGTAAGTGCTACTATAATTAGGTTGCAACATTTAATAGAGGGTTATTTAGTACACTAATTATTTTTTTCTAGAATTTAGTATTATTTTTAATGGGTGTACCCAAAGCTAATGGGAGTAGTTAATTTCATTGTTAATTAATGCTAAAAGATGGATTACTTAATACGTATGAAAATAATTAAAGTGGACCGAAGGAAGTAATATATATATATATATATATATATATATATATATATATATATATATATATATATATATATATATATATATATATATATCAACTTTCATTACTAAAGACAAAATATTATGACAGAATTACATTCTATGTCAGTCGCCCCAATTTTAGAATCAGAAATAGCCCATATTTTGGAACTTTACTCGGCATAGCCCATTTTGCAGATAATGCATAGGGCATTTTCATCGGTTAACCTACTGACAGCCTCCTTTTATCCTTCTTTTTTCTTTCTTCAACTTTTTACTAAAACATATATCCAAATGCTTTTTTCTCTTTTAACTGCAGCAGTCATTCTCTCATTCAACCTAACACGAAGGACTTTTCCATTACTGTAATAAACATCTCGTCAAGGAGACTAAATCGCTATTTCTATTTGGAGTCCATTTTTTTGTGCAATGTGAATTTTTGTAAGACAAAATGTGTTTATCCTCCATAATAATTTTGTGTTTCATCTCAAATTGCTGGAAAGAGGTTGAAGAGTCGTAGATATCCTCAATTTGTTTCCTTCAATTTTCAAGGTAAATAGGTCGACGATGAAGTCAGTGAAGTCATTCGAGAATGAAAAAGAGCTCTTGTGTTGTATTCAGACAATTTTCAAGTTCTTCAGATGATGTTCCAGTTTTGTCTTCTTTTATAAAATAATTCCATCTCCATCTTCTCTCCTCTTTAATTTTCAGATCTAACTCCCTATGAAAAATTTATTTTGATATTTTGATAGTGAAATAGAGGTGTAATATTGAACATAAGATGTGTTCGAGTATAAATATTGTATAACCACTATTTATACACACCTATACATTATTGTATAATTATGTATAAATATATATAATTGTGTATAAATATATATATATATATATATATATATATATATATATATATATATATATATATAATTATATATAAATGTGTATATATGTTCATAATATCACTTATCTTCTTTTTCTCTTTCTCTTATTCTTTTAATATACATTATTATATATTCCATATATAAATTTATACATAGTTATACATCATTATACATGTACTGCATATGTATATCAAATTAAATTTTTTTCCTGTTTTCTTCCTTTTTCTGGAATAACTCATGTATAAATCTACTTTTCTTGTTGATTCTCCGCCAAATCACGAACTTGCAACAATTGTTTCTAAATTTTACCATATAAGTAGAATCAGCAAAAAATTGGGGGACAACTTGCAGCAATAAAGACAAATTAGGGGAGAAATATCAAAATTATACGACGTAAGAATTAGAAAATCTCATGACTTCATCTAAATAAGATAATTGTCCTGATTAAACTCCGTTGTCGAATAAAAAAACTAAAATACTCCTTTTCAAATATTAGCTGATTATTTTTGGGCTACAAATTTATAAAATTATAATTAGACTACTATGTTACAAGTTAAATATGTGAGTTATATTTATATAAAATTATTCCAAATATTAATTAGCGTAACGTAAGAAAACCACATGTGATATGCATGCAAAAATACGGATGACTCTAAGGCATGAGGAATTGAGCCGTAGAGGTCGTCCCCTACCCATTCCTATCTGATGTACTATTTTAATAATGGGTAAGTACAGTCGTTGACAGCCTTATAGTGCAAATTCCAGTGGGTGAATGAGATAAAAAATCCTTGGCAGGCTGCGCGACGTTCTGTATGAATCCGGATATAATCGGGATCAAATACAAGTATTGATATCGGGTGCGGAAAAAAAAAGAACACTTGGTAAGTATCTATATATGCTCTTCTAAATTAAATAAAAAGTTTTTTGGTGAGTATGCCAGCAACTCTTAACCATTTATGCTCAAACAGAGTTTCTTTAAAATCTACTATATTAATTATAACGTATCAGAAATACTAATTTGACACTACAAAAGAAGCTGTCAATATTAAATTTTAATTAATTACTACGTATTATTTGCATTTACGTACTAATAGAATACTCCGTCACAAAGGCATTTAATCCTTTTTTACTTTTTGGAAGTATCAAGAAACCCAAACGATGTGACAAGGAGTGCAAATCAAGAGAAATCTAATGGAAGTACTTATATATATATGTACATAATATATAGATGACAAAACAAATTATAAATATTTGGGGCTCACAAATCTTAGTCATGAGTCATGCATTAGTTGATTTTTCATGAAGAGGACATATGATATAAGCCTACTTATTTTACAGTAGATAAATTTGTTTGGCAAACTACTGGTAAGCAAAGGCGGATCTAGGATTTTAAGTTTATTGGTTTTTGTCGCAATTACAAATTAATATATAATAACAATTGGATTTTTTATGAGGATAAATCAGATAAATGATACGACACGGCTACGCGTACACGTGGTCGGCCCCGATGAAACGAATGAGGAGGGCGCCCCCTTATGGGGACGGCAACATCCGCGGACGTCCTCGTTTACGGCCGCGTGACAAGAAGGACGCGGCCCCGCCTTTGAGACACCAAATTGGCGGATCTATCTAGAAGGGCGTCCCCAGTCCCCCGGCCTATACTTTAATTACGTTTGTAATATCCGGACGTTAATGTAATAGTTGGGCGAGAGGACCTTCTCACTATATAAGGGAGGGCCTCCCCCATTTGTAGGGGGATCTGATTTTGATAATAAGACATCTCTCTCTCTCTCTATATCTACATTGTTCTTCTCTCTATTACTAACATTGCTACTGCTCACTTTTTCTACATTAAATTTTACTATCTCCATATACGAACCACCCATCCACATTGGCCCGACGATCAATCTTCGATTTATATTATCATTGATTCTGATTATCCCATCGTTTATACTGATTGATTAGTTCAAAGATACTTAATATCTTTTGAACAAATAATTTGGCGACGTCTGTGGGGATTTCGAGAATCAAACTCGTAGTATACATTCACGAAGATCCGATCAAACAAAAACTTTTCAAAGATGGTTGAAAGTAACACACGACCCACGATCATGGCTGAAGTTACTGCAAACCTCCTGGGTGCAATGAATGAGGCTAGAGGAAGCACAGCCATCAACGCCACTCTCTCTATCGCACCTGAAGTTGAAACCTCCCCCACACCCCTGGGAAGGGATTCCAATCCAAAAGAGGCACCTCCAGTAGTCAAGAGGATACTGGAGGAATGGCTAGCTAGCACACTGAGCAGCCTTGCGGAAATGCCACCGCAAGGCTGCGAGAATGTCGTTCCGGCCACCAGCAATACCATCGCAACAGACGAACAGGAAGAAACACGGACCAACAGCCGGCCCGTCGAGACCCAAGCGCACGATGACACTCTGGCTACCATCCTGAGGAAAATGAAGGAAATGGAGGGCGAAAACCAGGCCCTCCGCGACCAGATGAAAGAGCACCGAGACAGGGTTGATAAGATTCCCGGGGCTCCCAAACTACTACCCAAGCGGGACGTAGGAAGGTTCGTGGAACAACCATACTCCGAGGGAGCAGCACCGTACACTATCCCAAAAACCTTCAAGATGCCCCCATACCTGAAGGTGTACGACGGGACCACCGACCCCGAGGACCATCTCATCCACTACGTCACTGCAGTAAAAGGTAACGACCTGTCCAAAGAACAAGTACCATCGGTGTTGCTGAAGAAGTTTGGCGAAACGCTGACCGGAGGAGCGCTAATCTGGTACTCTCAACTACCCGCCAAGGCGATCTCAACCTTCGAAGAAATGGCAGACAAGTTCGTTACTGCACACGCGACGCTAAGAAGGCCGAAGCACGGGTAAATGACATATTTGCCGTCAGACAAACCACGGGCGAAGGCCTCGGGGACTTCCTCGTTAGATTCAACGGGGTAAGGATGAGCCTACCAAACGTGTCGGAAGGAATGGCGGTGGCAGCCTTCCAGAACGGGCTCAACAGGGACGGCTCCCGAACAACCAAAAAAATGCTGAGTCGGCTCATGAAGTACCCTCCCACCACCTGGGACAAGATCCACAACACCTACTGCGCCGAAGTGCGGGTAGACGAGGAGGACCTCAACGGGCCGACCCTGCGACTAGCTACCGTACACCCGGACGCTAGAAGGGATCGACGACATGAGGGACGCCGGGAACTCCCCCCACGCCCCAGTAGAGAATGACATCAATCCTTCGCAAGATCTTTACTTCCACCCCCGCGACACACGGATGCGGTGCAGCGTCACGTCGCCCCTTTCAAAAACGACCGAGGTACGCCACCCTTTACTCTCATCACATAAATTTTGTGTTTCACCCTCAGAAGTGGTGTACTCACTGGAGAAGCTCGGCACCAAGGTGCAGTGGCCCCAAAAGATGAAGTAAGACCCAGCCACGAGGAAATCTAAAGTTCTGTGCGAGTTCCATCAGGAACGAGGACACTGGACTGAGGACTGCATCGGCCTATGGCAGGAAGTCGTCAGAATGCTCAATCAGGGGCACCTGAAGGAGCTACTCAGCGACAAAGGGAAAGCTAATTTCGGCCGCTGACGGGAGCACTCCCGGGGACCTCCAAAGCCGCCTTCCCCGACGCGTACGGTAAACATGATCGTCGGGGAAGCGGATGACGCCGCTCAACCACGTCAAACTCACCAACACACACAGATTGAAGAGAACTATCTCCCACGAACGGTATGACGACCTCGAAGGAAGTATCACCTTCGATAAGTCTGACGCCGACGGTTTATTTTTCCCTCACTATGATGCTTTGGCTATTTCCCTGCGTATCATTGATACCGATGTCAGGAGAGTCATGATCGATGACGGGAGCGGTGCCTGCATCATTCATCTAAGAGTCCTCACTCAGATGGGACTCGAGGACAGAATCGCTCCCAGGTGCATAAATCTAACCGATTTTAACAATGCAGTAGAGCGCACGTCAGGAGAGGTGACCCTGCCTGTCCTTGCGAGAGGTGTCACCCTAGAAACGACCTTCTATGTGATGAACCAGAAGACGGCCTACAATGTCATCATCGGACGCCCGTGGATACACGCCATGCGAGCGGTCCCATCAAGCCTGTACCAGGTGATCAAATTCCCTACCCCGTGGGGAATATTCAGCATCAAAGGGGAGCCGCGAACAGCGCAGGAATGCTATAAAATAACCCAGGATTGCGCTCACACAAAACAACTGAGCAAGGCAAGCGCGGAAGCATAGCAATCAACCCCGTCGGGGACTCAAGTAGACCCGACGACCGACGCCATAAGAGACCCAGACATCGTAGAAGCTTGCAATGCTACGGTCGATGAGCTCGACCCAGTTCAGCTGGACTATAACGACCCTAAAAAAAAAGCCCACATCAGTCACGGGCTCGTAAACCCTGGTAAGTAACATGAATTTCTGACTAAACATGTAGACACGTTTGCTTTTTCCCATGCAGACATGCCAGGGATCTCTCCGGATATCGCCACACACCGGCTCAACGTGGACCCATTACACACACCGGTAAAACAAGCCCGAAGAAAGTTCAACACCACCATTAACGAGGCGGTCCGTGAGGAGCTAGACAAACTACTGGCCAACGGTTCCGTCATAGAATCGAAATACCCGCAATGGATTGCCAACGTGGTTATGGTTAAGAAGAAAAGCGGAAAGTGGAGGATGTGCGTGGACTTTACCGACCTAAACATGGCCTGCCCCAAGGACTCCTGCCCCTACCCCACATCGACCAGTTGATCGACGCTACAGCAGGGCATGAACTCCTAATCTTCTAGGACGCCTATTCTGGTTACAATCAAATTCTGATGGCAGAAGAGGATCAGGAGAAAACCACCTTCATCACCCACCAGGGTACTTACTGCTATAGAGTGATGCCCTTTGGGTTGAAAAATGCGGGAGCCATTTACCAGAGGTTAGTCACCAAGATTTTCAACAAACAACTCGGGAAGACTATGGAGGTCTACATCGATGACATGCTGGTTAAATCAGCAAAAAAGGAGGACCATATCGATCACCTGCGAGAGGCCTTCGAGATCCTAAAAAGCTACGGGATGAAGTTGAACCCCGAAAAATGCGCTTTTGGTGTAGCATCTGGAAAGTTCCTCAGTTTCCTCGTATCACAAAGGGGGATCGAGGTCAACCTAGACCAAATCAAGGCGATCGCCTCAATACCGGAAGCGCTCACCAGCAAAAAACAGGTTCAGAAGTTGACAGGCCGAATAGCCGCCCTTTCCCACTTCATCTCCCGGTCGTCGGACAGATGCCACAAGTTCTCCAATATGCTGAGGAAGGATAACGGTTTCCACTGGAACGATGAATGCATCAAGGCCCTCCAAGAACTGAAAGCGTACCTAACATCCCCGCCACTACTGGCAAAGGCAGAACTAAACGAGCCACTACTTATATATCTGGCCGTCTCCGAGGTGGCAGTCAGCGCAGTGCTCGTCCGCGAACAAAAAGGTACGCAATCACCTATCTATTACATTAGTAAGACTCTAGTGGACGCCGAGACTTGGTACCTACACCTCGAGAAGTTGTCATTGGCATTGGTCACGGCTTCCCGAAGGCTAAGACCCTACTTCCAATGCCACCCCATCCGAGTAGTGACCACCTTCCCTCTAAGAAGCATCCTACATAAGCCCGAACTGTCGGGCCGTCTCGCCAGATGGGCTATAGAGCTCAGCGAGCACGATATCACTTATGTCCCCAGAACCGCCATAAAATCACAGGTCCTCGCCGACTTCATAGCCGACTTCAGCGTCGGCCTCTCGCCTGAGGCCGAGAAAGAGGCCTTGCAAATGGCCCCTAACATGAAACCCTGGATACTCCACACCGACGGGGCCGTGAACGCCTCGGGATCGGGACTGTGACTCGTCCTCAAGGTCCCCACGGGCAAGGTTATTCGCCAGTCCATACGATACCCCGAGATGACTAACAACGAAGCAAAGTATGAAGCCGCTATTGCAGGTTTGAAACTAGCCGCCAGGTACGGAGCTCGCCGACTGGTCTTACACTGCGACTCACAACTTGTGATAAATCAAGTCGCCGGAGCCTACCAGATCAAGGAACAGAGGTTACAGAAATATCAAGTCGAAGTCTGTAGACTGATGGCCCGATTTGACGAATGTCTCTTCGAGCAAGTACGCAGGGTACATAATGTCGAAGCCGACGGATTAGCCAAACTAGCCGCAGCGGCCATGAACCTGAGCAAAGAAAGCACCGTCACCCTCATGCATTCCGCCATCGATCGTAGCGAGGTATTCTCTCCACACCTAACATGGGACTGGCAAAACTAGTTCCTTTCATACTTGCAGGAAGGGAAACTACCGTACGACAAAAAAGAAGCTAGAAAGCTTCGCACGCAAGCCGCCAGATATTGCCTGATGAATGGAGACCTCTACAAAAGAACTTTTGGGGGACCTCTGGCCAAATGCTTGGGGCCCAACCAGACGACTCCGGTACTGGAAAAAGTCCATGAGGGTCATTGTGGCGCCCATACAGGAAACAGAGCACTCGTGTGGTGCCTGATACGGGCCGGTTAGTACTGGCCCACAATGAAACAAGACGCAGCGGACTACGTTCGGCGATGCGAGAAGTGCCAAAACTTCGCCCCCATGATACACCAGCCGGTAGAACCTTTCCACTCAGTTACTTCCCCATGGCCATTCATTAAATGGGGAATGGATATAGTCGGACCGCTGCCTCCCGGACGAGGAAAGGTATGTTTTTTGTTAGTTTTAACTGACTATTTTTCTAAGTGGGTAGAAGCAGGCGCCGACATTCCTAAGGAAATAACATGCGACAATGGACGACAGTTCATAGGACAAAAGACAACGGACTTTTTCGAAAACTGGCACATCAAAAGGATACTCTCAACGCCATATCATCCAGCCGCCAATGGCCAAGCGGAATCGTCCAACAAAACTATATTAAATATTCTGAAAAAGAAACTTGAGGACGCCAAGGGACTGTGGCCCGAGCTGCTACCGGAAGTGTTGTGGGCACACAGAATCACTCCCAAGTCCTACACGGGAGAAACCCCTTACTCATTGGTCTATAGGAGCGACGACGAACCAAGTCTCAGATATTCACACATGAGCGGAGACGAGAACGACACAAGCCGGCTACAAGACCTGGACGAGACCGAAGAAAGGAGAGACATGGCCCACATCAGGCTGGTGGTGCAAAAACAGCAGATCGAGAGGTACTATAACAAGAGGATGAAAATCCGCCCGCTCAAGACGGGCGATTATGTACTAAAAGCCAAGACACTGGCATCCAAGGATCCCAACGAAGGAAAACTAGGAACCAATTGGGACGGACCCTACAAAATCATCACAACAGTAGACAAAGGTGCTTTCAAACTAGAGACCATGGATGGAAAGATACTCCAAAACAACTGGAATATCTCATACCTCAAGCGCTTCCACTTCTGAGAGATACCCCCCAAGTCGTACTTTTTTTCCCTCCGCCGGGTTTTGTCCCAATTGGGTTTTCCCGGAGAGATTTTTAATGAGGCGACGACGGAGATGTTCGGAATCACTTGTATGATGCTCTAAGTGCACCGGTCGGCACTAATAGCACATCACAGGGACTAGGGCTACGGCCATGTTGTATGAAAGACTACGGCCATCTCCAATAAATGAAGGGCTACGGCCATGATTGTACGAAAGGTTACGGCCATCTCCAATGAATAAAGGGCTACGGCCATGTTGTATGAAAGGCTACGGCCATTTCCAATAAATGAAGGGTTATGGCCATGTTGTATGAAAGACTACGGCCATCTCTAATGAATAAATGGCTACGGCCATGTTGTATGAAAGGCTACGGCCATCTCCAATAAATGAAGGGCTACGGCCATGATTGTACGAAAGGCTACGACCATCTCCAATGAATAAAGGGATGCGGCCATGTTGTATGAAAGGCTACAGCCATCTCCAATGAATGAAAGGCTAAAGCAATGATTGTATAGAAGGCTATGGCCCTCTCCAGACAAAACAATTGGCTAAGGCCCAAAAGCGTCCAAAGGAGAAGACTACGGCCCTCTCCTGACGAAATAATTGGGTAAGGCCCAAAAGCGTCCAAAGGAGAAGGCTACGGCCCTCTCCAGACGAAATAATTGGCTAAGGCCCAAAAGCGTCCAAAGGAGAAGGCTACGACCCTCTCCAGACGAAATAATTGGCTAAGGCCCAAAAGCGTCCAAAGGAGAAGGCTACGGCCCTCTCCAGACGAAATAATTGGCTAATACCCAAAAGCGTCCAAAGGAGAAGGCTACGGCCCTCTCCAGACGAAATAAAAGGCTAAGGCCTAAGGACATCTGAAGGAGAAGGCCACGACCCCTCCCAGATGAAGCAAAGTGGCCAAGGCCTAGAGCGTTAAAAGAAGAAAGCTGCGGTCTCCTCCAGGAAAATCGAAAGCTTAAGGCATCGACACGGCCTCTCTAAATGAACGACCGAAAGGACGGCCGCGTTAAAACATATAAGCCCGACCTCGCCCCAATTTGGACTCAGGCTAAATGCCCTAGAGGCCAGAATATGGGCGCACCTTATCCAAAAAGGAATTCAGGAGGAAGGCCCGCCCCCGCCATACGAATCAAAGGCTAAGGCCGATCCCGACAATACAAAAAAAATATGGCCGTAATTAATCAAAAGGAAACTTTTATTAATATATCGCACATTTACAAAGAAATAAAAGTTACAAACTACAAAACAAAACCTACTCAACTATTAAGGTCGCCACCATCTCCTGCAACCCTATCGGTGCCGCCCTCGCCGTCATCCCGTCATATCCTCTCAATCCAGGACCCGGTACCCAGCTGGTCCACATCGGCAAAGGAGCCTCCCGTCTGGGCCGGAGAGTCAGGGTCATAGCCGCAGGCTTCACGAGCCACCCTAACCAGCCGACGTTGCTCATCGACCTCCGCCTCGCTAGCCCTTCCGGCGGCATGAAGCTCCTCAAACAATGTTCGCCTAGCCTCGGCGTACACCAGCATGTCCTGAGCCTCGCGAGGGGCATCCCCAGCTGGGACGACTGCCGTCTGGGCCAAGGCCGCCTAAATCTCGGCCGACAAAGCATCGACCTTAGCACGAAGCTCGGTCGCCTCCATTGCGGCCACACAGCCCATATCCACTTCTTCCCCCCGCTGCTGGAGGAGAATCTCTAGCTCGGCATTCCGAGCCACAGCGGCCAGCATATTGGTGTCTGCTTTCTCAATCTGCTCCGTCTGTTTACGCAGTTATTCCTCCAGCGACTGAATGGTCTCTTTGAGGAGACGGAACTCTGGGGCATCCGAAAAGCAGTCCGAGAGCGTCTTATGCTTCTCACGGGCGTCCTTGTACTTCTCTGACACCTTTCGGAGCGTAGCCAACTTCTTCCGATCCCTCCTGCTCCGCTCCACCTCCAGGATGAGAGTCTGCAAAGAAAAAGAGGAAAAATGAAAACCTCGAAACAAAAGAAAACACAAAGGAAAGAGGGAGAGAAGGAAAGGTACACTTCGAACCATACCTGCACGGCGGCACCAGCAACGCGACGGGACAGGTCGCGGTCGCTCACTGACTTCAGCAACTCAGCCTCGGCGTCGCCACATAACAAGGAGAAGTCCTTCACGGCCAGCCCACTTTCCTCCAACAGGTTATAGCCTGTCGGTATCAGAAGCCGACGCAACTGACCCTGTTCCGAGGCCACCTCCAGCACATCCGCCTCAGCTTCGCCCTGCAACGGTGCTTCTGCCTATTCCGAGGCCGCCTCAGCACCCGCAGGCTCAACAGCAACAACAGGGACGCCCTCACCATCGGCAGACGGGGCGTCAGCGTCCTCCGCGTGAGCACTTAGGATCGCGGCCCTCCCCGGATGAATGGCGTCGCCCAAAAGGACAGGCCTCGAATCCAGGTGACGGGCCTTAGCTCTCTTCCGCCCAGGGTCTACGACCACCCCCTTCCCGGTAAGTAGTCGGCGCCTCTTGCGCTCTACCGGGAGCGCCCTCCTCAGCAGAAGGGGACGGGAGCTCTGTATCTGCTCCAGGTGCCGGGTTAGTAGACGGCATAGGGACGGAACTAGAGGGACCAGGAGCAGCCGACAATAGAGACTCCCGAACAGCCTGCTCAAGGTCCGGGTCGGAAAGCCCGGCCGCTTCGCCACCCGACGCGATGTCGTCCGCCGGATTCTCCTCGACCCGATCGGCCTTAGGAAGGCCCTGCCCAACGGAGGCCACAAGTTCCGTTTCTGAGGAAGCGGGACTGACGACATGGCGTCTCCGCCTCCGTGTCACGTTTCGAGCTGCAGCAAAAGAAAGTACATGTATGTTAGCTACGACTACGGCCAAAGAGAAAGAAAAAGGAAGAAACCACATATATGGTGAGTTAGGGCCATACTCGCAAGGCTGTACTTCAGACCAAATACAGCCCACGTCCTGCATTCATCGGCAAAGGGGATCAATCGATTTACCTACGCCCTAATATCGGGAACTTGTTGGGGCGTACGCTCCACCACTACACAAGAAAAAGCAAAAAATATGTTAGCGCCTGAGAAGTAATATGACAACGACGCAACGAATCAAAACCTGGAAGGGACGGGTAAGTACTTACAGTTGGCCTTCCACATCTCCGGAAAGCCGGCTGCATCCGCCACTTAGTCGGAAGTGCGGATATAAAAATATTTCATCCAAAATTGACGATTGGGCTTGTCGTCTGCCTCAACGAGCAAGCCCTTTGACCCTCGATATTTTAGTTGCATCATCTTGCCCCGCATGTAGCGGGGAATGAACAACTGCAACAGGTGATGAACGGAGACGTCCACCCCAACCCTGGCCGCATACGTCGTTAAGATCCGGTAGATCTTCCACGTATACGGAGTCAATTGGGCAGGGCAGATGTTGAAAAAGCGGCACAATGCCTCCGCCAAAGGATATATGGGGAGCTCGCATCCCATGATAAAAGGATATTCATGGATGGCGCAGAATCTCAGTCGATGAACGTACACCATGTCATCTCCAGCCACCTTCATCTCCACTGTCTCCGGCACGCGACAGGCTGCTCGGAGACTGTCCAGTTGTCTCTCAGTAAAAATAGACCTCTCCCACGCATCAGCTTCCGTCGGGTGAGTAAAGTCTTTTCTCGCATACAAATCGCGAGAGAGAAGGTTACTTTCCTTCAAAGGGACGAGTTCTTTCTTTTTCTTCTTATTTTTATCCCCAGACTGCCGGGGAACCCCAGAGCCAGTCTCTACCCATTCCGGTTCTTTACGGCGACTACCTTTGGCCATTCTTGTGTTAAGGTCACTAGCTGGAATCGTAAGAAATCATATCGCAAGAATGCTAAGGGAGGGAACACAAGTTGCCAATAGTATAGAAATGAGGAAGAAAGAGGCAAAAGATCTCTGATGAACTAAAAGAAAGGATGATATTGAAACTACCTCCTATTTATAACAAGTTACCGCACGAAATTCGAAGAGTTTTTGCACCGGAAAAGAGGCGAAAAACTGAAACGTCAAATCGCTCATTATGACTAAGCATCGAAAACCGCAGTAATAATGGCGCACGCCGTCTGCAGGCGACGGTTCGAGAGAACGTGTCACGTATGCACGCCCGCACAGTACCCGACATGGGTTGGATCTATCCGCCCATCGAAGAAACGTCCCGGGCATATCTCCAATAGCGGAGGGACTATCTGTATGAGGATAAATCAGATAAATAATACGACACGGCTACGCGTACACGTGGTCGGCCCCGATGAAACGAATGAGGAGGGCGCCCCCTTATGGGAACGGCAACATCCGCGGACGTCCTCGTTTACGGCCGCATGACAAGAAGGACGCGGCCCCGCCTTTGAGACACCAAAGTGGCGGATCTATCTAGAAGGGCGTCCCCAGTCCCCCGGCCTATATTTTAATTACGTTGTAATATACGGACGTTAATATAATAGTTGGGCGAGAGGACCTTCTCACTATATAAGGGAGGGCCTCCCCCATTTGTAAGGGGATCTGATTTTGATAATAAGACATCTCTCTCTCTCTCTCTCTCTATCTCTCTCTCTCTCTCTATATATATATATATATATATATCTACATTGTTCTTCTCTCTATTTCTAACATTGCTATTGCTCACTTGTTCTACATTAAATTTTACTATCTCCATATACGAATCACCCATCCACATTGGTCCGACGATCGATCTTCGGTTTATATTATCATTGATTCTGATTATCCCGTCGTTTATACTGATTGATTAGTTCAAAGATACTTAACATCTTTTGAGCAAACAGATTTACAAATAGATATTTAATAAAAAAATTAATAAAAATACAAAGTCGATACAAAAGTTACTGGATTCCCGAAAACCGTATACCACACCGTAGATCCGCCCATGTTGGTAAGTGTACTCTTAGCTGTGACTTGTACGTACGTGGAGGACCCCTACACACATATATATCATACCTACAAAAAAGAAATACTAATATATTTTTGTGTGAAAATGCAATAAACGAGACTGTGGAATATAAAGATCAATGAACATTTATTGCTGGGAAGTAGGGTCTTATATATATCTGTGTAGGTGAGAAAATATCCATGCATTTATGAGCTCATACTTCTGCCCTTTGACCTTCATTTAGTTTAGAGTAGGTTTAATTTATAGTATTCACTAACAGTTACGGTGAAGTAAAATGTACTTACATAGTACTATCAATGCAATTTACTCGCGCGATATAGTAAAATATTAATCCCTCCTATCCAAAATAAGTAATTTTTTGGCTTTTTTCTTGTAATTCAAAATAAGTAATTTTTTCAAATTTTAAGAGTTAATTAATTATGTTTTTCATACATTATACTTAGAGTAAATAGTGTTAAAATATATATTATGAGTGTTTATGTGAGATAGTAAAGGTTAATATGGTTAATTTCATTGCTAATTAATGCTAAAAGGTAAATTTCTTAAATATGTGTGAAAACATCCAAAAAATTACTTATTTTGGACCGAAGAGAGTATGTCTTAGTTTTTTTTATCACCAATTCTACTTATTGTGGATTATTTATGTACGTAAATATGCTAGTTAGATTCTTACTTAGCTAGCTGGTGCAACTGCAGAAGTAATTGTAGAAAAAAAAAAAACAACAAAGGAAATCGAGCTCATAGGCATACTAAATGGACAACATGACGGATGCACGTGATAAAGTGATAAGTATTCCTTAATTATTAATTATAGCTTTTGAGTTTGAGTTCTGAATAAAAAAATAGTTTTGTTAGAGAATATTTTACCCTCACTTTCCCGCGCGAACCTAAATTTAGTTAGGCCCGAATACGGAGGCGGAGCTCGCCTATTAGGTGCGGATTCGGCCAAATACAATTACTTTTGCTTAAACATTATATTTGTATTAAAAAATTTATTAAATATATATAAATATTTAATTGTCAAAACGCGTAACTAAGATGAACTATGGGTATCGAGACAAGTTCAAGAATCATAAACTTTGAATCCTATAACACCACTTCTACCTGAATATGAATATCGAACACCAAATAAAAAAAAAAAAAAAAAAAGAGACACGAAGTGGTAGTAAACTATTAGTAGTAAATAGGAGTAACAGATTCAGATGTCGGTGCATGAACCGTACAACTATGAACAAGGCAACTGTTCTTTCTTCTTTCAAAAATAAGTTTCCTTTATAAAATAGAGTTGTAACTATAGAGATCGGACCAGCTTACCCGTGACTAATTTTTTTTTTGGTACATGTTTATCAGTGTAAATATTGAATAACTTTTGTTCATAAAAACTTAGGAAAATATTATCTAATATTTTTGCCTTTGCTGAATTTTAAATATGAGATTGTATAATTTTTAACCCTCATTATTAATCACTAATCCACTTGAGTACATATAAGAGAGTAAAATCTTGACAAAAGAAAAAAACATAAGAACGAAAAAGACAGAAGAAGAAAGATGAACGAAGTTAAGGTGTACCTGGCCACGACACATGATATCTTTACAAGTCCCTACCTCCATATTTTTCATTGATAACTACGTTATTCACCCAATAATTTGTTACCAAAAACAATGTCATCATTTCATTTCTATAGTAGGAAATTTTAATTACAACATACAAATACAATCCCTCCCTTCGAGCTTAAACCTTTCTTTTTTGTTTTTCTCTCGATGATGTCTGGTACCCACGTTAGAATTCGATTAAATTTGGATTCGCGCCGAAAATCCCACATTAAAAGGTAAAATATTTCCTAACAAAAGTGACTCTATACTCGAAGACTCAAACCTGATACCGCTGATTAAAAATGAATCTTATGCCAGAGAAAATCTGAAGCTTACATATAAACAAGTGTATCTCTTCTATTTACACAATCTATACACAAGTTGAAGTAATCCAAAATAAATAAGATCTTGAAAAACTATTAGCTATGAACCCATAAATTAAAGGGTGCATGCTGTCCCCACTTGAATAGCTGAACTCTAAAACCTTAGACTATAGGCACAATAGAGTGACACAATATTAATTATTTGGGAATCTAAAGTCTTTACTTTTTAATTAATTAATTTAAGTTAAAAAACTTTTTCCCGATCTCGGGTTCAGACGTTGATATTGAAAAGGTTATTGGTAAAAAATACTTTTTCGTTTAATGAATTTTTGAATCTGAATTAGTCGTGATCACTTGATTTTGACCACCAAATAATTATAAATTTTATATACCGCAATATAAATAATTTTTACACTATTAAATCATCTTACAGAAAACCGTTTATAACAAGGTATGCTACCGTAAAAGTTATAATAAGTTCATAATCTAACAGTTAAGATATATAAATTCTTACAATATTAAAATACTCCGTAAAAAGGGTATGCTATTGTATATTTTCTCTGTTTTAATTTAAATGACATACTTTCTTTATTAGCCCATTTAAAAAAATGACACATTTTTACAATTGAATATAATTCACTTTTAAATTCTTTATTTAATGCATTTTATCATTAATGATAAGTTTTTATAACTCCATAAAAATTATGATCCTACAAAACTTTTACCCATTAAATTTATAAGATAGCAAGTTATTTATTACTTTTTACTGAATCTATATCTATATCTATATCTATATCTATATTTTTATAAAAGCATGAATAAATTGTTGGTTTACAAAAATAACCTTTTAATATTAAGTATATTAAGTCATAATAAAAGGATATAATTGAAATTTTAGAAATTAGTCGTATAATCCCATTAGTTTTAGAACATAATTCATTATCAATCATACATGATTACCTTTAGGAATCCTATTATCCTTCAAATATTTTCTAAAATCTGTTGGATTATGACTTTCAAAAAAATTAGACTTTGATTTCAATTAAAGCTTCGTGGAAGTCTTTTTAACTTTTAACCATTCAAGTAGATTCCCATAAGAATTTAAGACAAATTCAATGATTCTTAATTATAAGAATCAAAAGCAAGATCGAGACTTTACTTTATTAGGTGTAGGAGTTCTTTTTCAATTGAAGCTATCAATAGTAATAACATAAAAATAGAAAAATAAGTATTAAAAAGACTTATTAGTTTCGGACATAGATATATAATATTAAATATTAGCATGTAAACCTAATACCTTTTGGAGCACGTTAGGTTTCCTATTAGTATAATTACGCTCGGAATATGGACATATTTTTAGTCATATAATTCTATTACTTTTATAATATACTTCTTATCTATGTCTTCTATGTTATTATAAAAATATGAATACAATATCGGTTTACCAAAATAGTCATAAATTATAGCTATAGTATTGGACATAATTGTAATATTTTCTTTTGTATCCGATTTGGTTTTTAATTTGGTTTAGGTTTTTTTTTTGTCCAATAAAAATATATTAATGTAGCCCGTGTATTGGAAGATTCCTAAGATTCCAACTTACATTCCAAAACCTAATGATATACGAACCTATTTAAGTTTTATAAATATCCTCGTGAATTCTATTGATAATTAACAATAAAGAAAATTACACTCTTATGCACGCTTCTATTCGATTGAACTTATTATGGCTATTGATCTAATTTTATGATTTGCAAGATTAAATATTTTAACAAATAGTTCAATATTAGATAATATGGTAATTAGATAAAAATGGTAATTTATATTAGATAATATTGTAATATTTACGAATCTAATATCTAAAACGTTAAATTCAACTAAAAGTAATATTATATTTGTACCTTTAAACCGCTAAATCTGTATTTTGGGAATTCCAACAATAAGCTCCAGACTTTGCTAATAATCTATATATGTATTATCTATCTACATATCCATATCTATATTATTATAGAAGCCTGAATATAATGTCGGTTTACAAAAATAAGCTTATAATATTAAGCATAATAACTCACAATAAAAGAAATAATCGAAATTCTATGACATTTGTAATCCTATTAGTTTTAGGGACATAGTATTACAAGTTAGGAATCCTACATGATTATCTTTAGGAATTCTATTAGTATAATTAATTTGGAGCATAGACATATAATACTACACGTTAGCATGTAAACCTAATACCTGAGAACATATTAAATTTCCTATCAGTATAATTACTGTTGGGATATAGACATATTTTAAGTCATGTAATCATATTACTTTAAGATATACTTCTTAAAAATTTCAATTACTAATTTAATTTGAAAACGTATTATGATGTGCTATTACTATTTAATTTGAGAATGTATTATACTGTTCAAATTTATTTAGAAAAAAAGAGAGTCTATATTCATAGATCAAAATAGTCCTAAAATATTAAATAGAAAAACTCATAGGGAAAGAACATAACTAAAATAACATATTTCTTGGACTACATGAACTTTTATTAAATTTTTTAGTATTTACTATTTTAAAATTAAATATCTATTAATTTCTTATTAAAAGTATGTCGGAAGGTTTAATAAAATTAATTTCATAATGATTCTCCATATAAACAGTACATTTTATCACTCCATAATATCCAATACTAAAAAAAAGAAAAGTAATATTAAATGGACTGCATAAGCCATTGAAATTGAGAAAAAATATTCACATAATATATTTTATATGATATTTGAACTATTTTCCTACTCAAATAATATATATTTTAATTAATTATTGAAAGATATACCTAATTATTAAACAATAACTAAGAAAATATTTAAAATATAAATGTGTGACAAATAGAAAGAAAAATAGTTGTTAAAGTCAATAGCACTAATAGTTCTGCAAACATAAAGATCCAAATGCGAAATGTGAGATCGATCTTTTTACTTTTTGAAAATAAAATTTATGGTGGATAAAATTATAATTAAGATTAAATCTTCAAAACATGAGAAAAACTAATATTAAGAATCTGAATCAACATAAAATAAATTATATTTGTTAAGACCAAATAAATTAAATCTATCAATTAATTATTCAGCAAGATAATGCAATTTAATTATTTTTAAAGTTATCATATGAGTGAAATTATTTATCAAGTTAAGAAAAATCTTAGGGTACATAAATTTATTCCATAAAAAGAGCGTTAGAGATTAAAAAAATTGGAACACAAAGTAATAATATTATTATAGTACTAAGGATCAAACAACTATAGAAGTGTATGTGGAAGCACAATCAAAGCTAAAACCCGAACAAGAACAAGCTTTCAAGGCTATATTATAAAGAGTCAGCTCTTATAGCGGGATTATCCTTTGTAGATGCCGCCGACGGAATCAAAAATATTTATATGTCATGCATTACTTGCAAATGTCAAATCAAGAGGAATGATACTATTAGGAATAATAACAAATGGTGTACCAGCAACGATTTTATTAAGAGGCCACTCAATTTATATTTGATATACCTCTTCAAACAACTGAAATAACCATCATAAATACATCAAAGTAGAGCAACAATGCCAAATTTATAAGGAAAGTAAAATTGATAATATGTGATGAAGCGCTTATGGCTTAGTGTTAAATGATCGAAACAATTGCCCTTGGAGATATATTAAATACCAATGAACCATTTGGTGAAAAACTAATGGCTTCGAAGGTGATTCTGTCATGTACTATGGATAATATTAAAATCGACGAAATCAGAGATCCTGTAAAGCTTAGCTTTCCAAAATTATACTTAAACTACATTTATCGTAATATATTTTCTTGCACGAACAATTATATGTTGCACTTTCAAGAGGAATGAATATCAATATCGACAATAAGAGTTTTGGTTATGACAGAGCAACCAAAGTATTAGAAGAAAACATACACACACACAAAAAATCATCTACAAAGAAGTGTTCGTATGATACCATCAAATTAAATAATTTTAAACTATATACGTAATTATCTAACTAACATGATTAAATTGATCATTTGTGTAAGTTCTAATAATGTTCTATTTTGAATTCACATATCACGCTAATGTAATAATATTTTTAGCTTTTAGATGATTTAAATGGTTAAACCATCACGTGCCATTATTACGTTCATAGATACTAGTATATATATATATATATATATATATATATATAATGTGCGTCTCTTTCAAGTCAATAACCTCACGCTTGCGTTCCAACCACCTCCACCCCCCTTCACTCCCCTACCCCATCCCATCCCCCCCAAAAAAAACTGCGGTTTCATTCCTCTATTTAAGTATAATTATCTTTGCATGTCTATATACATATATAGTATATATATACACACTTGTGTACCTGTTCTTTTCATCTTCATTCTTCTCTTTGCACTTTCTCAAACCATTGATTCTCATTTTTCTTCCCAAAGAAGAAGAAACAATTCATAAAACACAAAAGATGGCAGCAGCTACAATTTCCACCATCTCAATGATCGACTCCCACAAAATGGAAGTTGACAAACTCACGTACGAAATATTTTCCATTCTTGAAAACAAATTCCTCTTTGGTTACAATGATCCAACACTTTCTCCTGCATGCAAAAACAACTGTACTAACATGTTAACACCCTTTGCCGGATCAAAAATTGTCGGCTCCGGGAAAATCAGAATTCTCTCAATTGACGGCGGTGGCTCCACTAATGGAATTCTAGCAGCAAAATCTTTAGCCCATTTGGAAGCAACCCTTCGTTGTAAAACTGGAATGAAAAACACCCACATTGCCGATTTCTTCGATGTTGTCGCCGGCTCCGGCGCCGGTGGTGTCCTCGCCGGTCTTCTCTTCACTCGTGGGAAAGATGGGGTTCCGATGTTTACTGCAGAGGAAGCTCTTAAATTCCTTCTTGAGAGTGATCGGAAAATTTCACGGTGTTCTAACCGTGGATTTTTCCGGCGCATTCTTCGGCCGGCGAAGGTGTTTGATAAATTATTCAGCGGTTTAACTTTAAAAGATACGGTTAAGTCGGTTTTAATCCCCTGCTACGACATAACTACGAGATCACCGTTTCTATTTTCGCGGGCTGATGCGTTGGAGATGGACGGTTGTGATTTTAAGTTGGCGGACGTATGTGAGGCTACAGTGGCTGATCGTCCGGTGGAAGTTAAGTCAGTTGATGGAAGAAGGAAGATCACAGCCGTTGGTGGTGGAGTTACGATGAATAATCCAACGGCTGCGGCTATCACACATGTACTTAACAACAAACAAGAGTTTCCCTTTGCTAATGGAGTTGAAGATTTGTTAGTGGTTTCTTTGGGTAATGGAGAATCAAATTCCGGCACCGGAAATGTGATGTCATCGCCGGCGGCATTTGTTAAGATTGCCGGGGATGGAGCTGCCGACATGGTAAGCTTATCTTTTTATTCATGCAAAATACGTCAAATATTTTTAAACAAAGAAAAAAAAGTTGAATAATTTATAATATTTAAAATTGCTTTCTTTAGAATAGTTCGTAATTATGGAAGTTGGTATTTTGGATTTAATGAGTTTTTTTAAAAAAAATTCTTCCTATTTTTGGCATGGGACCTCGTATTTATTACTCAAGAGGCAACAAACGAAAAGTTGTACATATTAAATAGTCCACAAGTTAATTTTGATTAAATAGTGCACCTAACGATATACTAATATGTTAAGAACATTAATTTGGAATCTTAGCTAAATAATCGAACGATAAATTATCCATCTTAATTAACTGATAGAAAACGTAAAATATATTTACTTTATCTACACGAATTATTGGACTAAGACTAATGTTGTAAACCTATACAAAATGCAGGTAGATCAAGCTGTATCAATGGCATTTGGACAATTTAGGAACAATAACTATGTTAGAGTACAAGGAAATGGAATTGTTGGGAAAAAACACGAATCCACGAGCAAGACAATAGCCATATCTGAAGAAACGCTAAAGCAGAAGAATGTGGAATCTGTGTTATTTCAAGGGAAGAAATTGGTGGAAAATACAAATTTGGATAAGTTGGAAATATTTGCTGGTGAATTAATCAAAGAGCAAGAAAGCAGGAAAAGTACAATATTACCCCCAGTAATTTTGAAACAGGCATCACCATCTCCTAGAACATCATCTTCAACAACTTCATCAACCATTTCCTCATGTTAATAAATCTAGCTCAAGATTAAGTAAAGAAGACCTATATATCCATCATGATCATATATTAGATCGATTTTAATCGATGGCTTGAAGGTGAAACTGTCCATTATTATTATTTAGGTTAGATTATTACATCGAGGTAAGGTAGGGCGGGGCGGGTTAAGTTGAATTAATGTTGAGGTATGGGTTTGAAGCCACTCGTGAATATTTCAGACATCCGAGTTTGAGCTGAGCTGCCTGCCAAAATAGCCTGAGAAGTTTTTTTTTTCTATTTTTATTTTTAATCTTGAGGTTGATTTGTAGTGAAATGTATGTAGGGATGAATCTTGGTTAATGTGTGTATGTATGTGATGTTAATATTATGAATGTATTGCTTGTTAGAGCAATGAGAAGCACTTGGTAATTTGTAAATTATATGTTACCAACACTAGTTGCTTTTAATGATCATTTAATTTGTGTGCTAACTTGCTAACTTTAACTCCCTTCGCTCTGAATCAAACATAAAACAATAACTACGTCTCAATTTCAAGCAAATCGGAATCGGCTATATTTCGATGAGAATGAATTCAGATAGGAAGGGGTAACATCTTTTCCATATAAAAAGATTTTCCAAATTTTACAGTAAAAGATTTGAAAGAAGCATTGACTAGGTTACATCATATTTATTGATCTAATTATGTTAGTATTCTATACTTACTGTCCCACTGCAATTTAATATGCTAATGACTTTAATAATAGCTGTGTTTATGATGCTTTGAACTAATAATGCAGCTACTCCAGGATTCATGTATGAATATCGTTAACCGAAAATTCTTAAAGAAATATATCATAGAGCCGGATTATTATTTTTATTTTTTAACTCCATGCAATAAAACTAGCCATTGAAAGAGACTGAAATATCAAAGAAAATAGTACATTAAGTCATCATAAAATACACAGTTAGTGTTCACGATTTTCTAAACTAACTCCACATATTTATCGTATGTTTGGCCAAATTTTCTTTTTTTTTTTTTTGGCCAAAAGTGCTTTTTTCGCCAAAAATTGAGGTGTTT
This sequence comes from Nicotiana noctiflora, assembly GCA_032618575.1. Lineage (NCBI taxonomy): Eukaryota > Viridiplantae > Streptophyta > Magnoliopsida > Solanales > Solanaceae > Nicotiana > Nicotiana noctiflora. Next base: position 28,110 of record JASVEL010012385.1, on the reverse strand, counting down.
GCCCAAGCTTATTTTTGGCGAAAAGTGTTTTTTTTTTTTGGCAAAAAATTGAGGTGTTTGACCAAGTTTCTGAAGGGAATAAAAATGCTTTTGAGGAGAAGTAGAAGCTGTTTTGGAGAAGCAGGAAAAAATAGCTTCTCTCCAAAAACATTTTTTTAGGAGCACTTTTGAGAAAAATACACTTAGAAGCAGTTTTTAACAGCTTGACCAAACACTAATTGCTGCTCAGAAGTGCTTTTCAAATCAATTAGCCAAACACAAATTATTTCTCACCAAAAGTACTTTTTGAGAAAAGCACTTTTAAAAAAAATGCTTCTCAAAATAAGCTGATTTTTGCAGCTTGGCTAAACGGGCTACTTGGCAGGAAAAAATGTGTTTTTGAGGAGAAGCAGAAGCAGTTTTGGAAAAGCAGAAAAAAGTAGCTTCTTTCCAAAAGCACTTTTCTGAGAAGCATTTGTGAGAAAATACACTTAGAAGCAGTTTTCAAAAGCTTGGTCAAACACTAATTATTGCTCAAAAGTATTTTTCTAATTAATTAGCAAAACACAAACTACTCACAAAAAATACTTTTTTGAAAAGTACTTTTGAAAAAAACACTTATCAAAATAAGCTGATTTTATAAGCTTGGCCAAACGGGCTATTAGCCTATTATTCCAAATTAGTTAACGTGATTATTGCAAGAAATTCAAAAATAACCAGATTTACCACTGGTCGTTGAAAAATAACCAACTTTCAAAAGTAATCAAAATTTAGTCAACTTTTATGTAAAGAGAAATCTAAGCGAAAACACTGTTCAAAATCCGTACGAATGTTCTAGGATAACTGTGCCGAAATTCCTAAAATTTTACGAGAGTGCAAGCATAATTATGCTGGAACTCCCGCATATTTTACAGGAGTTCCAGCAAGTATAAATATCCAGTATAATATACGGGAGTTTGGAGCACCAGTGCTCCACTCTCCCGCAAATTTTACAGGAGTTAGCAATGCTGAAGTTCGTACACAAATGCACCAGAACTTCCGTAAATTATACATGACCGGTCCTTATTGCAGCAAATAGTAGCTATTTTTTATTGACTTCGTAAACAGTGGCTATTTTTCGATAGCCAACCGTAAAAGTGGCTATGCCATACAATTTTGACGTGTTAATTAGATTATTACTACTTAATGTTTTAACATAACATAGAAATTTATCCGTAACTAATTACTAATAGTATAAATTATTTTTTACAACATCAAATACATTGCCTTTTCTAAACCAGTACTTACCTTGTTTAGGTATTCATTGGTAAGTGCATGCATTAACATAAATGGCAGCAATGCAAAAGTGTCTAAACTATAACAAGCGAGTCAAAATAGATTGTCCCACACTAACACCTTGGTGCAATAATTCTGGTTATCCCATTACAGGTATACATTCCTCCCGGACACTAGTTACATCCCGAGGTAAGGAATAACCAGTTACGTCAAAAGATCATTTTTTGGCCACCTTATTGCGCAGGGGACCAGCACTCAAAAGCTTAAAAAAGGTCGGGGTGCCGGGGGGCGGAAGGAGCAAGGGCAGGACATCTCCTTTGATTTCTCCCATAGAAAAGCCTAACATGCAGCAAGAATGGATAGATTATGGAATAAATACACCCTTCCACCAATATATATGTTAAGCAATCCACCATTTCTTAGCCTTAATTCCCAAAACTAAAATATTATGTCGTTGACGCAATTGGTGTTACTAGCCCAAGCTTGCAGGGCCCTAGCTCATCCGTACAGTTGTACATCACAATGATTTTTACATGAAGAAAAATGAGGACTGACTTGACAAGGCATTCCCCAACAGGACCAGCTGAATTCATCCCCCATCTCTCATCAAATACAAGAGACTACAGTAATTGACAACTCGACAGTCCATGTCAGCAGACAGTTCGACCATAGCAGATTGATGCAATGTAAAGATTTTTAGACCATTTTTCCTGCAAAATGAGAATGCAATGTTGAACTACAAAGGAAAAAGATTTAAAAGAATACATGCATAACACGTATGCAAATTGCATTTCGCAAACTCCTGTCAATTGATGCTTTTCATTATTACAAACATTTGTTTCATACAATTTTCAGTGTTCAAGAATTCAAATTCATTTTTAAAAACTTTGATTTGATGATTTCTCTATCAAACTAACTTTTTAATGATTACTTTGATATTTTCGCCCACGACTAGTACAATAACCAAGCAACAAAAACAGCTTAAATTCCAGTTCCAGTCAAGGAAACATCATAGAATATGGATCACAATGAGTAGTTTGTAAATTCCCATCACAACTTGAACCTTTTAAATTTAAGGAAAACGCAAGGCAAACAGGTAACATTCAGGATTTAGGAGAAGACTAGTTACCTTAACATGGGTACTTGGGAAGGCAGATGTCCGTAAAGTCTCTTGAGTCTCATCAATCATTTTACGTCTTGGTACGCTCAATATGAAGGCTGCTTGATCGGCAGTAGCAGCCATAGAAGTTATTCTATAACCACTTTCCCACCGTCGATGTATTCCTTCACTTGGGTAAAGAAAGTCAAGCTCAACAACCTGCATGGTTATCTGCTTTAAGCCACTATTGTTGAGGAAAGTAAGAAATGGAGGTAACGACTGAGTAAAAACTAATCACCTGTTCTGAATATCCAGAATTTCGGGACATGACCACACCCCAGCGACTGCCAGCAGTGGTCATGGATGTGACATGGAAACCTTCTTTCCACTTTTTGTTTATCCATTTGAAAGGGAAAGATTCACTCACTTTGTAAGACTGTTGTGTATATGGAGTTCCTGATCCATCAAACACCAAGAGAAATTAATAGATTATTCACAGGACCATTTAACAAATAAATCATAATCAAATTGATTCACAGCAAGTCCATTCCTGGTAAAGCAATCTGCAGCGGATAGTCTTAGCAACAAAATGCAGCTCGCTAACCGCATATACATAAAGTTGGGTTAATCATAATAAATTAAACCATCTACATCTTATTTACATGCCAAAAGTTGAAACATGCAAATAAAAAGCAGACTAAGTAAAAGACCATATCAAAGAACCAAAAGGCAGGAAATGTTTTCAAAAGAAGCAGCACACTAAGGCCAACAAAGAGATAGTGCCAGCACACTAGGCAGGTGGTGAAAATAGGTAAATAATAAGCTCCAGTTGCTTTGACCACACCAAAAGGTTCTGAGGCAGCCACGACTAAAATACTTATGCAGGCTATTAGCCTGAGGTCTTAAACTTTTTCCTTTTTTATAACCAAGAAATCCCTATGAGTTAGGTGGTCCAACCCCAATTGTGTTCACACATTCAAAACTCGGAGGTGTATGCACCCACCTCTCTACCCTGCTCCCACTTAAATACCAAGCTTCGTATCAGTGACAGGGTCTGAACTCATGATATGCACCAATCCATGCATCCTTCCTTCCCTAATTTGCCCTACTTTTACAGCAGCTAACTAATGGAAAATTTGGTAAATTGCTACTTCGTATTTAATTCTACCAAACAGCAACTCACATTCGAAACATTTCGTAGATGGCTGGAGTACGGAAAAGGTATCAAAGACGTGAGCTAGTCGTCAAGCTCCAGGCTACCCCTAGAAGGGACATAATTCTACATTTGACGATGTTTTTGTTAAGATCCCTATGTTCTTCAGCATTAGAACTGTATGAGCGCGTCCCACTTCACCTCCTGGTCACTCTTTTACCAGGAAACTTCACATGCTAAAGATATCTAGACTGAACCGCATGAACATCCCCATTGCTCATTACTACCAACACCCATCCCCTTTCGACCTTTCTGTTTCTCGTATCTAAAGCTGCTTAAACCAACAAGCAGGAATAACATTAACCACACTCTTGAACAGTGAACCAATCCGGACCTCTTCCAAAACAGGTGTTATTTTCTGTTCCATCCTTTTTTATTTGACTAAAGACCAGATCTGTGAAAGCTTAATGCAACAAAGTGAAGAAACATTGAAGTACAGGTTCCATGAATTTCAAATAAGTATCAGACTGAACTTAATCTGTTAAAATTAATACTACTTAGGATCACTGGTAATGAATACAAGATCCCTGTTTGATCTATATGCACTTCAAGCTATATTCTTATAACTGCATAGTATATCGCATATCTAATTATTATATATATGCTGGTTTTGTTAAAGCATAAACTCTATCACTAATAAAGAAAATATCCCACCAAAAATAGCAATATGGAAAGAATATCAATCACAAGGAGAAGTTCATCAGGTGATCCTTCAGTAAACACCTCAAATTGTGAATCAATCAGATCAGTTTCCATTAATATCTAACCTTTCGACATAACGACCAAGGAACTTCCATTAGCTGCACCAGCTATTGAGCTGATGTAGTAGTTCTTTTCCCACTGTTCCATTATCCAATCCTGAAAAGAATACACAAAAGAATCACAATTATTTGAACATATCCCACCAAAGAAAGAGATAAAGATAATCACTGAATATGATAGAGATAAGGTGATTGAGATGATAACAACCTTATGGAGGAAGACAGCTGAAAGCTCATAAACCTGGGAAGAGAAACCGGTTCCGGCATCCATGATTAAGGCCCACAGATTGGCTGCTGAGGCCACACAGCTTATGTAAAGACCATCCTCATTTCCCTTGTCTACATGCTGCCGGAGCCTAGAGTCTGCTACATTATAGTGGTACCTACAAGATCATCATTAATACTTTTCTATCAGCAACTGGCATTAATATAGAAATCACATGCATTAAGAAGAATATCCATGCATTTAACACTCAATTTGTCAATAGTTCATGTACGCAAAGAAAGTGACATAATACTTGAAGTCCTCATGTAAACCTACCAAGTCAAACAGTTTATACAAGATTAGCCCCTCTTACCAGATTCTATAATATGATTCATAGAAAGATATAAGGTAGATAAATAGGAGTCAAAGATTTTCAGAGGTGCGCCAAAAAGATTGCATGCAAGGGTATTCAGACATTAGATTTCCTTCTCTCCCCTTAAGGAATAAAACGGAGGTAAACATAATCAGGCATGTACCTAAAACATACATGCAAATGTAACACAATTACATTTCCTACCAATTTTCGAAAGTTAATCCTATGCTTCGATTAGCTTAACCATATCATTTTCCTGCTCAACCCCAGAAGTTTACTGCCCGAAAATAAGAATAATGAACTCACGAATTTTCTCACATGAGGCAAAAGGAAGTTCCAAACATTAAGTCATCAAGACTACATGAAATATGAACTGATCAACCAAAGCAAAAGGCATGTATCCAAACAAAACAGAAAGGATACCTGTATTAAGAGAAAATCAGTTTCACTTCAAACTCGAAGAAAATAAAGTGACCACTAACAGAGATGAAGTGATTAATGCATGAAAATGATTCTCAAAGGTTCTCATAGGCCAGATTAGCCGAAGCGGCCAACCCAAGAATCATAAAATCAAATACGCTCTTAATTGTTAAATCCTCAAACCTACTTGGATTCCTGCTTTATATACCGTATACGTGAGTAGTAAATCCAATTTTCGTTAGTAAAACTAGTCGTCCTCCTTAACAAAAAACCCAGTCCTGTCCTAAAAATAAGTAATCTCTCAAACCTATGGTATGTCCAATTGGGAAAGGACACAAGAACAGATGACATGAAGCAACAAGCAAATACACTTGAACTTCTATACAAGCCAAATTTATGAAACACGCCAAATAGGAATGTCAGAGCGGCAATTTTATGGCATCTCAGATGCATAACTAATTCAAACATTAAAAAGGCTTTATTTGGATCTAGAGTTCGATGGATACTTTTGATAAGATCCAAGACAAAATAAAAGTCAAGCACTTGCAGCACCTTTTTAAGGAATTACAATAATGGCCAGACACAACAAACCTCATAATCACACTTTTATTAATAGCTGGACATGTCAAAAACTCATAATCACACTTTTATTAATAGCAACGTACCTCTGCTTCATGGGACGTCGTGCATTATAAACAGAAATCCATTGTGTTGCAGGACTACCTAATCGTACTTTCTTCTTTGGTTGCTCATCTTCCTCCAAGTTTATTAGCAATCTTCCTCGCTTCTGCCCAACCTGATTAGACAAGAGGTGACAGCTGAGTAGGGGAGCAATATTGTCATGCAAACACCACACATACATGCACAAATATGGATAGGAACCTTAAGAGCTCCATCAATTCTTATTGGTCTTAGTGATGTGACTGGCTCAATAAGACTCTCAAAGAAAGATATAAGCTTGGCATAATTTGGTTCCTCATCAAATTTCATATTTGTCACTGCCTCAAGGAACTGCTTGAATGGGGCCGGACAAAAACAACACATCAACTCTGGAGAAGTGGCCATTTTTTTCTTGCACACGAGAAAACTCTTGTTGTCACCCTATCACAATTCAAAACAACAAATACAAGAGAATTATAAAATTTTGTAAGTCAAAATTAAGCCTCTACAAAAACTTACAGAAGCATATAACAACCAACCTGATATCCTTGCCACGGTAACCTTCCCTTTATCAGGAATATTAATGTGTATGCTAGTGACTCGAGGTCATCTCTTCTACTTCCCGTCCGACCCAAATGCGCATGCACACTTGCATATCTTATGGTTCCCCTGTCAAAGCAAATGTATGAGCCCACATTCAAAAGGGTTGTTGAATTATATGCCCAAGATTATTTAAGTTACATTCCAAATGAACAAACCTGAATATATCTGGCCTCTGGTCATATTCAACATGCAGACCAGATGCTGCATCTTTCCATCTAGATGCTGCAGCAATGATCGACATCATCAAGAACAGAACTCAAGATTAACATCAAACGAAAAGAAATGGTATTCTTCAGGTGTAGTAGACCCACAAGCAGAATTGATCCGACAGAGGTATTTCTAAATGTGTGATAACAAATTGACAGGATTAACGATGCTTTACAATAAATTAGAAAGAAAATGATATGGGCACTCCAAGCAAAAGACACCATAAACAGAAAAGATCATAATATAATGCATCTTACCCAAACCAAGATCAATAAGATACAGCTTCTTCTCATCAGCACTTCCTGGAAGACCAAGTAAGAAATTTTCCGGCTTCACATCTCCATGCACAAACCTTAAAAATGAGAAAAAAGAATTAGATGTAGAAAAAAATAGGTCACTGATACTACTTGATTTCTGAGTTTAGAGTGCTGAAAGTGAACAATCAAGCAAAGTGATATGCCAGAAGAAAATATCATGAATAAATGATGAAATAACATCTGTCTTGCTGGAGAGATAACAGTTACCCCTTAAGGTGCAGTTTTTCAAGAATCGATATTGCCTCCACCGCAATACAGGCTACCATATTCGGCGACATCCTGTTGCAAGGTTAATAATCATCAAACAGAGAGAAATACAGGCTACAGCATATGCATGCCCACAAACAGTTATACGTGGTACATTGTTTTGTTCTGCATTCCTATGTATGTGCAGGAAAAATCAATGCAAATAGAAAAAGTTGGAAACTTACGACTGGCCTAAAGAATTCCAGACATCCCACAAGCTAGGTCCCAGCATGTCCATGACCTGAACATTTCCAGGAAATATCAGTAACACAAAAGTGATAGAACAAGAAATTCTTTTTAGAAAAAGATGAAAACCAAAAGTTACCAAGATGTAAAAGTCTCCCTGACGACCCTTATAGTGAACCCATGGGATACCATAGCATCCATTCAGGGTGCTGTCAATGCAAAAAAAAAGTTCACAATTGGATAATAAGTAAGACATCTGAAGACTGAAAAATACAAAGAAATAAGAGATTCTGAAATAAAGATTCATGCTTACTTGTACACCTGCCACTCATAAGGAGGGCCATAGTTGCAACCCTTACTATTTCGATGCTCAAATTTCAATGCAACCTAGTGAGAATCATTATCGCTGTATTATAATCCAAATAATGTCAGAAAGGCTTGTAAAAGATCCACTATGTCATAGGCAGTACCTCAACAGCATCTGGTCCTGTTCTCTCAGTTCCCCCACTTGTTCTTCGACCAACATATACTTGCCCAAATCCACCCTTACCTAGCTTCCTTTCTGTTTTATATACAGGAGAATTACCCACTTGCACCTGCATCAAGATAGAAAGCATTCTTCTAAGAATTCTATTTACAATAAGAGGATATATACGATGTTGCAGAAATTTAGCCTACACAATGTCCTTAATGATGTCAAGGTATTTCCAAGACAGCTGGTGGAATTTTCAAGGCAAAAGTTAATAGAACACGAATGGAAAGAGACTTAAGAGCAAATAGGAAGATACCCTCTCAGGTACAGGAGTTGCGCTTGATTCTTCTTCGACTCCCATTATCTTGTCTGCACTTCCACCACCATCCATTGCAATATTTTTATCTGCAGCACCCTCAATTCTATTAAATGCTGGCTCGGCAACCCCAAGTGGAGCAGCTTGAGGAAGAACCTCACACGGCGTCTCTGGGTCCAAATCTATCAACCTAATCCCCCTACCCCTACCAGCACCACTTGGCCTTGCACGTGTCGTCCCTGAAGGCCCTTTTCCTACAGCCGTTGCAGCATTACCCCTTCCTCTTCCTCCACCACCACCTCTTCTTCTGCCTCTGTTCTGAGTAGGCGGCAAAACCAAGTTTTCCTCTTGGCCAACAGGTTGAGGGGCGGCAGGTTGGAGATCACCAAGCCGTTTTGATCTCCTTGCTCCACTACGCAACTCTGGCATCATCACCCATGCAAATCACACTCAACTCGGTTCACCCACCTTGCCTAGAAAATCTGGTGGTAAACACAACCATAACAATGAAAGTAAGAATCTAGTATTAACAACAACGCGGACTTTAAAAATAGAAACCAATAAACAAAAAGACGAGGTACTCAACACACCAGCATCTAAGAAAATCACAGTTTCCATGTATCAAATATGATCTTTACATTAATTCCCAAAAGTTCTAACTAAAGTTCTGAACTTTTTACCCATAAAACCGTAAGCTAACTAACATAAGAAGATTCATATTTCTTACATACTAAAAAAGGACCAGATTATGCAGATAAGGGTGTGACATCTATGTTTCTATAATTAGTTCGTTTCTCTTTTTTTTTCTATCTCCCATCTATCTACTTCACTATTTATTAGAAAGCTTCACGAATCTTCCTTTATTTCCAAACAAGAAGTGACACTGGAAGTATATATATATCAAAACATTAATATACTTCAAAAGAAAAAAATCCTAGGGGCTTGATTCCAACATAAATGAAAGCATAAACTATATAATCAAGAAAAAGCTACAAAGGAAAACAACATCATTGGAACAAATTCAAACAAAATCAGACCAATCAAACAATAATTTCCAATACGATAAAACTATAATAAATAAAAAGTTATCTTTGGAAACCCAAATGGATCATCTTCATCACATCACATGTAACTCAACCGATCATCAAACAAGTAACAAAAACTGAGCAATTCTAGGCACATTTCACAGAAACACAAGAACCCCACAAAGGAAAAAGCTAAGAAAATCATATAAAAATAAAAATAAATCAAATCTTTACCTCAGAAACAGTAAAAGGCAGAAAGGATCGGTGTGAAATGGAACAAAAATCAACAAATTTGAAGGAAGAAAAATGGGTTTTCAAATCGCCGATCAAAATCAGATCTTTAGATAAAATCAACAAGAAACTACATGGGATAGTTCAAAGAAAAAGAAAAGGAAAAATCTTATCTGTAAAAAGAAAAGGAGAAAAAAAGCTGGTTTGGTGTTTAGTGTATATGGGGATGATGATAAGGTGTGTTTAGCTTGAATGAAGGATGAAGTAACGTTACATTCGGCGAGCAAAATTTTGGATTTTGGGAAATTTGATTGAAGGAAATGAAATACTAATAATGAGTGGGCTGAGGACTCTGTGTGTGTGTATTTGTGTGCTGTATGGAGCCCTGTATTACTACTTTGGTACCTGTGCTGTATCTGATTATGTATTTTACTGTAATCTGATGTACTCTTATCTGATTGTCTATTTACTGTCTACTGTATTTATCTTTTCCATCTAGCTATTCTAAACTCATTTGCGACTGATTATCTATTTACTGTCTACTGTATTTATCTTTTCCATCTAGCTATTCTAAACTCATTTGCGACATGGAGGTCACGGGTTCGAACCGTAAAAATAATTTCTTGTCGAAATGCAAGTTAGCATTGCGTACTCTTGTGGACAGGCCGTTTTTCGGATCCTGCGCGTAACGGGAATTTAGTGCAGGGCTGCCCTTTTATTCGGAACCCATTTGCTCTTTTCAAAAATTTATTAGTTTAATCGAAATGTAAATGATATAGTTACAGTTAGTAGTTAACCATAGATAATTAAGTTAATTTAGTTATAATTAGCTGTACAACTGGGTCCCACTAGTTGGTTAGAGTAGTTAAGTACATTTTTTTCATTTACTATGTTTAGTCGTGCTATTTGAGTAAGGAATGAATATCAGATCCTATTGACGTTCAACCAACGATCAGGCCTAGTGGTGCTTATTCATAAAAGAAAGAAAAAACCGATATATGAACTTCTACTAAGAAAGAATAAGAATAAGAAGAATTGCTATGTAATTGTAATAAAGAGTAGAGTTCTTATTATCAAAATTCTCTGTCTAAATTTCTCTCTTCATAATCTTCGATATCTAATTGCATGTCATTGATAAGTTCATTATGGTATCAGAGCCGTATTAACGAGTGATTCTAAGGAATATTTCGAGCAGTTGAAGAAAAATTCGAGAGGATCTACTCAAATTCAAAAGCTTAAACCCTAATTTTTTGTACTTTAATGGAAATTCCTAAAGATTCAACTATGAACGCGAGTGCTGGAGCTCGATCTGGAACTGGAGTGGTCGAAAGCACGACTGTACTGGATCATAATCATCCTCTTTACCTTCATCCTTCAGACGGTCCTAGATCCATGCCATTGGGATTAATTTTGACAGGAATGGAAAACTATTCTGTGTGGAGTCGTGCAATGAAAGTCGTATTTCTAGGGAATAACAAATTATGCCTAGTGGATGGGTCGACATTGAGAGAAGATTTTGGTACAAAATTGGGAAGTCAGTGGGATTGATGTAATGCGATCGCAACCTCATGGCTTATGAGAAATGTAAGTATAGAACTAGTCACAGAAGTGTTGTTTTCTTCTAATACTCAGAAGATATGGGCAGCTTTCAAGGAAAGATTTGACAAAGTAAATGGATCGAGATTGTATTACTTACACAAGGAGATTTTTGCTCTAATACAGGGAATCTCATATATTTCGAAATATTTTACTAAATTGAAGGACCTTTGGCCAGAATATGATCCAATATTGCCACTTCCTTCATCTGCTACTGAATACATTGAGCAATTGGAATATCAGCATCTGTTGCAAATTTTAATGGGGTTAAATGATGATTTTGATCAAGCAGGGAATCAAATCTTATTGATGTCAACACTGCCGTCTATTGATAAAGCATATGTTATGGTAGTATAGGATGAAAGCAAGAAGATGATTGCTGGAAATGCATATGGGCAAGCAGAGCACACTGGTCCTTAGCTCTTTTCACTGCTCGACCAAGAAGAAACTTCAACATGAAATGTGAATTCTGTCATCTAAAAGGTCATACTAAGATTGAGTGCTATAAGCTAATGAAATGTGACTTTTGTAATAAGACAGGACATCGTAAGGAGAATTGTTACAAGATTGTTGGATATCCAACTGATTTCAAGCAGAAGATGAAAGCTAATGTAGTAATGGTTGACTCAACTAGACAACAGGACTTGAGAAGTTCATTGACTCCTTATAAGTCACGAAGCAAGACTGGGACAGGTCAATCTTTCACCAAAGAGCAATACAATCAATTGTATTGTTGAACAAGAACTTCATTGGAGAAGCAAGTGTCAACATGGTAGGTAAATGTTTCTGTGGCAATATAGCACTCTGTGAAAACTTAGAGCTATGCAAATGGATAGTTGATATTGGTGCTACTAATCACATGACCGGTGATAAAAGTTTGCTAAAAAATAAAACTTCAGTAGGGAACTCAGGGGAAGTTCAACTACAACCACTATTTCTCATATGGGAGAATTTAAGCTCACAAGAGGTGATGTATTAAAGGATGTGTTATGTGTATCATCTTTCAAGTTCAATCTTATGCCAGTATCAAAAGAAACATAAAATCTTAAGTGTAGTGTTGCTTTTTTTTCCTCGATATTGTGTATTTCAGGACCTTTTGTCTAGGAGTGTGAAGGAGATTGGTAAAAGAAATGAAGATCTATACATTCTGTCCGCTGCACTAGGAAAGAAAGTGAAAAAAGCCTTTGCAGTGACTAATAATGGAAGCATGGATATATGACACAAAAGAATAGGACATGTACCAGTTCAAGTTCTTAGAAGAATCTCCAGTCTACAAGAATATAGTAGCAACATACATAGTAGCACATTTTCTAAATGTGAAATCTGTCTCTTAGCTAGACAAACTAGAGTACCGTTTCAAATTAGTACTAGCAGAAGTATAGGGAGTTTTAACTTGATTCATATGGATATATGGGGACCTTATAAGGTTGCTACTCATAATGGAATGAGATACTTTCTTACACTAGTTGATGATTATACTAGGTGGACTTGGGTATTTCTCATGAGACTTAAGTCTAATGGTATTTTCTTACTAAAGAATTTTATTGTTATGATTAAGATACAGTTTGACAAGCAGATCAAGGTCTTTAGGTCAGGAAATAGTGGTGAATTCTTTAATCATGCTTGTAGAGATTTGTTTCAATCACATGGAATTATTCATCAAAGATCATTCCCTTACATTCCTCTGCAGAATGGAGTTGTGAAAAAGAGACATAGACACATACTTGAAACTGCTCGAGCAATCAAATTTCAAGGACATTTACCTATCAGGTATTAGGGACATCGTGTTGACTCTACTGTATATATCATCAACAGGATTCATTTATCGGTTTTGGGGTACAAATCACCCTATGAACGGCTTTTTTTGTAAACCACCTTCACTAAACACATCTCAATGTTATTGGTTGCCGATGATTTACTACTAACCTAGTAAACACTAACAAATTTGCACCAAGAGTTGTAAGGTCAGTTCTATTGGGCTATGTTGCACATCAAAAGGGATATAGGTTGTTAGATTTGGAGAATAGAGTATTTATTAGTCGAGATGTTGTGTTATATGAAAACATGTTTCCTTTTCATGCAGTTGAAAGCACATCCAACTCATTCTTCTTGGACATTTGTACAGTTCTTAAGAAGGATTTCAGTGAAGATCCAATGGCGGTGGACTGTTCTGCTATAGATAGATCTTATGACATACGTAATGTTTCAAGCCCTTCAGCTGTGATTTTTGTTCCTTTAACTGAACAGAACAATCCTTTTACTATTATTCATAGCAATGTTGAAGTTCAACTTAACCCTCCTACAGCCCCAATTATTTCTTCTGATATTCCCATTGATATGGGATTAAGAAAATCAACTAGGGTTTCCAAGGCCTCTATATGGCTTAAGGATTATGTTAGACCAGACAAGTCAAATTCTATGAGTTGTTGCAAACATCCTATCTCATAAGTTATTGGATATGCGGTGATCTCCTTAAAGTATCAAAGTTATTTGGCTAGATTCACTATTGAGGTGGAGCCTACAACATGTTTTTAAGAAATTAAGGATAAAAGGTGGGTGGAAGCAATGCAGGCAAAGATTCAAGCCTTGGAGGATAATAAAACTTGGGAGTTGGTTCCTTTGCCACCAGGAAAGAAGGTCATAGGTTGCAAATGGGTCTATAAGATCAAGTATAAAGCAACAAGATAAGTAGAAAGATTCAGAGCTTGTCTAGTAGCCAAATGATACAATCAGAGGGAGGGCTTGATTATCAAGATACTTTCTCACCTGTAGTGAAAATGGTCACTGTTAGGAGTGTGCTGGCTCTTGCAGCATCAAGCATTGGTTCATTCATCAAATGGATGTCTATAATGCTTTCTTGCAAGGTGATCTCACTGAAGAAGTATATACAACTATTCCTCGAGGTTTCCATGGTTCACCCAACAAGTCCACAGTTTGCAAGTTGATGAAGTCCTTATATGGACTCAAGCAAGCATTCATGCATTGGAATATCAAGTTAACTTCAGCCCTAAAGGATACTGGTTTTCAACAAAGTCACCTGGATTATTCTCTTTTCATCAAAAAGACAGAAGCTCACATCGTCATTATTTTGGTCTATGTTGATGACCTGCTTATTACTGGGATGATCTTGCACTGCTTCAACAAACTAAAAATGAATTGCAAACTTCTTTCAAGATCAAGGATCTAGGAGAGCTTAAATATTTCCTAGGCCTATAATTTGCCAGAAATAGTGATGGAATATCGATGCATCAATGTAAATATGCATTGGAGCTCATTTTTAAGTTAGGACTCTCAGGTGCAAAACATGCAGGATGCCCTATGAAGCCTAATATCTAAATTTGACAACCGCATAGGATTATCTGATGATGTATTTTTAACTAATCATGGACCTTATCAAATATTGTTGGGTAAGCTGCTCTATTTGACAATCACGAGGCCTGATATTTCCTTTGTTGTCCAGAGTCTTAGTCAATTCATGCATAGTCTCAAAGTCTCACACATGGAAGCAGCACTTAAAGTGGTGAGATACATCAAAACTAGTCCAGGACTATGTGTTTTTTTGGGGGCAAAATGTTCAAAGTCATTATCAGCATACTGTGATGTTGATTGGGCTACATGCCCCAATACACGCAAGTCCGTCATTGGTTATTTTGTCAAGCTTGGTAGTTCTCTCATTTCTTGGAAGTCAAAGAAACAAACTACCATATCTCGGAATTCAACTGAGGCTAAATATCACAGCCTTGCTTCTACTGTTGCTGAACTTGTATGGATACCTAGCTTACTCAAAAAACTGGAAATCGAGCACCAGTCTCCTATACCAGTTTATTGTGATAGAAATCAGCTCGTGCATTGTTGCCAATCCAATTTTCATGAGCGCACAAACCATACTGACATTGATTGTCACTTTATCAGTGAAAAGATTCAATAAGGCCTCATCACTACTCACTATTGCGCTACACAAGAACAAGCAGTTGATCTCCTCACCAAAGGCCTCAGTCGACCACAACATACATATTTGTTGTCCAAGCTAGGACTGTTGAACATTTTTCCCAATCCTAGCTTGGGGGGGGGGTATAAAGGATATAGTTACAGTTAGTAGTTACCATAGTCAGTTAAGTTAATTTAGTTGCAATTAGTTGTACAACTAGGCCCCACAAGTTGGTAAGTACAGCTTTTCCATTTATATTGTTTAGTCATCTTCATTCTCTCTGTATTTGTAAGAAAGAGCAGAGTTCTTCTTCTAAAAATTCTCTCTCTAAATTTCTCTCTTCCTAATCTTCGATTTCTAATTGCATGCAATTGATAAATTCATCACGAAACTTACTAACCTAATTAATATGAATTTATTTAGAATAGATCCATTAAATTGATAAAATATTTCTACCAAAAAAAATTTCTATCTCAGAGTTGCCTCCTACTTAGAATATATATTCACACATATTTGAAAATAGTTTTAAATATATTTTAGTTTTTACATATTATTATACAAGAATAGTGAGTGTAGTTATACTTAACACTTATTGGCTTAATTGTCACGTCCTTAGTTGTTAACTAAGTACACGTGCAGCACTTGACAAACTGCTCAGGATCTTGCACAGCTTGCTCACGTTCTTTCTATGCAAGTCGGCCTTACTACACTCAATCGCTAAGAAAGTAGTAGAAAGAACACAAGAGAATTGTTAAAGGAAGCTTTGTATTAGAGAGATTTTGAATTGATTGCTTAGTGAATTACAAATGAGCGGCCCCCTTTATATACTAGTCTCATAGGGTCTAGTGTGTAAATATTAATTGTTACTCAAGTCCTTAGTATTTACAAGATAAGGGTTTTCTCTAGAACTCTCTTAAACCTAGAAGATTCCAAGGACTTTCCTAGTAAATCTATAATGATCGAGGATCTTCCAAAGGAAATATCCATACTTCTCAAGAATCTTCTCACAAATGCTAGCATTCTTCTTATGTAAGCTTCCACATGGCATTAATATATGCCAAATGGCGCCTATGAGTGTATATGTAGTGCTTGTGGGTGGTGATGTTTGTGGAGTTGTATCTCTTAACGTAGTGGGTGAATTTGGGGAAATTGTGGCGGTCATGGGGTTACAAACATGTTTAATTGGGGGTTCTGGTATATGATGCCCACAAAGTATTTGTTTAAATTCCATAGTGAGTGCAAATGGTACTTGTGTCGAATTGTGCTGGTGAAGTCTGAGTAACCTCAGTTGAGTCACTCCTTTTGTTCTATGCTAATACTATTCTTCTTCTATGTACTACAGAACTCTCCAAGAACCGCCGAACCATGTGCTTCATCCAGCGGTCAAGCTGGATCTTCCAGGGTACGTGGGTCAGCTCCCACTTGTTCTTTTGATAGTAACTGGTTCATCTCCGCCAATGCTCATGACCATTTTGCTGATAAGGCTCCTAAGAAATCAATACCGGAGATGGGCATAGATATAGGTTCGCTCCAGTTAGGCTGACCCAACTTATATAATAGGCTAGTCAAGCGTGGGCTACAACTCTTCTTTGAAGAGTCGGACGAAGGGAATTTGATGGTTGTCCGTGAATTCTATGCCAACATAAAAGAACATGTGAATGGTATAGTAACAGTGCGCAGTAAGGCCATTGATGCCTCTGTTGAGGCTATGCAGGGGATATACCAACTGCCCCGACATGTGGAGGAGTTGGACGACTATTATAAACTATATGATAGGAGATACACCCAATGGGAGAGGTTCTTTGAAAACATTTGTGTAACCGTCAAGGAAATTATATGGATGAAGTATGGAAGAAGTTTCATCCCGTGGTGCTCACTTTGAAGGAAGTGCTGGTTGTATGTAATCAACAACAGATTGATCCCGTCTTCCAAGACCATGGAGGTTAATGCTCCTCTAGTTGTTTTAATTTGGTGCTTTATAAATGGTCACAATTTTGACGTGGCCAATCTCATTCACGAGGAGATGTTTGCACGTTGTCCAGTGAAGAGGCATGGTTTCTTCTTCCCTTCCTTAATCATTAGGCTTTGCCAGGCAGCTCGGGTGATAAATAATTTAAATGTGGATGGGATAGTGCCAAGAGACTCCAAGTTCCGAGGTGATAAGGTAACTACTGGGAAGGAGCATGTGGCAGCTGGTGGTGATGATAGTGCTGAATCCAATGAATCTGAGAAAGGGGAGAATGAACAAGAGGAAGTACGAGCCGAGTCACTAACCCATAAGTAGACTATTGATGTTGTAGGAACATCTAGGGTTGGTCAGGTTACCTGGTTCACATCCTTAGAGCGTGAGGTGGTAGGGTTGCGAACCTATGTCGCTAACTTAGGTACATGTGTTGATGCGGTGGCCGCCTAGCAGGTGAAATCATAGAAGAAAATATTGGGCTGGCTGCAAGCTTTGGATCGTGCATGTAATTTGAACCTGGAGACAGTCTCCAATCAAGAGTGATCAATCAGGGAAGTTCCTTTACCTCACCATTCTTTATTTTGTATGCCATAAGGAAATGTCTTCCTTTTAAGTGTGGGGTAGGGGATACTTCAATGTATGTGTACATATGTAAGAATTTGACTGTTTTATGTTTTCTTGATTGTTTTATGTTTTGTTTATTTTTGTGGTTTTGAGTAGCAGTCAAATTAGGTAAGCCGACTTGTCTCGGCGATGGATCTCTTTCGACTAGGTACTTAAGGGCCTAAGTCGACATGAAAATCTAAAAAGAAATAGAAATATGTTGTACTCTTCCCGATGACAGATCTTCTAGATAGTTTTCTTAAGGGAAGTAAGTCTAAAGAAAATACCAATTTTGTTTATTTGTTTTAGGTAGTGCAGTAACTTCCACTTGGTTTCTCTTTTGGCCGTTGTTCTTTTCAAAGGATTTTGCTTGAACTGGGTGTAGTTAGTTTTTGTTTATTTTGTTTCTAGTTTTTAGTTGGTACTTATGGGCGATGAGCTAAAATAGGAAGAGAAACCCATAGCATTAATACACCTGAACACAGTAACACTTAGTCTCAGTGGTTGATTCTTGCTAGAGTGCCTTAAATTGTATATTTGTAACTGACTTGAGTACTCAAACAAGAGAGTCTTCATAACACACTGGAGTGAGTCGTGTGCCAAGTGTGTATGAGTTGTATTGTATTCTATGTTCTGCATTTGAAGCCTAAAACTTGCCCCGTGTGTTTTCCAAGCAAAATAGTAGCTTTATTCCATCTTAGAAGTGATATAGGCATTTCTTTGTTAAGCCAGATATATAAAGTAGACCCACCCAAATGCGATACATCGTAGTTAACCCCGTTGAGCCTATACACCCGTTTCTTTGGTAACCACATTATAAACCTTACCCAATTGTTTGAATGGCCCATCTGTTTAAATCTCTTTTCCTCCCATGAGCGCTTGAATGGTTATAAAATATGCAAAATTTAAAGTGTGAGGTGGTGGTTTGGTTTTTGAGTGGAACCAATAAATAGAGAAAAAGGTGCAGTATTTTGAAAAATAAAAGAACAAGTACCACTTAAAAAGAAAAAAATAGTAAATGTAGTCCTTGATAAGTGGTGACTTGATATAATTGTACCTAATGGAGTTGGGATATTATAAATAGAAGTGTGGTGGAATGTCTGGTCCGGAATAAGTATGGTTTTGAATGCGAAAGTGATTGTATTAAAAGTGCTTAGGGAGGTTAGTCATTTTATCTTAATATAACATACCCGTCCTTCAGCCAGATTATGACCAAATGAAGCCCTAATTGGTCTTAGACTGAATGAGCTCGATTAGTAGAGTAGTACACTACGGGCAAGCCTATGATGCATTTGTGTGGCATATAAATTTTCTTTGTGAGAGTGCGAAGATTTTTTCTATCTAAGTTCCTAATTGTTCTTAATATTATTATTTGTGGAACTACTCTCTTGTGTGATGTGAGGGCATTTGATTCACGATGGAAAGGTAAGTCTTGACCTCTATATAGAGTAATTTGAGTAAGTATGAATATTGCACGACACGCGAGAGTCTACTCTTGAGGCAAAAAATATACACTACTAGATGTAACTTTGGTGATTTGTTCTTTGTGTGATACGTTAGGGAAAATCTTAGTGAACGGACCTTTATAGAGTATAGTGGATTGCTCGGGGACCAGAAATGATATATGTATGGGGTATTGATAATAGACTAGATTCATGTAGTTTGGTGACTTTTTATACCCAACTTGACTATGCTTCACTGTTCTATGAAGGTTAAATGAAGATAAAAAGGCTCTAATTATGAATTTCATATTTTGCAGGAGCAAGTTGTTCTTATGAGGACTTAGAACAGTGTTTGAAGCTAAATTAAAGCAAGGGAAGCCCATCAGAGATAAGTACATGTGAAATAAGAAAGAAAAGAAGAGAGATAATGAGGTATCACTCTAACGCGGGCCAAGCGCAGCCTTAGCGCGACCGCACTAGAACAGGAAAACGGGACAGTATACTATGCAATATGCACGGCCACTGGTGCGGCTCGAGCGCGACCGCGCTAGTCAATCCGGAGTGTAGGAAGTTTAGTGTAAACTTGGAAGTTTGGGGGTAATTCACTTAACTTACAAGATATCCAGCTCGCCCTAAAAGACATTATCAAGATTTTTATATATTTTGTGAAGGCAAGAAGAGGCAAGGAGGATAATTCGACATCGAGTTCTACCTTTCTTCCTTTTGTATTTATAATTCATGATGAACTTTTCTATTGTTATTATGAACCCGATTACGAGTCGCTAATTATTTAGTTTAGGGTTTTGATAGAACCTGTTGAGGGATGAATTTCTTGTTGTGTTAATATGTTTGCCCAGTTTAATCTCTATTTGTTCAACTACGTTCTTGTTATAGTTAATTGATAGGATCCTCAATTAGATGTGCCTATTTAGTATTTATGACTCGGGAGAGAGTTCATATTTAGGTAATTGTTGAACGTCACCCCTCTCAATGTATATGAGGAATCAATACCGGAGTTTAAAGGTGGGATTAGGAATAACAAAACTTTGGGTGCGATCTAAGTCGGCTGTAATAAAAGCCAGCAAGCGTAACTCGGGAGAGTGCTTCTAGTAAATTATCGCAATTACTCGAGAGAGATTTACAGTAGTAAGAGTGCTCGAGACGATTAGGCAAATCTATACGAAACATAACAGGAAGGGATTCCATAAACAAGGAATCACATTCTTAGATCCTTCTCTTAATTGCTTACAACTCAGTCATAATTAGCTTTTAGTTTACTTAACTTTATTCAGTTATAGTTAGTAAAAAATTCACCAATTGTTATAATATATGGAAAGTTAATTACAAAGAATTCAATGACTCTGACAAAAGTAATTGGCAGTTTAATTCTCTGTGGGATTTGACTTTGGCTAAATACTAGAATTATATTTGCAACGACCACTTGTCCTTTTTATAAGGCATAATTAGGCGTGATCAAATTACAAAATAAAATGATTCTGAAAAACTTTGAGTTAAATGTTCTAGAATAAATTATTTTAGGCGGTAATGTATTACTCTTTTTTGCACTTAATATACAACAATTTTACAAATAAATAATCTAAACGTGAAACTACTTAAGCACAATATAATTAGCAGAGGAATCATCGTAAATTGAAATTAGGCAATATTAAGAACCCGTTTGAATATGTTTATTTAAGTGACTTTTAAATATAAGTCATAAGTTAGGAATTCTATCTTTTTATTTTTGATTTCTTTTGTCATTTTAACTTAAAAATAAGTGCTTAAAAGTATATTTTTACTTTATCTAAATATTATACAATGACTTAACAACTATTTTAGCTTAAAAATACTTAAAATAAGCCGAACCGATTGACCTATAAAAATATCCACCAAAAAGAAAAAGAAAAAAGAAGAAGAAGACATTAAACTCTTAAAGGACCTTAACCTAACTAGTGTATTTTTAACCCAGACCCAACACTATTCGGTATTCTGTCTCCCTTTACCCTTTTTATATTTATTAAGACTACGCATTCCAAAACAAACATTTTTTTTTTACGTACAAGTCTTTGGACACACACGTGACGCCTGTGCTCCATATTAGTTAATGAGTTTAAAGTTTTAAAAATAATAAATATTACATAGATATTGTTATATAATGTTATTGAGTTTTAAAAAACGTTTAACAAATATAAATTCCATTCACGGATGAATATTTATCCACTTTCTCGTTATATAACATAAGTGAAAGTACGTATAAAAAATTTAAAAGCTCATTCGAGTGAGACTATATATATATATATATATATATATATATATATATATATATATATATATATATATATATATATATATATATATATATATATATATATATACTACTTATAACACAACTAATTTTTACTACAATTATCCCACATAATTAATAGTTCGAAATGATGAAATTTAAATCAAATTAGTGATATAAATAAGTGAAAGTACATATAAAAGTTAAAGATCATCTTGATGAGAGAATTTATGCTAATTAGATTATGGTCAAATTCTTTCATTCAAAATGACTAAAATATTCTAGAAACCTTAGAAAATGAAATCTAAAATCTAAATTAAATTTGTTATATAAAGTGCGTGAAAATACATATAATTCGAGTGAGAGAATAATATATACTATTTCGATGATCGACCTCTTGTATAGAAATTGTGAATTCACGTTTCAAAGTATGAAAAATAAATTATTGTTACACCCTAATTAGAAGAAAAGAAAACAAAGAATGATAAAATAATTATTTGCACGCCAAATTAAATAAAAGAAAGTAAGGCAAAAATAATGATTACATGTTAAATAAATGAATAAATATTTGAAAAAGTAAAATGATAGATAAAATATTACTTAGTTAAACAGGAACTCTTTCAATTTTTTTGAATCTGGCTACTAAGGATGAAAAAAGGTTAGATGGGATAGTATCAAGAAGTTTAAAATATTCCTGTAATTTTACTTCCTGATTAATTAACCTAATCTCTTCTTCTCACCGTACCTCTTTACGTTTTCCACTACAATTTCTCTCATGCTCCAATCCATCTTATTTTTCCTCCACTAAAGAGTTACTTGCCTCTCTGTTTTTATATATTTAAATGATATTACTTCATCCGGTCTAAAATAAGTAATTTTTAAAATATTTTCACATATATATTAAGAAATTCATCTTTTAGCATTAATTAGCAATGGAATTGATCATATTAATCTTTACTATCTCACATAAACGCTCATAACACATATTTTAATACTATTTACTTCAAGGACAATACAGAAAAAAAATAATTAATTCATTCTTGAAATCTGAAAAAATCACTTATTTTGGACCACAAGAAAAATACCAAAAAATTATTTGTTTTGGACCGGAGGAAATACTTAGTTGAAAAATGAAAACTTTTATCCCTTACTTAAGTATCTTTTGAGATTTTAATAGGAATTAAAGGTGGCTTATAAAAGTTCGTGATGCCACATCACCTACATTAATACCATAAATATAGATTAATGATAATTGCCTTTTTATTAGCTTTTAGATTTAAATTAGCCAAACTTCATGTGAAAATTCATGTTACTTAGAGTCCGTTTGACCAAGCTCTTCGGAGGTCAAAAGTATCTTTTTTCTTCTAAAAAAGTACTTTAAAAAATTGTTTGGCATATACAGAAAAGTACTTTTGGCTAGTAGCATAAATAATTTTTCTGTTTTTGGGAAGAAGTAGAAAATTCTAGCTTCTTCCAAGAAGCGTAAGCAAAAGTGAAAAATTATTGTATTCAAGACAAAACTATCCTCATTATAAATTTATATTTTTCAAATTTATCACTTACTATGCAAATTTTTTTTTTGTTTAATTTTTACCATTCTTTTAAAATTAAATATCATCATATTATAACTTTCCAACTTATTTATTGACTTTTTTTGTTTTTGATTTATTCTTTGTGTAATGTCTTGTAACTTTCCAATTATCTTATTCTTTCTTCACGCTAAAACAAATTATCTACATCCTTCTTTGGATTATCAAATTTCTTCCTAAAAATAACCATTTATAATTTCTTTTGTTATATGCTATTAGTTACTGAGTCTTTAAAACGATTATTAAATTAAGTTAAAATTACCTACGAATAGGTAATAAATTTACATTCCATTCCATAATCTATCTATCTATATATATTATTAAAAGAAGAAAAGATATCATACATTAAGCCAAGTGGCAGCCTAAAAATATATCACTTGGCAATTTAGGATAAAATTAGTAAGATTGGGTAATACTAATTAGTTTTTTTTAATTTAATTTTTTTTACATATTATGTTTTGTTAATAACTAGTTACTTTTTTTGAATTTAAATTTAAACATACTTAACTATTTTTTACAAAAAAAAAAGTATTTTTATACATTTAAATTATTTCTATTTTACGTTAAATCCCATTTTTCAAAATTGACACTCAGAATCAGCTTGTTACAATTACCATGGCTATACATAATTTCATCTGATGACATTCTTCTACGGATAAAGAATTCAATTATTATGCTAATGAAGACATTACTGCTGAAATTGAGGAAGGAGATGGACCTTTTGATATTCCTTTAGAAATTAATGCAAGACAATTCTTCTACTAATGTGGAGACGTTGGGTAATAGACATAGAGATGAAATTGTTGAGAAATATTATCATGTTAGTGATTACTTATTATTTCATGGGAGATTATCAATATATAGCGAATGATGTACGTTGATGATTCAAATCATCATGTAACAATAAGAAATTACACTAGATAATAATATATGCTTTGGTGTAACTATATCGGTAAAATTAAGTTAAATCTTTAATATATTTATTTACTTTATATTTTATATTTTAATTAAATTAAAATAATAAAGCTTGTTACAATAAATATTTGAGTTCATTTTCTCTTTAAAAGAATTATAAGACCCTGGTACTATTCTTTTTGGTAATTTGACATTCAAAAGTACTTTTTAAAAAGATTAGTCAAACACAATTTATTTACCAAATGTTGCAAATAATACTTCTTAAATTAATTAGCCAAACTTAAATTATTTTTTTACTAAAAGTACTTTTTAAAATAAATAGATTTTGACGGCCAAACGAGATCTTAAGTGAGTGCAATAACAACTATAGTAATAAAGAGAGATGTATGTAGATTTGTCCAAAAATATTATTGGAATAGTATTTGCTAAAAGGTCATAAAGATCATCTAGTTTTTGAAGGTTATTTCAGTAAAATAATTTCACCTGAAAATCCTCACGCTTGTAATATGGTATGATATAAGCTAATCAGACTTTATGGCCAAACAGTTTTGAGTCATCTTCATTTTTTATTTATTGGTTTTATTTTTATTTTCAGTTGTTTTGAAATATGTTATAGTAGCAATAAACATATTTATTAGAACCTTCTCGTAATTTTGATTCAGTATTTAGGTCTTACTATTAATTATTTTCCAAAAGTGTAGATCTAGAAGAAACAATTTAAATACATCTTTTTTCAAAATCAATTACTTCCTTTTTTATTTAAATGTATTAAAAAATTTAAAACTCATTGATTTGGCTAATTCGAATCCATACAAGCACATAGAGATCTAACGTGCTTCCTATCGAATTCTTTTTTAATTTGATGACTTAAACTTGAGACCTCGAGTTAATTATGAGGAAATTTCAACTATTTCGCCACATTTCATGGTGCTAAAATCAATTCTTTGGCACTAAATTCGTACACATGACTTTGGCATGGGAGGGAGGGAGGGAATTCAGTGGAGTAAATGACTCGTTTTTGCCTTATCACCCTACGATTTGGATTGGATACAAATCAATTAATCATGAGTTTATAAGTTTGTCAATTACGATACTGGATTATTGTTAAATATTAAAAACATCTGAAATACAATTTTGAGAAGAAAAAAGATGCTTTAGAAAATATTACAAACACCCCAATAAATAATGATAAAAGATGTCATATTATTTTCCTACGGAATTTGTTTTGCCATCTTGTGTGTAAATTATGTGCGTAATTCCTTAAATGTATCTAACCACCACAGTGGCAACTGGCACCACTGCATCCATTACTTAAACTTTCTATATATGCCCTCCGTCATATATATATATATATTTTTTTTGGTGTCCCACCCGGTGTCCGGTATCCACATTGAAGTCCGACTATATCCGGATTCGGGCCGCGTAAGGCCCCTTTCGGGGATATATATGATACACATAAAGTGCAACTGGGTAGCAAATGGCCGGGTCAAAACGGATAAATTATCCGATCCGATTCGTATTTGTTACGGATAAAAACGAGTTTATCCGACAGATAATATGGAAATCCATATTATCTATGGTTTCTTAAATATGATCACTTATGAGAGTATTCCTTGTCTTCCAAACTTGAGGAACTCCAATTTAAGGTTTTACACATGTAAAAGTTAAACATATTAGCTATCCATTTGGTTGATCATTTTCTAGGTGGATAATATGATTCTTTATCCATATTTGATTCATTTTTTAAATGATTCATTATCCAACTCATCTTTTTAATGAATAATATGAATGACTATATATATAACTATTTTCTTTTAATTATTTTGCTACATCTACGTGCAAGTATACCTTTGGGGCCTGCCCCTTTAGATCTTTTTATAATTTAAATAAGTGTGACATTAACGAATCATTATTGTGGACGTAGTACATGACACAACTAATTCGACTTAATTTTTTTTTTATGATTTTCCTTTCTTATATAAATTATATGTTATGTGCTTTTATGGTGAACTTAATATTGGTTTTAATATATTTTAGTAATAATTTTTTGTTGAATAATAAGTGATTTACTTTGTTAACCTACAATATTTTTGATGAAAATGTAAGTAATCTATGCAACTACATACTCACATATGTCGTTGCTTAGATAGCTTACATTTCAATTCAGCTATGAAAATAAAGAAATTTAAAATGTGAGATTTTAAACAAAAGCATATTATTTGTTTAAAAAATTGGATCACTAGTGGTTCCCCACTTAATAAGATTAAGGTTCCGTTGTTTTACGTTAATCTTTTATTTAAATTGTTCCGACATGCATTATGCCTGAATTGTCTCTTCTCATCATTATATTTTTTCCTTATCGCTTTACTCCATTAGTAATCAAAAAGTAAATCTCTTAATTGTTGCTTTTTAGATCAATTTTATAATAAATAAACATGTTTAGTCAAATTTTCACACAATTTAACTATATAGGAGCGCATTTGACTAAAAAAGACAATGTACGACTGTATTTTTTTCCTTCAAAATCAATTGTTCAAAAATTAATTAAATGCAAACATGTTGTTTGTTTTCTACAAATCAATTCTTAAACTAATTTCCAAATGTAATTCCAAAATCAAATTTAAAGCTGAAACAATCAACAACAACAACAACAACTACCCAGTATGTTCCCACAAAGTGGGGTCTGGGGAGGGTAATACGTACACAGGCCTTACCCCTACCCGAAAGGGTAGAGAGGCTGTTTCCGGCCGACCCTCGGCTCAGAAAAAGAAAAAGCTGAAACAATCAATTGTTTTAATAAATAAATTAGATATAGGAGGGTATAGGCACATAAGTAACTCTCTACTTTGTAGCCCTTCCTACCCTCCTACATTTGGATTAGAGAGGTGCGAAGATGGAAGAAAGTTGTACGTTTTGTCACTGGAATATATATATATATTTTTTTTTAATTTCAAACCCATGAATTGGAGATGGGAAAAATATAAAATTAATCTATTATTTGTTGGCCAATTGAAAATTAATAGTATTAATTATTAATTAAAGATTGTGGCCGAATAGTAAATACTTTATTCTTAACTAGAAGGTCACGAGTTCAACCTATTAGAACAATATTATCTTTGATAAGGAGGGCTTAGGATTTCTGGCTGTGAATATGAATTAATCTATTCTCAAAACAAGACCAAACATATGGTGTGAAACCAAAAGGAAAAAAATAATGACAATTGTACACCTTGCCTTATGCTGATTTTGGTCTCACATTTAACCTTTAGTTGAATCAAACATGCATTCTTAATTTTAAGTATACAAAATAAATAAAGTTAACGAATTATTCCTGACAATCTAATTGATCCTCGTCAAACTAGTTTTATTAAGGGAAGATGTGCTTGTGATAATGCTTTAATTATTCAGGAAGTACTTAATTGCATTTGGAAATCTAAAGCAAAAGAAGGCAACATGATCATGAAAATAGATCTTGAAAATGCTTTTGATAAACTTAAGTGGTTCTTTATTCATAAAACTTTAAATTATTTCAAATTCCCTCCAAAAATCACAAAGCTAATCATGTCTTACATAACCAGTCCTAGTTATTCAGTCCTAATGAATGGTACCAAGTCAGACCTCTTTACCCCAATAAGAGGGATCAGACAAGGTGATCCAATATCCTTCAACATCTTCATTTTATGTATGGAGATGCTTTCAATTATGATCAATCACCAAATTGATATCAGGAAATAGGATGCTATAAAGATTAACCCTAAATGTCCTACTTTATCACACCTATTTATTGTTGATGACATAACCCTCATAGGTAAAGCTAATACTAAAACATCTCTCATAATGATCCAAAGCCTTAATAACTTCTGCCTTCTTTCAGGTCATTCTATAAACAAAACAAAGTCTAAATTAATTGTGTCTCCAAATTTCTCAAAAGCAGGAAGGAATTGTCCTCCATCCTCAATATTAATCTTAGTGATAAATTTGGTATCTACTCAGATTTTACAATAATAAACACAAAACCTAATCACAAAGACTATCAATTTGTGATTGATAGAATGAGAAAGAAGTTGGGAAGTTGGAAAGCAAGATAGCTAAATATGGCGGGTAGATGCACTCGAGTCACCTCCACTCTTAATAATATTATAAATCATATCATGCAATACTCCCATTTTCCTACAAAAAAAAAATCAAGGACATTGATAAAA